>OZ023329.1:48633751-49138751 GCA_964007535.1 Brachyptera risi | reverse complement strand
AGATCTATACTTCATGTGGGCATTCAGAGATACTCTGATAGTTATGTCAATTTTCCCACATAACAAACAGCCCATTTGATTGGATGTTTTGTCTTGTGACGTTTGTGGGCGGGTCAATCACTAGTCGTCAATTGTTTTCATTACATTTGAACAAATTAAAGGTTTCGTAGACTATTTCAACTTTTGATTCCATTCAAATTCATTCTTCGAAACCTTATTTACTCTACATTCAAATCCCCGTTGAGAGTCCATGGGACCCGATTCAGCGAAATATCACTTTTTCAGTGATAACTTTTGAACGGGATGAGATATCAAAATTCTAATACGCGAGAAACACAGATAATTATAATTGCTTCAAGATGATATAAGTTGTAACTATTCAAGTCATGTCGCGTAATTGTCAAGTGTATACAGCTAAAAATGTGTTTTTAGCTGTATACACTTGACAATTATGCGACATGACTTGAATAGTTATAACTTGTATCATCTTGAAGCTATTATATTAGAATTTCCATATCTCACACCGTTCGAAAGTGATCACCAAAAAACTGATATTTCGCTAAATCGACTTCCATGGACTCTTAACACATTACATAACCTCATAGTGGGTCTTACAGTAGACACAATATAAATTAGTGGAATTTGGAATACATCCAAAGTAATAAACAAGAAGAAACAACATTACTAAAACTGATAAGTAAAACAAAGTTGATTTAAAGGTTTCACCTGTAATTATACGGTCATTCACTGAAGGTTGAGATAGGTTAAGGTTTTCAATAAAAGTCACGTGACCCAGTCACGTGGTGTCATCCTGTGACTCTGGTCGTAAAGACATGCGCAAGCGAATGCGCAATGAGCGATCGCGGAAAAGACCTTTCACACAGAATGTGTGTATTTCATAATGGATAAGAATGTGGTAAGTGGTATGTGGTATGTAAAAAAGTGGTATGTGGAATATATTATTACTTATTTATTACTTTGGATTTACTCCAAATTCCACTAATTTATATTGTGTCCTCTGTAAGACCCACTATGAGGTTATGTATAATATGTGTTGATGGGGATTTGATATATTGTACTGATTTTTATCTGTTTATTTTTTTATAAATTGATATAAAAAAAAAGTATAAAAAAGTATAAATATAAAGTATGAAGTAGTATAAAGTAAAAAGTATAAAGTATAAAGTATAAAGTATAAATTATAAAGTAGAAAAAAGTATGAATTGATATATTGACTGTTGAATGTTGATATTACTGTTTGTAAACAATCTTATTTGTCTCAATAATTATATCTGAAAAAAAAAACTTATTTTATCGTACAAAATTGATTTTTTTTATTTCAATACAAATACAGATCTACTTGTGTTCTCGAAAGAAGGCCGTCTGCCAGTTACCAACTTGATAATATTATTGTAAAACTTGAATAATATTAAATAGCTCAATACAACTCAGAATATTCAACGCTTTTGAAAGATTTCGTTTTGTTTCCGATTGTAAATCTCGGTCTGAAAAAGTCATTGTCCTTCACAATACCCCAAGATACACGAATATACCGGTGATATTTTGAGCTCGTTCCGTTGGCAAACGACTTTCTTCTTCAGTCGATACAAGTATATATATATATATATATATATATATATATTTTTTTTTTTCAATATATATATACATATATATATATATATATATATATATATATATATATATATATATATATATATATATATATATATGTATATATATATATTTTTTTTTTTCTTCAATATATATATATATATATATATATATATATATATATATAATTATATATATATATATATTGATTGTTATTCTGAAAAATACTGGGCTCATTTTTTTAAATAGTAATAATGTTATATGACAATTTTGAATGCCAATCTATTCATCATTGTCCACATCTCTTATCGAATAATAATGTTCGAACTTTGAATGTAGAATAATGAAATCGTATCTAGTTTCGATGTTATTGAAAAAATAATAATAATAATAATATTCCATTTATTCGTTTCATATAGGCCTACTTTTACACGATTTTTTTTTAAATTTTCAATAATTACACATGAATTACAAATTCTACATTCACTTGTCATCTCCACTGTGGGATTTTAATTGATATAATTAAATAAAAACTGTTCTTCGTACAAATTATATAAGAAGTCGTTACTTGACTTGAGTATTTGAAAATCAAATATGATATAATAATATATATAATACACTAGATCAAATGGCTATAATATGTGGGCGTTGAATGAGTACTAAAAATGGCAAAATTTTATTTGAATAAACAAAATGATGAAAAAAAATATTTAAATGTGAATTTGTTCAGAAAGAAACTGATGAACTGAAAAACTGAAATTACTCTTCGAATAATTTAATAATGGTCGGTAAATACACCGTCCATATTGGATAGAATAAAAGTTTTAATTTCTCGTTCGACTTCATAAAATTTTGAATATTCTCTCAATTTATTAGGCAAAGAGTTGAAAAATAGAGTAGAGATCATATGAAAAACCAGAGCAAAGAGTGAATTAAATTAAATAATTCGGATACGAATTGAAAACTATTGTGTATCGTCACCAAAGTAAAATAATCCTTCTTTAATTCGTACCGACAATTTTCATTTTATTTTTATCTTAATAAATTCTATAATTTAATTTAAATTTTCTTACCGGACGGCATTGCAGTCTTTTAATATACCAAAAAATTAAAAATCAGTTCGAGTAGTTTCCTACTATACCGGCGGCCCTCACACAAACACACACACACACACTCGCACTGCAGTCTTCCAACCAACACCGTACAACTGAAGACCACGCGAACGTCCGAAGAAGACCGAAGACGACAAGCGATTGAGCCACTGAAATATGCTTTCAAAACACTGATCACAAGCCAAATGTGTCAAGTCCCGAGACGTCTAGATTCCAAAGTTCGGCACCCACTTGACTGGGCGATAGCAGGGTCATTCAGGCCCAAGAAAACACGCTAGTGATAAGGAGGAATATGTTTGTTTGAATTTCGCCGATTTCAGTGATTAGAGAGATAAATATGAGAGTCTATAGGTGGGAGAAGAGTAAACTGTTTGTCTAAGCCCCCCCCCCTCTCCGTCCCGCCCCCATACCCCCCTCCAATCACCCACGTGGTGGTACCAGCATCATTTTCCTAGCTGCCCCCTCGTTATATAATTAAAAGTGAAGCTTAAAATAAAACAGCTATGTATTTGTGGAGGCTTTTAAATGATATCGCACTGTCAGGGTATTCATAGTATATAATTTAGTTTTGTTGACAATTATTAATGAAATATTTATAGAAAATCCTTCAATTATTTTTTTTTATTGGAACAACACTATACACTACAATGAATCAAGGTAGGATAACTCTCACGTCGTTCAAGTGTCAGAATTAGCAATTTGTTCGTGGTGGGAATACCTCTAACTGGCAGTTTAAATGCTATAGTCACCTATATGCTATATTTGTTTTCACCACTTCTCAGATAAAGACTAACTGGACATGTAATTGGTTATACCGAGCTCGAAGTAAAATTTGGCTCGACTGAGATCAAAACAGAATAACAAAAAAAAATCTACGATGTATATTTATGATAAAATCAAATTATCATACCGATAATAATTTCATGACTACAAAAAGGAAAATAAAAAAATATAATATGAGAAAAATCAGAAATAAAGGTGATCAAAAAAAAATATGAATCAAATTTGTTCGTTTTTCCTTCTAAATACCGGTTTTGTGAGCATTTTAACAAGTCTGAATCATTATAAGTGATGAATGAAAATAATCTCAAGTATCAGGAGTCTATTTGCAATATTGACCCAGTCTTTGCAATGATAACAAGATATTAAACCATCCAAATCATGTTGGTAATCTGATTTAATGGGAGCTGTTCAGTGTTGTATAGTGTATCGGGTAGAGATAACAGAAAACATTTTGTCGGCGATATTATTTGATTTATTCTTATCAGTGGATAAAAAGCACGGTATGAGGCTGAAACGTAAAGATTCACAGTTTCAAGTTTTAATGCATTTGAAATAGGTTAATTAAGTATTGTTTAATCTCCACCCGGGAATCAGTAACAGTAACCTGTATTAATGATCTTGTGAAACAGCACAAGGTCACATATTCTTTTTTTTCAAAACTAGAAAAAAATACCTGAATTTATTTTGAGATCTTCAAATCTTCAATAATGTATTTCTCGACAAATTCTCTAACATAATTTTCTCAAAACCTGTGAACAACTAGAATGGATAATACAGATATAGTCTATATATATATATATATATATATATATATATATATATATATATATATATATATATATATATATATATATATATATATATATATATATATATATATATATATATAATCATTTTATGAAACATCATCGAAAAGAAATTTAATCCCAACCAATATAAAATGGAGCTCATTAAATTTTTTGTAACAAAATGTTTCGATTCCTACCAGAAATCATTTTCATATTTAAATGTATCATTAAATATTTCCACAAATTTTAGAAGAGCAATTTATAAATATCTCGATATTGTATATTCCAAACAAATGTAGGCCAACCAAGCAAGTAAAATATAGTTAAGTTATAGCTAGTTAATCTAAAATTTCTAATTGTATTTCCAAGAGAGACCAACTATTAATAATTAATAATTATATAATTATAATAACTATATAATTAATAATTAATATTATTAATAATTAACTATTAGTTTCAAAATTATTCATCTTGAACTATTCTGCTGAAACTATCATATCGATTAAAGCTATGAAATACAAAAAGTATTGTCATACACGGAATTCATTTGAGGACTTCCAATACGATAAACACGATCATAAATTGAATAAACAAATAAGTATAGTCTATATATAATAATTTGAACAAAAATTATTGACATCGAAACCTGATACAAAATCATTGTTTTCCCAATCAAGGCTGTGAATAATATTCGGTATATATAATAAATATAAAAAAATATACAATGAAAGTTTAGTAAAAGTTGAATTGAATATTGACGCTTCGATTAACTGCACAAGCTAGTCTATAAGCTAATCTTCATTATTTAAGAATTGTACAAATCACGATTAAGTCCTCTGACAAGACTCTCATGGATGGGTCAATAGGTAATCAATCTAACGACCTATTAACCTATTAATATCACATCACACTCATGCACTAGAACAAGATTGGAATTAATTATCGCGATATGAATATATCGTATAATCTGGTCCGAGTGCATAGGACATGTTATGTAGCGTGTCGATATATCCACTAGGAAAACGCCATATATGCGTTGTTAGACGAGCGGTATGTCGACTTCTTTGCCAAACTTTTGCCTACATTCGTCAGTTGGGTGACATTTAAGTTGGAAATGGGTAAAAACTGCTTCGAGTGGTACCAATTTAGCACATTTTATGGTTTGTCTTCGAAATGGCTCACCCGATCAAGCTAAAACATTTCAGAAATGTGTATCAAAATGTAAATCAACTTCACGAGGAATTTCATTTTTTTTTGAAAATAATTATATTTTCTTTTTTTACCGCCGTGTTATTTTAATGGGCATTTTTGAAATTTCTTAAAATCATAAAAAAAATGTACGATCTAATAATGCCACAAAACTATACAGATCTGAGCTAGATGAGGAACCATTATGAAAAAAAGTTTGAAGTTGATAGCTGTAGCCGTTTGACCTGTGGAGAACCGACAAAAAAACAAAAACAAAACAAAACAAAACAAAAAAAAAAAAAACACAAAAACGAACACCAATTTTTTTCAGTATGTCAAATTGAATCCTCGCTAAAGCTCGTCTAATGAACGCCACCGTCCAGTTATTGATAACATTTCAATCCATTCAATTTTATCTCATTTTTATGCTGCATTATTGGATGAGCGAAGTGAAAGCTCAATTTCACTATACTAAAAAAAAAGTGTTTTTTTTGTTGTTGTTCGCGCTCCACAGGTCAAACGAGAATTCAAAATCAGTTGAAACTTGGCATACAAGTTTCCTTATCTAACTGAATGAATATTGAGGTTTAGCGGCGCGTCAACGACGTGGTTATATTGCGCCTATTCAACTATGTGACTGTTTATTTGGTATATTGCTGTAGTGAAACAAGAATTTACCCCAGTTCTGTTATATAAAACGTACATAAATAGTTACATTAAAATTAATCCTCGTGAGGAGAAAAGGAATCGGTGTAAAGGGCCGAGTCATCTTGCATGATAATACTGATATTCGACTAGATCGTTTTCCTATAGACTATGATTTGAACTAATTTTAAACCAACTATCATCTAAATCTTTCGATTGCTTCAAACGTTCAAAAACCTTACTTGCAACTTGTTGATATTTATTGTGCTGCAACCAAGGAGGTTAGATACTAATAGTCCTATTATAACCTATTATATAGCCTATTATATAGCCTATTATATATATAGCCTATTAGTATCTAACCTCCTTGGCTGCAACCTGTCGCATATACACTTTGCAAAACCAATTGATCCAAATATTTAATAAAATGGATACTACATTGCGTTTTCTTTTGTTATTTCTCATTCGATTGTTGTGAAAGTCACTGGAAATATGAACGATAATGTTTTTCATATTCAGTGAGAATTTTGAAGCTTTTGTTAAATTTTCATATTCAAGTATTTTCCATCCGGGTAATTCTTATGCGGATTTTCCAAACTTTCCGAATTAAAACTCCTGACCGATTTTTCTGAAAAACAATCCCAGCCTATTCTGGTATGACAGAAATATGTGGCATAAGTTTCAAGTCGATAGGTATTTTTTCCTGACCTGTATGCCGCGTACAAAATTTAAAAAAAAAAAAAAAAACCAAGCCCATTTTTTTCGGTATGTGAAATGGAATCTTCGCGACGCTCATCTAAAAATATACTCCTCATTGACTTGACCAATTTTTTCAATCATGCCTATATTTATGTGGAACTTGTATTGTTATTGAATTCCACGCTCGGGCGAGCTAATCATATTGACAGGTGGTCAAAGAAGGAAATGACAACTGAAAATTGAACAATCCAATAGAATAACAATGAGCTACAAGTAAGGTGTGTAGGGAAAAAAGTCAAGTCTGGTTTTACTTTTAACTAGCTATATTCATTGAATATCTTCATCAACTATATCGAAGGGCATGGAATAATAAACTTGTTCAATATGCGATGGAAATATATTATTATTTATCCAGAATCAAGGAAAATATAACACTCCTTCGCATAGCCTTCAGATTCTTTCCAGCTGCATGGCAAGGTACGAGTCTTTCCTTCCCTTCCCTCGCTCCCCCTGACACATTTATTATAGCTGAGGAAAACGCAGCGTTTGCGTTAGATAATTAAGATCACCTTGCGAGATATAAAATGTATATAAATCTACACACCTTGGTGAAGGCTCAAATAATTTTCATAATGTCAAACATCCGTCATAGTTGTTCTTGCATCTCAGAATTTAAATATCTTTTTTTGTCTCTCCAATCACAGCCCATATCAAGTCTCTCACGTAAATCTTAGGTAAATTTTCATCATAAAGCTAAACAGCACATAAAAATATACAATGTCTTTGGATGAGCGAAGCGAAGGCTCAATTTCACCACACACGAAAAAAAGTGTTTTTTTTTCGCGCTCCACAAGTCGAACGAAAAATCAAAATCAGTTGAAATTTGGCACACAAAAGTTTCCTTATCTAAATCGATACTGTAAAGTTTTGAGGCGCAATCGGTTGAACCACTTCTGAGAAAACTCATTTCAAAGTTTTCAAAAATCTCATAAAAATAATCCAGAGAGAAAAATCCGCTAACAATATTTTATCCGAGAGAATTCAAATTCTCAGAATATTTCAATATGATAATGATACACATTATTCTGAACTTTCACTCAAATCGGATCAGCCGTTTTGATGTTAAAAAATATATAATGTAATTTTTGTAAATCATTCAAAGCTATTAAGATACATATTAAATACAAGCAACAGGTGTCACCAATTAACTGTAAACGATTAAAACAAAGCCTTCTTTATTATCATAGGAATTGATCAGGAAATAAGATGGCAGTGACATAATTGTTTGGATCTCAAGGTGTATATGTATATAAATAACCAATCCAAAGATATAAGTTGATATAAATAGCTCATCCATCAACGCGGAAACGCAACGCGTTTGCCTAGTTAGCATCATTTCAGTTAGTTCTCATATCTCTCCAATCACAGCCCATATCAAGTCTCTTACGTAAATCCACCCGGATTACTTGTTGATCCACTGAGGCTGATTACACTACTCTAGATTAGACTGGCTTAACCACTGGTTTTAACCTACAGTTATAACGGTAATAGCGCACTGAAGTAGAATCCTTAGACCTGATGTATCCTGGACTGTGAACATTAGCTCAATAATGATTCTAGTACTAAGAGAAGTAGGCAAATGAGTGATCCAGGGGTGTCTGAAGAGCATATACCGGAATAAAGTATATTAGGTTGTGTGACATGGGCTTGGGTCTCAAACCTTAAACCTGGACCCTTACCACTCTTACAATCATCCACCCCCAAGACCATGTTACACTACTGATGTAAGTGTCTTTCTTTCTTTCATTGCTTTTTCAAATCAAGAGTTGCCTACAGTAAGATTTTACAGAAATTAAGAAAATAGCTGGTGGTTATTTTTTATTCAAAATGGTCAAAATGGGGTGGTGAGATCGCCCTTGTGGTGCCCCGTCCAAACGATCCTATCTTTCATCCATAGCCTTAATTGGGGAACAATGATTTTGTATCAAGTTTAGATGTTGATCGAAAGATAAAATGAAAAAACTTCGATTGATAAAATGCATTTTCTAAAATCTCTCTGCTTTACTGGTAGTGAGTGTTTTGTCAATTCAGGCTCAATATTGACTTGATCAAAAAAGTCTGAATATCAACCATCATTAAAAAAAAAAATGTACAAAAATTAGATATTATATTAATTCATTATGAAAATTCATTTAAAATATCTTGCTCACTTGAGTATATGAAATTATCAAATCTGGGTGGATAAATAAATATTGCAGAAATGTTACAAACAATTTGTTCCGATCGATTGAATATGAACTACAAGAAACAGTTTTAAGAAACTATACATCTTTTCGATCGTTTCATTCGAAATGGACACACAGTACAACAGAACCTAAATAATATATAAGAAGGATTTACCGGTACTTGGAAATTACCAATGCAACTATTGACGGATTTACTGTGTTTGAAAGAGTGCACATTGTAACATATTGTTACAACCGAATTGACCATTGTAGATCGTCCGCCCTCGTGATGTCACAAAATATACAAACCAATCAAGTGGTCAGTGAAGCGGGGGAAATAGGGAGATAACTAATCAAGGTATCTAAAATTTCCCCTGCTTCGTATAAGTCACGCCCATCTACAATGGTCAATTTGGATACCAGGTTCTGAATAGATTTGGACAAGGGGTGAAACCAATAATTTAGAAATAGTGGCGCTTACTTTTGGTCAATTTGGATGCCAGGTTCTGAATAAATTTGGACAAGGGGTGAAATCAATAATTTAGAAATAGTGGCGCTTACTTTTGGTCAATTTGGATGCCAGGTTCTGAATAGATTTGGACGAGGGGTGAAACCAATAATTTAGAAATAGTGGCGCTTACTTTCAAATAGTGAGAGAGGTTGGTTGTAGGATCGTGAAGGTGTAAGTGACGAATACAGTAATTAAAAGTACAATAAATATTTATTGATAGTAATTTAGGATCGAAACAAGATGATGAAAACAGTTAAAAATAAATCTGACGTCTATCGAAAAATGCATCTATACAGCGGACCGACGATCTTACAATTCAGGGTAAAAGATATTAAAACGGTCAACTGGACCGATACTTAATATCATGGTCCATTGGATTCAATTTCGATATCCAAATAATTGTAGGTGACGTTGAATGTGAAGTGCTATTTATTGAAAACTCGTCACAATAAATATGTTCAGCTGTAGCTACAACAGCGCCACACGTGAGTTCTATACGAACTATCCCATCAGCGTCGGTCGAACAGTTTCAGATTGTGCGCAAGAGTTTGTTTAATCATACTCGACATTTCAGCTTCTCACGCCATCTTTTATCTAATATCAGAGTTTTATTGCTATAATCAGATTATTTACATTATTTTATTAATTATTTTAGTTTAGTTATGTACCTCTAGAGCCGATGGACTACCGAATTTGTAGCTTCTCGACCGGTTAACTTGGAACTTTTTAATAATTAAAAAAAAAATTTCACGTATATTTTAATAATCTTGCATACATAACGTTTGATAACCTAGCAACAAACAGAATATACTGTGAATCAAGATCACCTCGGGATGATTGGTGGAGGCGTTTAATGTACTTTAATGCAAAAAATAATCATTCCTACAAAATGAAGAATGGTAAGGAATTATTTATGTACTGAAGTATTTATGCGCATTTATGTGCAATTGCAAGAGTTTTTAAATGAATTAAATAAATAAATAAATATAAAAACGCTTTCAACAGTCACCCCAAAAATAACAAAAATATTCAAAATGCAATCATTGTAATTGTAATAAAAGTAATTGAAACCGATGCTTACCGATCCTCATTTCCTCGAACACCCATCACACGCTATTATGCATTATTCGTCACTCTATTTTCTCGTCTACCACGTAGCATTACTTTGAATAAAGGAGGACAAAGTTGTTTGTTCCTTCACAGTTGAAACCAATAAAACTCCAACACTCGTAAGCAGTATAAACAACTCTTAGCGACAAGAGCTTCCGAACACCACTACTATAGTCAACACGTCAACTGTGATTCCGGAACTTCCGTTTCCGGTTTCATTTATTCTTATCTTATCTCATCGAGAAGTGTTATTTCAACAAATTATTGAATTTTGGGGTCGCTTGTCTATTTACAGGTAAGCCTGGGTATTAGCCTGGGTATGAACCTGCATGAAGGGCGTTGTAGTTGTTGTTGTTGTTGTTGTTGTTGTTGTTGTTGTTGTTGTTGTTGTACGTAACTTGAAATTATCTAACCCAACTGACCAACCTCACCTAGACTGATTTTTTGATTTTCTAAACTCATTTCCTTATTTGTATACTATTGACAAAGTGTATTATCTTTACTGCTTTGAGATTTTCAATCTCAATATCAATGTAAGCCTACTTATTGATGTAATTAATGGACTTGATTATTATTATCATTTATTTAATATAACCTAAGGCTAACCTGAACCTAATCTGACCTAAAACTAACAGTTTACTATATAGTGTATAACAGGGCTAATTGTTAATATAGCTATTTTGAACCTTAATGGTGCATTAATTACTATCAATTAGCTAATTATACTCGATAGTATATGGAAGTAGAAATAACGAAATATCATTTTGTTTTTGTGTGATAACTTTCGAACGGAACGGTATGAGATATCAACATTCTAATACAAAAAAACAAACATATTTTTAATATACGCAGATGGTATGAGCATGATATAAGTTTTTTTTTAACATCGGAACTTGATACACAATCAGTGTTCCCCAATTAAGGCTATGGATGAAAGATAGGATCGTTTAGACGGGGCACCACAAGGGCGATCTTATCACCCCATTTTGATTATTTAAAACCAATAAGTCAAAGCAGACTTCTGTCTAACTCATCATGCATGATTGTCAATATGTGTAGAACTGAAAAATGTTTCCTATCTATATAGGCCATACTTACACCATCTTGAAGGTATTCTAGATTTGTAGATACCTTACAGCGTTCGAAAGTTTTACCACCAAAAAACTGATATTCTGAAAACCGACTTCCATGTATGCTATTACGGTGCAAACATAAGTTAACAATTGTGATAGCAAGTTGATTCGCTAATAGCTTTCTATCAAGATTGAAGCCGTGTTGAACTAATCTTACAACAATTGAAACAATGTGCACTCGCAACACGACTGTCCACTTTAGTTCAACTTATCTCGACACAAGCTCACAACAAAATGAACATTGAATACATAAGAGAAAACCTTTATTGGTCCCTGACTATATTATGAAACAGGATAGCAATCAGTATACAAAAATACATAGAATAATATAGAGAAATAGATTGGAAATATGATATATTAGTACATGAAAAGAGAACCGAGACGCGTGGCCGAGTGGTAACACAACCGTCACACTGAACCGTCATTCGGGAGACCGGGGTTCGATTCCCGCCATGGTCGACCATCCTGACAGGGGTTTTACATGGTTTCTCTCTGTCGTTCAGGTTGATACTGGGATGGTTCCTTATAACAACAGGCCACGACCGACTCTTTCCCACCATCCAAAACACCTAATGAAATAACCACTCATCTCATCATCCCACCATCTCATTCTTCATCCACCGACGCCAATAGATCGTAGCCATCAGTATAGTGCGTCATTAAAACCCAATATAAAAAAAACGAAAAGAAAACTGATTGGATAGAAAAAATGTAAAAAGATAAAGCGATAAACCAAAGCCAAACGATAAATAAAAAATAAAAATAAATCCAATTTGAACATTAATATTACTCTGTTATGAAAATAATATATCCACAATTACATTCATTCTTCTTTGCTTCACAAACGCCACTGATAATATTATAATATATACTTGTATCATAGAAAGAAGCTCCAAAATACCGAATAAATATTTGTAAAACTTCTGTGAAGATATAATCACACTGTCACATTGAAAATGTCATACTTTCGAAAAATACAGTTGCGTTTCATATTGTAAACCTCGCCATATAAGCTCAATAAACCCCGAAAATGGACATTTAAATACACATGTGACGATGTTAATTGTATTTGTTATAGAATAGAATATCTTTTATTGGTCCAAATTGATCTTATAAAGATATTAGAAGTGTCAATATAGTACGTAGATACACAACTAATGATAAACAATTTCAGAAACAAATGCACACACATCATACAATGAAAACAGTGGACAACAATAACAACAACAACAACAACAACGAATAGTGGCTGTTGCCTCATTTCGTCACACAATACGCACCCGTCACTTACCTTGGCTAAACTTGCCTCTAGTCGTCATGGCAACGGACTGATCTATCGAATACGAATAACAATACTGAATGAGAAATGTCTTTCTTTAGAACCGAACTGAACGCTCATACAAAAGATCTACGTCACTCTGAGATAATAGAAAATAATAAAAGTGAAAAAAAAAACGAACGGGGTTAACAATGAAATTATGAACCATGCAGCAAAACAAGATGATTATATATTGGTACGCGATATACCATAGAGAGATGATGCATACATTAACATGAAAAACAACAGTTAAGTTAGTATAGGTGATAATCTTATTCATTCAATTAATTCAAAGAGAGTTGCATCTTTGAAACAATCAGATTATAATCTAGAAAAACAAAATATTTTTTTTTTTTTTAATAGCATCGAAACTTGATACAAAATCATTGTTCCCCAATCAAGGCTATGGATGAAAGATAGGATCGTTTGGACGGGGCACCACAAGGGCGATCTTACCACCCTATTTTGATTATTTAATACCAACGAACTTCAATACCAGGACTGCGCTGTCTGTGACCATAATAATATAAATAATGAAAAATACAAAATAATACAAAATAATAATAATAATATAATTTAATATAAATAATATGAATAATATAATATAATATAATATATTCAATATATATATATATAATATATATATATATATATATATATATATATATATATATATATTTATATATATATATATTTATATTTTATATGTCATATATATATATATATATATATATATATATATATATATATAATATATGTATATATATATATATATATATATATATATATATATATATATATATATATATATATATATAATATTTTTATATTAATAATAATATATAATTATATACTAAAATATGTAATATTTAATGATATAATTATATGATTCGTGATCAATAATTTATCATATAATAATAATAATTATATATAATAATATATATAATATAAATGATATAACATTATAAATAATAATGATAATAATAAAAAACAAAATAATGAATTATTAGTATCGTATTACGGAGACACTCTCAGAGAGAAGAGGCAACCACCAGAAACAACAATTATCAAGTCATGCACTAGCCAAGAATCTTGTTCATCAAATCAATTCGAAGTGAATTGCTTATTCGAGAGCGGAGCATACGACTACGTTTTACGAGAAACGAAAATATTTCATCATGAATGAGACCCAGGTTGAATTAGGGAATACAGGAATTGCCATGGAAGCACAGTTATACCCTACTATTCGCTTTTGGTACACAAAAATGTGAGATAATCACGAGTTCAAACTCGTGTCCAAGTTGAAGCCAAGATTGAAAAGTTAGGTACAACTGGACCCCTATTCCTGAGATAAATGAGATGTGAGAAAAATAAAAGTGAGTGAGAAAACGATTATCTCACTTAAAATGGCCGATTGTTAATGGTAAATCGGCCATTTTAATTGAAATAATCGTTTTCTCACTCACTTTTATTTTTCTCACATCTCATTTATCTCAGGAATAGGGGTCCAGGGTCTTGACTTAATTAATAATTCAGTTAAAAATATGAGTATTCTTCGATATCAATCAATCAGTATTTTGATTTAATATCAATACTTTTTCCTTTTTGATAAGCTATATTATATTTTTTCCTTTTAATTAATATACCTCACATCGAATATAAAATGAGAACTGGAGCAAAGTAGCAGAATCTTTAATTAAAAATGAACATATCTGGAAGTGTAGTTATGAAAAATGTATAGATGAGGAAGGAATAATTGGTATTCAGCTTTGTTTCAGAATTCCTGGATGACTCCCAGAGAATAAACGGGACAAACGGGATGGAGAGGTAGATTCTTCCATATCCTCAATCTTGCTATTAGTGTACCAACCATCCTGTCACGGAACAATAACTCCAGACGGGAATCTTCCCCGAAGAAACATCGTCTAGAATGGTGGGAAACTAGGAACGCCAGGACGATGTTTGTCAGGACTCTGGACGTCGGGACGAGAAGCGAGTTTCTCTTGTCGCGAACCGTGAAAGTCTCTTGGAGACATCGCCTTGAGGCTGGCGTCGTCATAGTAACCGAACAGGAAGCGAGCGTTCGTCCATTGCGGCAGGAACCGGTTGAAGATCAAGGAGATGCCGTACAGGAGGATGGGAAGCATCGGGATCAGGAAACACGGGCAGCAGAACATCATTGCTGCAGGAACAGGAGAGGTGGAAGATGAGGTATAGCCAACAGGAGGATGGGTAATATGGGCTCTGCTATTATAATTAAAATTAATATTCAAAATAACTTGAAATTAGAATTTAATTGTAACTGAATTTATTTCAAAACTGTACTCATCTTGAAAATTTGAATTGATTTTGAAAAACAAATATTATCTGATAGTCCTAATTATAATTAATTTTGAATAAAATGTATAACCAAATTGAACTTCATGGTTACTTGAAATTAAAGCTAAACTCATCTAAAAATTATAAGAACCTGTTTTCATTTATTATTATCATTTTAAATATTATTATCATCATCAATCATTGTTATTTATTAATAGATTTACTCATTATCATAAAAATTCAAGCCACATTTATAAGTTATAGAAGGCCTAAATTAGTAATTGTGAACTGCCAACCATTCCGATTTCCTCGGAAGAGGGAGGAATCCTTATTTTTATTCTATCATCATTTTGTATAGTCCAGTGCGGTAGGGCTGAAGAATAGTCGTCTTTAGTCTGAGAAACCATGAAAACGACAGAGGGAAACCGCGAATAAACTCTGTCAGGATGGTCGAGACCATGGCGGGAATCGAACCCCGGTCTTTGAAAGTAGGTTCAACGGTCTCATGTGTAAAAAAATATTGAAACAAGTTTTCCTTCCAAAGTAACGCTCACCGTTTCTAAGTACAATGCGCGGCTTACTGAAGAAATTTGTTTAATAATTCTATGTTTATGGCGAGTTAGACGGATACACATAGTCAAGTTTGATAGCTAAGAAGCCAATAATTCAAAGCTGTGACGTCAAACGAACAAACTTTTGCTATCGTAGACGTAAACATTCTTTTAGCTACAGCGGTCTTGGGGAAATATGAATTTGTTCATTTCTTGCCGATTGGATTATGGTTATCATAGATTTAAAATGATTACATTGCCTTGTAAGATCGATGTAAAGTAAGGTCTACTGCAGGCCATGTAGATTCGCTTATTATTTCTACATGCAAGACCAGTATATGTTTAACTGTTTACATTTTTTGACATTTAGAAATTGAAATGTCGAAATAAATCTCGTTCTAGATAGTTTGTCAACGTCATACATAGAAGGTAAACGTGCATGTTAAAATTACTAGTTCATAATTTGATAAGACGTCATATAGAATATTTACTCACCGGTTTATTGTATAGATTATGGACCAACAAAAAATTTTGAGTCCTATCGAAAAGATAAGAGAATATTTAGAATTCTTGAAATATAAATGTTCTAACTTGCCATAGAAATGTTGATTTTGAAAAGTATTGTTGCACCAAGAAGGCTGTGATTTGTGGCGGTTTTCCAGTTGGTCGTGAACACCGCCTTCTTGTTATAACTCGGCATTTTAGTAGTTTCGTTTTTTTCCCAGTCTTGGATTTTGTTAGCTATCGTACTGATAGCTAACGGTACGATGGCTTTATTACTAAGAAAACGCAACATTTGCGTTGTTGGATGAGCGATCTGGATATATTTATATGAAATGTAAGGAAATTAGCCATGCACTTTGACTACTCGAGTTTAAAACAATGATGTCATTGCCTTCCTATTTCATTCATTACTCATTTTAATCATTCAACTTGTTGCTTAAATTCTCAGTGGGTTTCTTAATAGCTCTTATTGATTGATGTGGAAGGGCAAAAATCATCAAAACGGCTAATCCAATTTATGTTAATTTTTGGAATAATAAGTTCCATTATTATAACCAAGTTCCATGATAATTTGAATTTATTCGAAAAAAATATTTTTTTAAAATTTTCTCCGGGTTATTCTATAATGTTTACAAAAACTCCCAAATGGGTTTTCTCAGAAGTGGTGAAACCGATTGTGCCTCAAAACTATACAGTATCGAATTAGATTATGACACTTGTGTATGCCAAGTTTCAACTGAATTTGTTCTCTCGTTTGAACCATGTGGAGCGCAAACGGAGAAAAACAACATAGAGAATAACGTTTATCTCGAATACGGTGAATTTGAGTCTTCGCTTCGCTCATCTAATAAGCCAGCTAGTTCAACCATATAGATATATATTTGCCACCAAATGCCTGTAGTATCTCGGTGGTTCGACCACCCAATGGTTCGACAAGACGGTGCAATGTCGATAAGGCAGCTACCTGTTGTATCGACTCTATAAGCAGTCACACTGTCACAGCATTACCAGCATACCTGCACGATTTATAATCCGGTCTTAGCTTTGACTATCAATTATACGTCACTGTTGTTACGTAATTGATAGTCAAATAAAAGGATTCTGTGATGTAAAACAAAAAAAAAACAGCAGGAAGGCATTGTTATTCTAAAGGCTTTACTTCTGTCAAGTAACAAATGATAAACAATAGTTACCATTGCAATAGGCTTCTGTCAAGTGACGTCACTCATTGTTGCAATAGTAAGACAACAATGTCCATCAGTTGGAATTGACCAATCTGCAGAATGTTTAGTGGTCCACCAGTTCGCTGTATTGCTATGGTAACGATTGTTTGTCATTTTTTACTTGTAGAAGTCAATACAGCTAACTGGTGGACTACCAAACATTCTGATTGGTCAATTCCAACTGATGCACATTGTTGTCTGTCTCTTGCAACAATGGGTGACGTCACTTGACAGAAGCCTATACTAACAGCTGATACACAGCCACCTTGAACCACTTCCTTCATCTCCATGTCTGCTTTCGTCGTACCGGAAGTAGGGTTTGGATTAGTTTCAGTTTAGATTAAATTAGTTCAGGATATTTGTTCAGTTGGTTAGTTATTGTATAGGTTAGTTTGAAGAGGTTATGAGTTTAATTAAATTATTTATATTGGATTATTTAGATTATTTTAGGCTGCGCACAACAACGACAACAACACCAACACCAACAACAACAACAACAACAACAACAACAACAACGTCTGCATGTGTGGCTGCCGTCTGGCGAACAAATAGTGAACCACCAATACAAACAAGGTAGTTTGCCGTCTGTCTGCTAGGCGAAGCTAAGGCAGACTTGGCTTTATCAATTTTGTTTTTATCTGTAAGCCTATAGTTGAACCTCTTAGTTAAGCAGAGATGAAGGAAGCCCTTGCTTTATCTGTGGTCCAAGTTAGACCAGGTTTATCCAGTACAGGAACGCATCCCTTGTTGCCTTCTCTCTAACAGTCGTCATACCATAGCACCAACTAACGGAGTGTGATTGGTTAGTATCAGTTGGTAGACATTGTTGTCTGTCTCTTTGCAACAATGAGTGACATCACTTGACAGAAGCTTCATTGTATTTTATTTATATTGGATCTAACGACGCACTGTAATGATAACTAAGATGTATTGGCATCGGTGTATGATAGATGGGATGATGAGAGGTTTTTTATTAGGTGTTTTGGAATAGTGGGAAGGAGTCAGTCGTGGCCTGTTGATAAGGAACCATCGCAATACTGACCTGAACGACAGAGGGAAACCACGAAAAACCCCTGTCAGGATGGTCGACCATGGCGGTAATCGAACCCTTGTCTCCTGATTGACGGTTCAGTGTATTAACCACTCTACCACACGTCTCAGTTGACAAAACAAATGGACATAGATAATGTGTATGTATATATAATATTTGTTTGGACTCACCATCAAAACAGTTGCTATCTTCCACACTTTCTTGACTATACACTCCACTCGTAACAATACTGCTATTCGATTGGTCGATAAGAAAAACGTCACCGGTTTTAGTTTTGCCGCGATGCGTTTTTTCCGCGTAAAACTCGCAATTATGTTGCTTATAACTACCAAACGGTGTCTCCATGACAGCTAAAATGTTTAAATTAAATATTTATTTTAGAGTTGCTATTTCTTGTCGCTTGTGGGTGAAAGCACGTGTGACTGTATACCACACTGAACTACCGCAAATTACCAACACAGCAGCGAAAACCGAGCAAGGTCTCCTTCCTGCACGTTAGAGCAGATTTATGGCGAGTAAATAAACTCGTTGATAAATATAATAAATTGAATAATTTATTAAAAATATATATATTATGTGTATTCTATTAATCTTTGATAAACAAGAGAATACGAATAACATTATGAACCCTACTAATTTAGAGTTCACTTAGCTTTATTCATCACTTTTACTTATTGTTAGTTTTAAAATTGAAAAAATAATAAAATACATTACAAGACGAAATTATCAATCTTGGTATCAATCAAACTGAGAGTTGAGTATTATTGCCCTTGTTATTAATTTTCACTCAGCTAACTGGACATTTTAATATCGGATCTAAAGAAAAATTAATAATTTTATGAAATTAAGATCGAAGATAATCGATATTGTATATGTATGTATATATATATATATATATATATATATATATATATATATATATATATATATATATATATATATATATATATATATAAATACATATATATATATATATATATATATATATATATATTTATATATATATATATTTATATATATATATATATATATATATATATATATATATATATATATATATATATATATATATATATATATATATATATATATATATTTAGAATTCTCTCTTACACTTAATATTACTAAAAAAAAACACAGAGTAAAAATCAATTGATTAAAATATGAAAATAAAAATAATAACATATTTGAAATAATAATAAAATAACAATAACATACTGTACGAGACTGTAACAATATTCGACAGATCGATCTACTAAACTGAGAAATAAGACTGTAGTTTGAAGTTTAAACAGATGTTGTTACTATAAAACAAGGACAACTTTACACGAGAAGTTCGATGGATACGTTCAACACGTGATAGCTGCTAACACAGTGACTTGATATCGAGCAATGTCGAGCTATAAATAAACGAGTTCACACTGTCATCAGAATCTCTCAACATTGTATGTCCATTAGGTGATAGAATGTCAAGAGATTTGAAGCCCACAACAATGACTGTACACCGATTGTATTAAGAGGCCTCTTTACATGTTGCCTACCGGCTTGATTGCAGACGTTTGGGAGCCAAGTTGGTAACGGAAAACCAATCATCATATCAACATACAGTTTTCGGTTAGATGATCACCAGTATTCAATACGTGCTCGTACGAAGAGCTTCAGTTTGTGGTATGTTTTCAACCCTTTCAAAATAACTGTCAAAAATCAACATATTTCTACCTGTTTTTCATTGTTTTTACGATTTTTTTAAAGTGATATAATATGGATTAATGATTCTTAATGAACGTAAAGGCATAGATATACTCATTGTTGTTTTATTGCAAAAAGAATCAGACTGATTGGTCCCACTGTTTACTCACCATGTGTTGTAAGCCAAAGACCTGCATTGACGCTTTTTGTCCTGTTTTGACCGTTCCCTGCAAGTTTTACTCATGGGTTGTCAGATGTCAAGTAGCCTCTTAAGTGGTAGAATGTCAAAAAATTGAAGCCCACAACAATGACTGTACCAATTGTCTTGAGTTGCGTGTGAACTCTTAAAGTACTATCAAGACAAATTTAATTGATCCAACAGAAAAATATTCTGCTGATTCGAAATTGAGCTGGATTAATTTGATAACTCAATTCAAACCATAATTATTTAATTAAACAATAATTAAAAATGACTTTATTCTCCATACTTTATCTGTAATTGCTACCCATAATGGACAATTTTCGTTCTTTGACCCTTTAGCTTGACAAAATATGTCGTACCCAATCAAGTGGGCTGTTTAATTGGGGAGGGGGGGAGGGGGGAGGAGGTATTCCAAGTTGTATGGACGATTGTGGGCCATTCTCGATATATTATTGTAGGGCCTACTGTTTATATATCGCTCAACTGTTTGAAAATTCTACCTGCTATACTCTACAGATCTACTTGTTAAAATGCAACCTGTTGATATGTTTCTACTTATGCCACCTTTTTAAGCCCCTCATTAAATTGGTCGAGAGGAATTAGTTTATTAAATAGTTTAGTGTTCTTCCTACTAATATTAAGATTTTATAACAACCAAACCAAATGTTTTCAAACCTAAAAACAAAGAATTTTTTATTGACGAATTGTTTTCATTCTGTAAAAGAGTTTTATGATTATAACTGCTAATTATATACATGTAACCTCGTCTACTAGGAATGTAACTTATTCCACCGAATATCTAATAGTCCACTATATCTCTGTATAAGCTGTCAAATATCATGTCCATGATCAATCTAATGACCAATAAATAATGATTATTATTATTATTATGGGAGAGAATACTTATAATGTCATCTTTTCTTCAGAGCTTCTTATACTCAATAACTTCATATTCTTATAGCCAGCTCATATAGTGAAATGTATCCAAGGTGTAAGGATGTGCAATAGGGTATGCATAGGGGGTGCAATTGCACAGGGTAATTGGATGAGCGTAGCGAAGACTCAATTTCACTGTACTTGAAAAATCGAATGTGTTTTTTTGTTTTTTTTTGTTTTTTTGTTCGCGCTCTACAGGTCAATCAGAAATTTTACACTGAAATATACACTGAAATCACCAAGACGCGTAGCCGAGTGGTTAACACACTGAACCGTCTTCAGGAGACCGGGCTTCGAATCCCGCCATGGTCGACCATCCTGACAAGGGTTTATCGTGGTTTCCCTCTGTCGTTCAGGTCAATACTGCGATGGTTCCTTGACAACAGGCCACGACCGACTCCTTCCCACCATCCAAAACACCTAATAAAATAACCTTTCATCTCATCATCCCATCATCTCATTCATCATCCACGGACGCCA
Organism: Brachyptera risi; assembly: GCA_964007535.1. Classification (NCBI taxonomy): domain Eukaryota; kingdom Metazoa; phylum Arthropoda; class Insecta; order Plecoptera; family Taeniopterygidae; genus Brachyptera; species Brachyptera risi. The sequence continues at coordinate 49,116,673 of OZ023329.1, read as the reverse complement.
ATATATCGTAGCAATCAGTATAGTGCGTCCTTAAAAACTAATATATATAAAAAAATACACTGAAATTCAACTGAAAATAAATTTTGTTCAGAGTCTTTGAAGCTATATTTTTGTTTCTGTAGACCATGTAATTTTTCTCACCGGAATATTTACTATATGAAACTGAATTATAGGCCCACCCTATTTATATCGATTCTAATATTATTATTCAAGCAAGCTAGAAATGCTAGAATGCTATAATATTGACATACAGCTTTATTACACAAGTCATACTAGGCCTATAATGAAGCAGGTGGTGTTCATGCATATACTAGTATTCACGAGAGATGAAGGAACGAACAGCCCGAGCGCTAATGGTGTGGAATAGGGGAGACGGTCGATCGGAACCTTCTCTTGTCGAAACCTTTCAAATATTATGCTTATACGCTGTTACACGCAGTACAGTGCGTGTAAATATTTATAGGCCTACTTATACTCACGAAAGAAAAGAGTATACCAACGTAATAAACTCAAATGTCACCGTTAGGTAGTCTGAGAGTTAATTTTGATTGTAGAATTCAAAAAATAAAAATACACAACAGCTTGAAACGAATGTGTGCCGAGTGGTTATAACACTGAGCCGTTATTCAGGAGACTGTGGTTCGATTCCCGCCATGGTCGACCATCCTGACAGGGGTTTTTCGTGGTTTCCCTCTGTCGTTCAGGTTGATACTGGGATGGTTCCTTGATAATAAGCCACGACCGACTCCTTCCCATCATCCAAAAACACCTAATAAAATAACCTTTCATCTCATCATCCCATCATCTCATTTATCATCCACCGACGCCAATAGATTTTATTCTGTCCTTTCATGTCTTCTTGTCCTTCTTTGCTATTTATACTATTATAATAAGATTTAAAATAAACTAATACCACTGGAATAATTTTTTCTCATTTCTCAAGTTACTCCCATGTCTAGTCGACAACAATGCTGTCCGACATCAACATCAAAATAATCACCCCCCCCCCCCCGTGTGTTGACATTTTTAAATAAATATTTTGATTATCTATTAGTATGTTGTTTACGTATATTCTCTTCTTTCAAATCGGCGCGAATAACCTCGTCTTTGAATCGCCGTAAAACAACACAATTCATTCATTCATTCATTCCTTCGTTCATTCGTTCATTCATTCATTCATTCATTCATTAATTAATTAATTAATTCATTCATTCATTCATTCATTCATTCATTCATTCATTCGTTCATTCATTCATTCTTCAATAGTATTTTCTATCGTTCTCATTGACTAAGGCCCGGTATTACCAACTCTAGTTAGCCTTTATCTGACAGTTCAAACTTGTTATCACCATGGTTACCTGTGATATTTGTTTTCACCAACTCTCAGATAAATACCAACTGGCCGTGATAATACTGGGCCTAATTGTTTATTACATCATCGGGGACTTGATGCATTCTCAATATCCCATTTTGTTTCACCTAATTTACATTTGTATGCCATTTTGTGTCATTAAAGTTAACAAATTAGACAAGAATCATTTCAATAATAATGCAGGGTTCACCTGCAGTAGACATAAAACTGATAACGAATTGGTTGAATGTACTCACCCTCCGGTTGTACGTGATCGTTCATAGTTTGCGTACTCTTTATGGAAGACTCTATTTGCTCTCTTTTCACCAAAGTCAATGTCACACACCAAACTATTTTGTTGTTTTTCAGAAATGTCTCATTATTTTCATTCAGAATCAACTTTGTATATCGCTCTTTTTCTCCCATCATTCAACCAGACTCAACTCGAGAAAATAATATCACAAATCAGATTCACCATTATATTGTTTATTCGCTTATAGACTTTTGCTGATGCAGACGCAAAGAATTAGATAAATATATTCGCTCTTTTTTAACAACGAATTATGACTATTATTTTGCAGATAACTTTCATTTATTTACTACTTTCATGTCAAGAACAAGAACATGAATATATTTTTGTCGACATAAAAATAAGAAATAGATTATATATCATAACCTTACTTTAACCTACAATAAAGAACACACCCCTAACACCATCACCACAGTGCATGTTGATTTCAGCTCTAAATTTTATTCTGTTCACATTACTAAGTACACGTGTTTGTCATCGAGAAATAAATAGAATAAATAAATTTTGGCACACCAAAAAAATGATGATAAAACACTGTTAAAATAGATATAAAATGATAAAATGTATTATTCAATTACTCCTGACGTATAGGCAAAACGTACGGCAGTTATGTTGTGTACGAGGTATTTTCGTGTTCAGGAATACCAACTCACGAATGTATTGACATCTAAGCCTGGCAGCCTGCGCTTGCGCAATAACGTCCGGCCACGTCTATGTTTATGATAGAGACATTGACGTGTGTAATTAATCTAGTTTTTATGAAAAAGTAGTGTCTTTCAATATCAAAAATGGTATGTTAGAGATTTTATAGTATTAATTCTAACCTGGTTGAGTTGAATAAGTGAGCTTTTGAATTCTGCATTACTTCATATGCCCTCACCAAATTGTCAAACGTCACATAACCTCACTTGAGTCATTTGAGTAGGCCTAGGCCTATATCACAATGACAGAATCACTAGATGGCTATCGTAATGGCTAGTGATGACCGAATAATAATTATGAAGATGTGATTGTTATATATCAGCTGATAGTCGTATTCTCCTTGAATGAGCGAGGATATAACCATCTTGAACTTATTGTAGGCCCAATTGTCCCTGTGGATGAGGCCACTTGGTTGGCTGACCCGCCCCAGAGCCATGCCAGCGCTAGCATTGATAAAGTTGCGCTAGCAGTGCTTTATGCTACGTATTTACTAAATATTTTCTGTCATTTTTCTATCAATGTTCTCACTGTCAATGTTGTTCTTATTTTATTTCAGCCTCTTCGGTTAGACATAAAAAGAAAGCTAACAGCACGTTCTGACAGAGTCAAATGTGTAGATCTTCACCCAACCGAGCCGTGGATGTTGGCGTCTCTATACAATGGAAATGTTCATGTATGGAATCATGAGAGCCAGCAGCTTGTCAAGTCATTTGAAGTAAGTATCATGTGCTCATGTAACTTGCATCTTCTAGACCTAGGCCTAGGCCTACCTGGTTATTGAATTTGTACAAAATCCATTATCTGGTGTAGGCTCAAGCTTTCCTATCTTTCTGGGTGATGAATAGGTCTAGGCCTACTATCAAAGTCATGCTACTATTGTGCTTTGAAATACAATATGATGCAAGAAAATAAATATCCTTGAAAATAAACACTAAGCATACACTATTCGAGAAGCCATTCGAATCTCTTCTCTATATTCCATTTGTATATCCACTCTTTGTGTCGTCTGGTGTTATCATCTTGTAGACCTAATAGAATAGTGAACAAAATCTATATGGTAGGCCTAGACCGTCTAGGCCTACTGAAAATTGCTTATGACGACTGAATCAAGGAGAGAAAAGCCTAACGTACTTAAAATCACATGCTTGATTTCAGGTTTGTGATCTACCAGTCCGAGCTGCCAAGTTTGTTCCTCGTAAAAACTGGATCGTTACAGGATCTGACGATATGCAAGTCCGTGTGTTCAATTACAATACCTTAGAAAGAGCGCACGCGTTTGAAGCACACTCTGATTATGTCCGTTGCATTACTGTACATCCTACACAACCATATCTTTTAACAAGCAGTGGTACGTATATCCGGGTAACCTAGAAATCATATTACCAGAAGTGTATATATTCATAAATGTTAAAAACCAATACCTGCATGAAGAGCTTGAACCAAAAGTAAAAGTCATTTTTTGATCTGACCTGAACCATTGCCCAAACTGTCAACTATGAAACATTGCATAGGATTTAACATGCGCCAAACAAACAGAAAACACACATTTGCTTCAAGCTCTACATTGTAGACATACCTTTATACACATGTAGGCCTACAGATTAGTTGACGCTCCTGAATAGTGATAGGCCTATGGTATGTTGGCTTTCAGCTATGATAAAAGTAAATATACAATATTTTAATATGACCCCGTCTATCTGAACTTGCTGGGTTCCTTGAATTGTAAGCCGACAAATTATGTTAATTCACTTCTTATGATCTTTAGATCAAATGGTCTGGTCTGCAATGAGTAAGCCCTATAATTTCAAGGATTGTTTTTACATTTGATTTTGATTGTCTCAGTAGGCCTACTTATGGTGTGAAAAATTACTTCATTTTTTTTTCATCTGCAATCGAATGCAGACGTTGTGGAATAGGCCAACCTTTAATTGTTATAACAAATGACTAATTGATCCATATTTGTGTGTAGATGACATGCTCATCAAGTTATGGAACTGGGAAAAGCAGTGGAGTTGTCAGCAAGTGTTTGAAGGTCACACACACTACGTCATGCAGATTGTCGTCAATCCTAAGGATAACAACACTTTTGCCAGCGCTTCGTTAGACAGGACCGTGAAGGTGAGATGCAAACCAATAACTATCACCGTATGTCAGTAGCTGAGGTCACTTGAAGCTTCACTCGTAGCTTTACTTGTTTATCGTAATATCTTGGAGGCAATATCATATGATTGGCCTCCGGAATATACAATACTTGTTTCCAAAAAAAAAGGATGCCTACCAACTTGATGACTAAAAACTTTCGTAATTAATAGTCTTGCTACAACATTGAGTATTGAATACTTTCGAAAGATACATGTGCATTTCTTATTCTATATCTTTTCTTGAAAAATCACAATACCTTGAAACTACCACTGATGTACAGATATATTTGTGATATATTTAGCCATATTTGTGTTTGTAATATTGGTAGACGACCCGCTTCTTTCTTGGATACAAATAGACCTACATACCAAGACGTTTCACGCTTATGGCACAACAGATTTGAAATCTCCCTGCACACCTATAGTCTCCTCACCTCTGTCTGCAATCGGTACTTGATCTAGCACGATAAGCGGGCGGGCCAATCATAATGCGGCACAATTGTTGCACCTTCTAGTGGTCATAAAATGTACTCCAAGCTGAGGGGTTAGAAGGGAGTGATGATATGGTAGAGCAGAATCAGTTTTGTTTCAACATTTCATGAAATGACTTGAAGTATGTCTTTCGTCTACGGTACCAGGGTCAATCTCAGGTTAGGCTGATTGAACTGTGATTTGTATTTTGAATCTGTTTTTTGTTTTGAAGGTTTGGCAGCTTGGCTCATCGACACCTAACTTCACCCTTGACGGTCACGAGAAGGGCGTAAACTGTGTGGACTATTACCACGGCGGTGATAAACCGTACCTAATATCAGGCGCCGACGACAGGCTGGTCAAGATATGGGATTACCAGAACAAGACGTGTGTGCAGACCTTGGAAGGTACGGAGAAAGGAAGTAGGGCTACCAATCCATTTATCAGATGGTGATTTATCTATTTATTTAAAACTCTTACAATTGCACATGAATGTGTGGTGGCAAGTTCCCTAACTATCCCCATCCCACTGCCTACCTAACCCTCTTATGGAATAACTTTAACCCTATTTCATCCCCCTCAAAAGCACTTCTACTAAGCCCATTCCAGTCCCTACTTGTCCTGTTCAAGAAAGAGAATTTACCGACATCTAATCCAGCCCCCTTTATAACTACTTCCCCCTTTATAATTACTACTAATAGTTTTCCTTTTATTTTATATTCACCAGTCTAAGACTGATCATTAATTCGTTTAGTGATTTGTTAGTCGGTTGAAACAATCTGAAGGAGTCGGTCGTGACCTAATATTAAGTAGGCCCTAATCATCGCAGTATTAATTAAATAACGAGCAATTTTGTAGAACCTCGTCAGGATTGTCGACCACAGCGTAAATCAAACCTTCTGAGTGAGAGTCCAGCGTGCTAGCAACTGATACACGTGCATCAATAGTTTGAAATTAATTATCTCTTCAGTTCAGTTGCTAGATACCATGATAGGCCAACATATTTTATAGACCTAGTGTTCAATTACTTCAATTTACAAATTAGGCCCTGCAAATTTCATTTTACCATCACTTTCAAGTTTTTGATTGATTATTTATTTATATAAAATTGAGATGAAGTCCTATTCCTATACTCGGTTACTTCTTAGCCTATATGAGTTGGGTAAAAAGGAAAGGAAGAACCAAGGTTTATGAGTAGAAATAATTGAAGTGGATAGCCCATTGATAGAACACAGCTGCTTACATAGGCCTACAAACACAACAGATTGCGACATTTGATGGCTATTGCCTTGGTAATTGTAGAGTAGTGGTAGTGTACCGAGACGTGTGGCCGAGTGGTAACACACTGTACCGTCATTCGGGAGACCGGGGTTCGATTCCCGCCATGGTCGACCATCCTGACAGTTTTTTTTTTTGTGGTTTCCCTCTGTCGTTCAAATCAATACTGGGATGGTTCCTTAACAACAGGCCACGACCGACTCCTTCCCACCATCCAAAACATCTAATAAAATAACCTCTCATCTCATCATCTCATTCATCATCCACCGACGCCAATAGATCGTACCCATCAGTATAGTGCGTCGTTAAAACACAATACAAAAAAAGTAGTGGTAGTAATTGTGATCTTTGATGATGACTTATCAGATTTCCAGACTAGACCCTCATTGATTAATTCATCTATCTGCCACCAGGTCATGCCCAGAATATCTCGGCAGTGTGCTTCCACCCGGAACTACCCATCGTGTTGACCGGCAGCGAAGACGGCACCGTGAGGATCTGGCACGCCGGCACGTACCGGCTAGAGTCTTCGCTCAACTACGGCTTGGAGCGCGTGTGGACCATCGCTTGTATGCGCGGCTCCAACAACGTGGCTCTCGGGTGAGTTTCAAAGTAGTGATAGCACCGATTAATCGAGAATCGATTCGGAATCGATTCTAACGTAAAACGATTCTCAAATTTCGCGAATTTTTTTTTTTTCGTCAATGCTGTAGGCCCTACTTTTTTACGTCACTATACGTCCTCATTTCGTTGTCTATATTATTTTGTATTGTTGAGATTTTACTATCTGGACACACGCTATCCCTTCGGTTACGTCTGACAGCCGAACGTTGACGGAAATACCCGAATGGTACAGTACAGTTCAAAGAAGTCTCTAGTAGCTATTTTTCACGTAAAATGCGAAAAAAAAGTTCAAAATTACACAGCTTCTTTAGACGATAAATTTTTTTTCTTTTTTTTTTCATAAAATCAATTTTTAATCGATTCTGGAGCTTAGAGAATTGATTCCCAATTTTGAAGATCGATGTCATCACTAGTTCAATGCCTCTGTGCTGTTGGCCTCCTCCAAGATTTATTTAGACTTACATTGGTTTTCCGGTCTGTTTCAGTGGATCAACTCCCTATCCTACCAATGTTGAAAATACTAATTAAAAATACTAAAAAGTAATTGTTAAAGTATTGCTAAAGTACTGTTAAAATACTAATTTACGGCTCGTATCACTGATCGTACCGATCGTGAGTCATCTACAAGGAACTAACTTTGTTTACAAAATTCACTCTCTCGTCAGCTCAGCTGTAGCAACAGCCACCTGAAATGCCAATATTTGAGGATCGCAGAACGCATGACGCGTAGTTTCATATTGTACATTATAGGTAGAGCAGTGATCTGTAGGTTCCGTGATGGTACTCATGGAATAAAACAAGATTGACAGCTGAATAAAACACCATGTGAGCTTGATACATCTTGGCCTACCCTTATGTATAATGCTGTTGAAACTTTCTTTGGGTTTATCAATAGACTGACCCTCTGTGTTTATACAATTATACAAAATGTATTTGTCCGCTCTTGGTAGCACACATGCCCGAAATAGGCAAAAACAGATTTTCTTCCATGCATTTAATTGACTGTTCATATTTTCAAATCATTATATCAGGGAACAAATGTAACTGAAATTAAATTAACACTCTGATAGTAAAATCATATGGGCTTGTTTCTAGCTAGTGGAAAATGTAAAATTGTATCCCAGGTTTGGCCAGGTCTACACCGTGAAATTGAAAGAAAAGGAAATCATAATATGGCCAATTGATGAGCCAAGTGAAATCGAAAACGTAATTTGTATGAACTCTTGCTGGAAATGAAAGTAAAATGTAAATGGGAAAACATTTCACTTGAAGTCTCTGGACATGCATCACTGAAATACTCGTGGTTAATTGTACCAAATGATTTGCTTTAGTTACTCGGATAGCATACGTATATACTATATCATATCCTGTGTTCTCGAGTTCATAAGGATATCAGGTCTGTTGAACTTGATATGATGACTACTCGGCTACGATAACTTTCAATTTTTTATTTCTGCACGTGTGTGAATGTTTGTGTTTATATGTATGTGTTTATATGTATGAGTGTGTGCGTGCGTGCGTGTATGTGAGTATGAATGCAAACTTGACATTCATTTTAATTGTGTGACGCATCCCTCTTGGGATTCAATCTTTGAAGCATTGAACAAACAATCAAAATGACGTTTTTCATACGATCATTTGGCTCAGCTATCAGTGTATAAGTGTGTGTATGACCATTCACATCATATATACACATTTGTTTCATTGTTCTGTGTTTTTAACATTTTCTTGGTTTTATGATGATGAAATTTTCTTCGAACATGAGTACATCATCATTAATTAATTGGTTCAATACATCGTATAGGCGCAAAATGACTTCGGTGTTGACGCGTCTCAAAACTCAACATTCATTCATTCATTCATAACTTGTTCCAAGTACCGAGATGCGTGGCCAAGTGATTCGGGAGACCGGGGTTCGATTCCCGTCATGGTCGACCATCCTGACAGGGGTTTCTCGTGGTTTTCGTGGTCGTTCAGGTCAATACTGGGATGGTTTCTTAACCACAGGCCACAACCGAAACCTTCCCACCATCCAAAACACCTAATAAAATAACCTTTCATCTCACCATCCCATCATCTCATTCATCATTCACCGACGTCAATAGGTCGTAGCCATCAGTATAGTGCGTCGTTAAAACCCAATATTAAAAAAAATTATTCCAGGTACGACGAGGGCAGCATCATGGTGAAAGTGGGCCGCGAGGAGCCGGCCATGTCGATGGACGTGAACGGCGGCAAGATCATCTGGGCGCGCCACTCGGAGGTTCAGCAGGCCAACCTGAAGGCCATGAACGAGGGGACGGAGGTCAAGGACGGGGAGAGGCTGCCGCTGGCCGTCAAGGACATGGGCAGCTGCGATATCTATCCGCAGACCATCGCGCACAATCCCAACGGCAGGTCAGGCTAATCATCAGTCTCTACGATCAATACGTTATTACTAGAGACATTTATTTATTTATTTCGTTTATTTTCCTTTCCTTGTAATTACGCACAACAGATACAACAGATTACAAATACAATAATAAAATTAACAACGACACATGATGAAAGGAAAATACATTACTGAGTGCAAGAAAGGAGAGATCTTAAGTTGGCACTCAGATTATAGGAACTAAAATTATATATAAGTCTTCATTCTATGAATATGGTGAATTGGAGATTATTAAAATAAAATGGGAACTATGATAATGACTTTGGAAATAGATGGAGAAGTAAAATATTTTTATAATTACACCTAATGAAGTATTAAATTGATGATTATGATGGCCCAACTTAAGTATCTGTAATGTATGTAGACTATAGTGTTCAACATTTAGAAATAATTTAAGCAAGTGCCATCGCAAATTTCACTGATTAGCTCATATTAAATGATAGAATTAATAGCTAATAATTTATTTCATGTAGCATCCATTTCTGAATTTGTATCTATTTAATTGTAGAAATATGTAGAAATAGTGTCTATTTCTTCTTTTCATGGCATTTTTAGCAACAACGTTTCGTAGAGTAACAACAGTACAGTACCGGTGAAACTATTATGTAGCAAACAAGAGAAACACCCAATTGAAATACTTGGAGGAATGGTGTCCACAAGCGGGCTCTTGTGATTATCGTCCTCGAGAAAAGAGAATAATTCCCCCCTCCACACCCTCAACATCACCCTTGTGGTGCCCTGAACTCAACCACGTGATTATCGTCCTTGAGAAAAGAGCATAATTTCCTCCTCTACACCCTCAACATCACCCTTGTGGCGCCCTGAACTTCACCACGTCATTATCGTCCTTGAGAAAAGAGCATAATTTCACCATCCACGCCCTTAACATCACCCTTGTGGCGCCCTGAACTTCACCACATGATTATCGTCCTTGAGAAAAGAGCATAATTTCCCCCTCCGAACCCTTAACATCGCCCTTGTGGTGCCCTGAACTTCACAACGTGATTATCGTCCTTGAGAAAAGAGCATAATTTCCCCATCCACACCCTTAACATCACCCTTGTGGTGCCCTGAACTCAACCACGTGATTATCGTCCTTGAGAAAAGAGCATAATTTCCCCATCCACACCCTTAACATCACCCTTGTGGCGCCCTAAACTTCACCACGTAATTATCGTCTTCGAGAAAAGAGCATAATTTCCCCATCTACACCCTTAACATCACCCTTGTGGCGCCCTGAACTTCACCACGTGATTATCGTCCTTGAGAAAAGAGCATAATTTCCCCATCCACACCCTTAACATCACCCTTGTGGCGCCCTGAACATCACCACGTGATTATTGTCCTTGAGAAAAGAGCATAATTTCCCCATCCACACCCTTAACATCACCCTTGTGGTTCCCTGAACTCAACCACGTGATTATTGTCCTTGAGAAAAGAGCATAATTTCCCCATCCACACCTTTAACATCACCCTTGTGGTGCCCTGAACATCACCACGTGATTATTGTCCTTGAGAAAAGAGCTTAATTTCACCATCCATACCCTTAACATCACCCTTGTGGCGCCCTGAACATCACCACGTGATTATTGTCCTTGAGAAAAGAGCATAATATCCCCATCCACACCCTTAACATCACCCTTGTGGTTCCCTGAACTCAACCACGTGATTATTGTCCTTGAGAAAAGAGCATAATTACCCCATCCACACCTTTAACATCACCCTTGTGGTGCCCTGAACATCACCACGTGATTATTGTCCATGAGAAAAGAGCATAATTTCCCCCTTCACACCCTTAACATCACCCTTGTGGCGCCCTGAACTTCACCACGTGATTATTGTCCTTGAGAAAAGAGCCTAATTTCCCCATCCACACCCTTAACATCACCCTTGTGGTTCCCTGAACTCAACCACGTGATTTTCGTCCTTGAGAAAAGAGCATAATTTCCCCATCCACACCCTTAACATCACCCTTGTGGCGCCCTGAACTAACCCACTTGATTATCGTCCTTGAGAAAAGAGCATAATTTCCCCCTCCACGCCCTTAACATCACCCTTGTGGCACCCTGAACTTCACCACGTGATTAACGTCCTTGAGAAAAGAGCATAATTTCCTCCTCCACACCCTTAACATCACCCTCGTGGCACCCTGAACTTCACCTCGTGATTATCGTCCTTGAGAAAAGAGCATAATTTCACCATCGACACCTTTAACATCACCCTTGTGGCGCCCTGAACTCAACCACGTGATTATCGTCCTTGAGAAAAGAGCATAATTTCCCCCTCCAGACCCTTAACATCACCCTTGTGGCGCCCTGAACTTCACCTCGTGATTATCGTCCTTGAGAAAAGAGCATGATTTCCCCCTCCACGCCCTTAACATCACCCTTGTGGTGCCCTGAACATCACCAAGTGATTATCGTCCATGAGAAAAGAGCATAATTTCCCCATCCACACCCTTAACATCACCCTTGTGGCGCCCTGAACTTCACCACGTGATTATCGTCCTTGAGAAAAGAGCATAATTTCCCCCTCCACACCCTTAACATCACCCTTGTGGTGCCCTGAACTTCACCACGTGATTATCGTCCTTGAGAAAAAAGCATAATTTCCCCCTCCAGACCCTTAACATCACCCTTGTGGCGCCCTGAACTTCACCTCGTGATTATCGTCCTTGAGAAAAGAGCATAATTTTCCCCTCCACACCCTTAACATCACCCTTGTGGTGCCCCGAACATCACCACGTGATTATCGTCCTTGAGAAAAGAGCATAATTTCCCCCTCCACACCTTTAACATCACCCTTGTGGTGCCCTGAACATCACCACGTGATTATCGTCCTTGAGAAAAGAGCATAATTTCCCCCAACAAACCTTTAACATCACCCTTGTGGTGCCCTGAACATCACCACGTGATTATCGTCCTTGAGAAAAGAGCATAATTTCCCTCTCCACACCCTTAACATCACCCTTATGGTGCCCTGAACTCAACCACGTGATTATCGTCCTTGAGATAAGATCATAATTTCACCATCCACGCCCCTAACATCACCCTTGTGGTGCCCTGAACTCAACCACGTGATTATCGTCCTTGAGAAAAGAGCATAATTTCCCCCTCCACACCCTTAACATCACCCTTATGGTGCCCTGAACTCAACCACGTGATTATCGTCCTTAAAAAAAGAGCATAATTTCCCCCTCCACACCCTTAACATCACCCTTGTGGTGCCCTGAACTTCACAACGTGATTATCGTCCTTGAGAAAAGAGCATAATTTCCCCATCCACACCCTTAACATCACCCTTGTGGTGCCCTGAACTTCACCACGTGATCATCGTCCTTGAGAAAAGAGCATAATTTCACCATCCACGCCCTTAACATCACCCTTGTGGTGCCCTGAACTCAACCACGTGATTATCGTCCTTGAGAAAAGAGCATTATTCCACCATCCACGCCCTTAACATCACCCTTGTGGCGCCCTAAACTTCACCACGTGATTATCGTCCTTGAGAAAAGAGCATAATTTCCCCATCCACCCCCTTAACATCACCCTTGTGGTGCCCTGAACTCAACCACTTGATTATCGTCCTTGAGAAAAGAGCATAATTTCCCCATCCACACCCTTAACATCACCCTTGTGGTGCCCTGAACTTCACCACGTGATTATCGTCCTTGAGAAAAGAGCATAATTTCACCATCCACGCCCTTAACATCACCCTTGTGGTGCCCTGAACTCAACCACGTGATTATCGTCCTTGAGAAAAGAGCCTAATTTCCCCATCCACACCTTTAACATCACCCTTGTGGTTCCCTGAACTTCACCACGTGATTATCGTCCTTGATAAAAGAGTATAATTTCACCATCCACACCCTCAACATCACCCTTGTGGTTCCCTGAACTAAACCACGTGATTATCGTCCTTGAGAAAAGAGCATAATTTCCCATCCACACCCTTAACATCACCCTTGTGGTTCCCTGAACTTCACCACGTGATTATCGTCCTTGAGAAAAGAGCATAATTTCACCCTCCAGACCCTTAACATCACCCTTGTGGTTCCCTGAACTTCAACACGTGATTATCGTCCTTGAGAAAAGAGCATAATTCCCCCTCCCACACCCTTAACATCACCCTTGTGGTGCCCTGAAGTCAACCACGTGATTATCGTCCTTGAGAAAAGAGCATAATTTCCCCCTCTACACCCTCAACATCACCCTTGTGGCGCCCTGAACTTCACCACGTGTTTATCGTCCCTGAGAAACGAGCATAATTTCACCATCCACGCCCTCAACATCACCCTTGTGGCGCCCTGAACTTCACCCCTTGATTATCGTCCTTGAGAAATGAGCATAATTTCCCCCTCCACACCCTTAACATCACCCTTGTGGCGCCCTGAACTTCACAACGTGATTATCCTCCTTGAGAAAAGAGCATAATTTCACCATCCACGCCCTTAACATAGCCCTTGTGGCGCCCTGAACTTCACCACGTGATTATCGTCCTTGAGAAAAGAGCATAATTTCCCCCTCCAGGCCCTTAACATCACCCTTGTGGCGCCCTGAACTTCACCACGTGATTATCGTCCTTGAGAAAAGAGCCTAATTTCCCCCTCCACACCCTTAACATCACCCTTGTGGCGCCCTGAACTTCACCACGTGATTATCGTTCTTGAGAAAAGAGCATAATTTCACCATCCACGCCCTTAACATCACCCTTGTGATGCCCTGAACTCAACCACGTGATTATCGTCCTTGAGAAAAGAGCATAAATTCACCATCCACACCCTTAACATCACCCTTGTGGCGCCCTGAACTTCAACACGTGATTATTGTCCTTGAGAAAAGAGCATAATTTCACCACACACACCCTTAACATCACCCTTGTGGTGCCCTGAACTCAACCACGTGATTATCGTCCTTGAGAAAAGAGCATAATTTCACCATCCACACCCTTAACATCACCCTTGTGGTGCCCTGAACTTCACCACGTGATTATTGTCTTTGAGAAAAGAGCATAATTCCACCATCCACACCCTTAACATCAACCTTGTGGTGCCCTGAACTTCACCACGTGATTATTGTCCTTGAGAAAAGAGCATAATTTCACCATCCACACCCTCAACATCACCCTTGTGGCGCCCTGAACTCCACCACGTGATTATTGTCCTTGAGAATAGAGCATAATTTCACCATCCATACCCTTAACATCACCCTTGTGGCGCCCTGAACTTCACCACGTGATTATTGTCTTTGAGAAAAGAGCATAATTTCACCCTCCAGACCCTTCACATCACCCTTGTGGCGCCCTGAACTTCACCACGTGATTATTGTCTTTGAGAAAAGAGCATAATTTCACCCTCCAGACCCTTCACATCACCCTTGTGGCGCCCTGAACTTCAACACGTGATTATCGTCCTTGAGAAAAGAGCATAATTTCACCATCCACACCCTTAACATCAACCTTGTGGTGCCCTGAACTTCACCACGTGATTATTGTCCTTGAGAAAAGAGCATAATTTCACCATCCACGCCCTTAACATCACCCTTGTGGTGCCCTGAACTTCACCACGTGATCATCGTCCTTGAGAAAAGAGCATAATTTCCCCCTCCACACCCTTAACATCACCCTTGTGGCGCCCTGAACTTCACCACGTGATTATTGTCCTTGAGAAAAGAGCATAATTTCACCATCCACACCCTTAACATCACCCTTGTGGCGCCCTAAACTTCACCACGTGATTATCGTCATTGAGAGAAGAGCATAATTTTCCCCTCCACACTCTTAACATCACCCTTGTGGTGCCCTGAACTCAACCACGTGATTATCGTCCTTGAGAAAAGAGCATAATCTCACCATCCACACCCTTAACATCACCCTTGTGGCGCCCTGAACTTCACCACGTGATTATTGTCCTTGAGAAAAGAGCATTATTTCACCATCCACTCCCTCAACATCACCCTTGTGGTGCCCTGAACTTCACCACGTGATTATCGTCCTTTAGAAAAGAGCATAATTTCCCCCTCCACACCTTTAACATCACCCTTGTGGTGCCCTGAACTCAGACACGTGATAAACGTCCTTGAGAAAAGAGCATAATTTCACACTCCGGACCCTCAACATCACCCTTGTGGCGCCCTGAACTTCACCACGTGATTATCATCCTTGATAAAAGAGCATAATTACACCATCCACAACCTTAACATCAACCTTGTGGCGCCCTGAACTTCAGCACGTGATTATTGTCCTTGAGAAAAGAGCATAATTTCACCATCCACACCCTTACCATCACCCTTGTGGTGCCCTAAACTTCACCACGTGATTATTGTCCTTGAGAAAAGAGCATAATTTCACCATCCACACCCTCAACATCACCCTTGTGGGGCCCTGAACTTCACCACGTGATTATTGTCCTTGTGAAAAGAGCATAATTTCACCATCCACACCCTTAACATCACCCTTGTGGCGCCCTGAACTCCAGCACGTGATTATTGTCCTTGAGTTAAGAGCATAATTTCCCCCTCCACACCCTTAACATCACCCTTGTGGTGCTCTGAACTCAACCACGTGATTATCGTTCTCGAGAAAAGAGCCTAATTTCACCATCCACACCCTTAACATCACCCTTGTGGCGCCCTGAAGTCCACCACGTGATTTCCGTCCTTGAGAAAAGAGCCTAATTTTCCCCTCCACACCCTTAACATCACCCTTGTGGTGCCCTGAACTCAACGACGTGATTATCGTCCTTGAGAAAAGAGCATAATTTCACCATCCACACCTTAACATCACCCTTGTGGCGCCCTGAACTTCACCACGTGATTATCGTCCTTGAGAAAAGAGCATAATTTCCCCCTCCACACCCTTAACATCACTCTTTCGGTGCCCTGATCTCAACCACGTGATCATCTTCCTTGAGAAAAGTGCACAATCTCACCATTCACACCCTTGAACATCACCCTTGTGGTGCCCTGAACTCAACCACGTGATTATTGTCCTTGAGGAAAGAGCATAAATTCCCCCTCCACGCCCTTAACATCACCCTTGTGGTGCCCTGAACTTAACCACGTGATTATCGTCCTTGAGACAAGAGCATAATTTCACCATCCACACCCTTAACATCACCCTTGTGGTGCCCTGAACTTCACCACGTGATTATCGTCCTTGATGAAAGAGCATAATTTTATCATCCACGCCCTTAACATCACCCTTGTGGTGCCCTGAACTTCACCACGTGATTATCGTCCTTGAGACAAGAGCATAATTTCACCATCCACACCCTTAACATCACCCTTGTGGTGCCCTGAACTTCACCACGTGATTATCGTCCTTGATGAAAGAGCATAATTTCATCATCCACGCCCTTAACATCACCCTTGTGGTGCCCTGAACTTCACCACGTGATTATCGTCCTTGAGAAAAGAGCATAATTTCCCCATCCACACCCTCAACATCACCCTTAGGGCGCCCTGAACTTCACCACGTGATTATCGTCCTTGAGAAAAGAGCATAATTTCATCATCCACGCCCTTAACATCACCCTTGTGGCGCCCTGAACTCAACCACGTGATTATCGTCCTTGAGACAAGAGCATAAATTCCCCCTCCACACCCTTAACATCACCCTTGTGGCGCCCTGAACTTCACCACGTGATTATTGTCCTTGAGAAAAGAGCATAAATTCACCATCCACACCCTTAACATCACCCTTGTGGCGCCCTGAACTTCACCACGTGATCATTGTCCTTGATGAAAGAGCATAATTTCACCATCCACACCCTTAACATCACCCTTGTGGCGCCCTGAACTTCACCACGTGATTATCGTCCTTGATGAAAGAGCATAATTTCACCATCCACACCCTTAACATCACCCTTGTGGCGCCCTGAACTCCACCACGTGATTATTGTCCTTGATAAAAGAGCATAAATTCCCCCTCCACGCCCTTAACATCACCCTTATGGTGCCCTGAACTTCACCACGTGATTATCGTCCTTGAGAAAAGAGCATAATTTCATCATCCACGCCGTTAACATCACCCTTGTGGCGCCCTGAACTTCACCACGTGATTATCGTCCTTGAGAAAAGAGCATAAATTCCCCCTCCACACCCTTAACATCACCCTTGTGGCGCCCTGAACTCCATCACGTGATTATTGTCCTTGAGAAAAGAGCATAATTTCATCATCCACGCCCTTAACATCACCCTTGTAGCGCCCTTAACTTCACCACGTGATTATAGTCCTTGAGAAAAGAGCATAAATTCCCCCTCCACACCCTTAACATCACCCTTGTGGTGCCCTGAACTTCACCACGTGATCATCGTCCTTGAGAAAAGAGCATAAATTCCCCCTCCACACCCTTAACATCACCCTTGTGGTGCCCTGAACTTCACCACGTGATTATCGTCCTTGAGAAAAGAGCATAAATTCCCCCTCCACACCCTTAACATCACCCTTGTGGTGCCCTGAACTTCACCACGTGATCATCGTCCTTGAGAAAAGAGCATAAATTACCCCTCCACACCCTCAACATCACCCTTGTAGCGCCCTGAACTTAACCACGTGATTATTGTCCTTGAGAAAAGAGCATAAATTCCCCCTCCACACCCTTAACATCACCCTTGTGGTGCCCTGAACTTCACCACGTGATCATCTTCCCTGAGGAAAGAGCATAAATTCCCCCTCCACACCAATACATCACCCTTGTGGTGCCCTGAACTTCATCACGTGATTATTGTCCTTGAGAAAAGAGCATAAATTTCCCCTCCAGACCCTTAACATCACCCTTGTGGTGCCCTGAACTTCATCACGTGATTATTGTCCTTGAGAAAAGAGCATAAATTCCCCCTCCACACCCTTAACATCACCCTTGTGGCGTCCTGAACTTCACCACGTGATTATCGTCCTTGAGTAATGAGCATAATTTCATCATCCACGCCCTTAACATCACCCTTGTGGTGCCCTGAACTTCACCACGTGATTATTGTCCTTGAGAAAAGAGCATAAATTCCCCCTCCACGCCCTTAACATCACCCTTGTGGCGCCCTGAACTTCACCACGTGATTATCGTCCTTGAGAAAAGAGCATAATTTCATCATCCACGCCCTTAACATCACCCTTGTGGCGCCCTGAACTTCACCACGTGATTATTGTCCTCGAGAAAAGAGCATAATTTCACCATCCACGCCCTTAACATCACCCTTGTGGTGCCCTGAACTTCACCACGTGATTATCGTCCTTGATGAAAGAGCATAATTCCACCATCCACGCCCTTAACATCACCCTTGTGGTGCCCTGAACTTCACCACGTGATTATCGTCCTTGAGAAAAGAGCATAATTTCCCCCTCCTGATTCTTAACATCACCCTTCTGGCGCCCTGAACTTCACCACGTGATTATCGTCCTTGAGAAAAGAGCACAATTTCCCCCTCCACACCCTTAACATCACCCTTGTGGCGCCCTGAACTTCACCACGTGATTATCGTCCTTGAGAAAAGAGCATAATTTCATCATCCACGCCCTTAACATCACCCTTGTGGCGCCCTGAACTTCACCACGTGATTATCGTCCTTGAGAAAAGAGCATAAATTCCCTCTCCACGCCCTTAACATCACCCTTGTGGCGCCCTGAACTTCACCACGTGATTATCGTCCTTGAGAAAAGAGCATAATTTCATCATCCACACCCTTAACATCACCCTTGTGGTGCCCTGAACTTCACCACGTGATCATCGTCCTTGAGATAAGAGCATAATTTCATCATCCACGCCCTTAACATCACCCTTGTGGCGCCCTGAACTTCACCACGTGATTATTGTCCTTGAGAAAAGAGCATAAATTCCCCCTACACGCCCTTAACATCACCCTTGTGGCGTCCTGAACTTCACCACGTGATTATCGTCCTTGAGAAAAGAGCATAATTTCATCATCCACGCCCTTAACATCACCCTTGTGGTGCCCTGAAATTCACCACGTGATTATTGTCCTTGAGAAAAGAGCATAAATTCCCCCTCCACGCCCTTAACATCACCCTTGTGGCGCCCTGAACTTCACCACGTGTTTATCGTCCTTGAGAAAAGAGCATAATTTCATCATCCACGCCCTTAACATCACCCTTGTGGTGCCCTGAACTTCACCACGTGATTATCGTCCTTGAGAAAAGAGCATAATTTCATCATCCACACCCTTAACATCACCCTTGTGGTGCCCTGAACTTCACCACGTGATTATCGTCCTTGAGAAAAGAGCATAATTTCATCATCCACGCCCTTAACATCACCCTTGTGGTGCCCTGAACTTCACCACGTGATTATCGTCCTTGAGAAAAGAGCATAATTTCATCATCCACACCCTTAACATCACCCTTGTGGTGCCCTGAACTTCACCACGTGATTATCGTCCTTGAGAAAAGAGCATAATTTCATCATCCACGCCCTTAACATCACCCTTGTGGTGCCCTGAACTTCACCACGTGATTATCGTCCTTGAGAAAAGAGCATAATTTCATCATCCACGCCCTTAACATCACCCTTGTGGCGCCCTGAACTTCACCACGTGATTATTGTCCTTGAGAAAAGAGCATAAATTCCCCCTCCACGCCCTTAACATCACCCTTGTGGTGCCCTGAACTTAACCACGTGATTATCGTCCTTGAGACAAGAGCATAATGTCACCATCCACACCCTTAACATCACCCTTGTGGTGCCCTGAACTTCACCACGTGATTATCGTCCTTGATGAAAGAGCATAATTTCATCATCCACGCCCTTAACATCACCCTTGTGGTGCCCTGAACTTCACCACGTGATTATCGTCCTTGAGACAAGAGCATAATTTCACCATCCACACCCTTAACATCACCCTTGTGGTGCCCTGAACTTCACCACGTGATTATCGTCCTTGATGAAAGAGCATAATTTCATCGTCCACGCCCTTAACATCACCCTTGTGGTGCCCTGAACTTCACCACGTGATTATCGTCCTTGAGAAAAGAGCATAATTTCCCCATCCACACCCTCAACATCACCCTTGTGGCGCCCTGAACTTCACCACGTGATTATCGTCCTTGAGAAAAGAGCATAATTTCATCATCCACGCCCTTAACATCACCCTTGTGGCGCCCTGAACTCAACCACGTGATTATCGTCCTTGAGACAAGAGCATAAATTCCCCCTCCACACCCTTAACATCACCCTTGTGGCGCCCTGAACTTCACCACGTGATTATTGTCCTTGAGAAAAGAGCATAAATTCACCATCCACACCCTTAACATCACCCTTGTGGCGCCCTGAACTTCACCACGTGATCATTGTCCTTGATGAAAGAGCATAATTTCACCATCCACACCCTTAACATCACCCTTGTGGCGCCCTGAACTTCACCACGTGATTATCGTCCTTGATGAAAGAGCATAATTTCACCATCCACACCCTTAACATCACCCTTGTGGCGCCCTGAACTCCACCACGTGATTATTGTCCTTGATAAAAGAGCATAAATTCCCCCTCCACGCCCTTAACATCACCCTTATGGTGCCCTGAACTTCACCACGTGATTATCGTCCTTGAGAAAAGAGCATAATTTCATCATCCACGCCGTTAACATCACCCTTGTGGCGCCCTGAACTTCACCACGTGATTATTGTCCTTGAGAAAAGAGCATAAATTCCCCCTCCACACCCTTAACATCACCCTTGTGGCGCCCTGAACTCCATCACGTGATTATTGTCCTTGAGAAAAGAGCATAATTTCATCATCCACGCCCTTAACATCACCCTTGTAGCGCCCTTAACTTCACCACGTGATTATAGTCCTTGAGAAAAGAGCATAAATTCCCCCTCCACACCCTTAACATCACCCTTGTGGTGCCCTGAACTTCACCACGTGATCATCGTCCTTGAGAAAAGAGCATAAATTCCCCCTCCACACCCTTAACATCACCCTTGTGGTGCCCTGAACTTCACCACGTGATTATCGTCCTTGAGAAAAGAGCATAAATTCCCCCTCCACACCCTTAACATCACCCTTGTGGTGCCCTGAACTTCACCACGTGATCATCGTCCTTGAGAAAAGAGCATAAATTCCCCCTCCACACCCTTAACATCACCCTTGTAGCGCCCTGAACTTCACCACGTGATTATTGTCCTTGAGAAAAGAGCATAAATTCCCCCTCCACACCCTTAACATCACCCTTGTGGTGCCCTGAACTTCACCACGTGATCATCTTCCCTGAGAAAAGAGCTGAAATTCCCCCTCCACACCCTTAACATCACCCTTGTGGTGCCCTGAACTTCATCACGTGATTATTGTCCTTGAGAAAAGAGCATAAATTTCCCCTCCAGACCCTTAACATCACCCTTGTGGTGCCCTGAACTTCATCACGTGATTATTGACCTTGAGAAAAGAGCATAAATTCCCCCTCCACACCCTCAACATCACCCTTGTGGCGTCCTGAACTTCACCACGTGATTATCGTCCTTGAGTAAAGAGCATAATTTCATCATCCACGCCCTTAACATCACCCTTGTGGTGCCCTGAACTTCACCACGTGATTATTGTCCTTGAGAAAAGAGCATAAATTCCCCCTCCACGCCCTTAACATCACCCTTGTGGCGCCCTGAACTTCACCACGTGATTATCGTCCTTGAGAAATGAGCATAATTTCATCATCCACGCCCTTAACATCACCCTTGTGGCGCCCTGAACTTCACCACGTGATTATTGTCCTCGAGAAAAGAGCATAATTTCACCATCCACGCCCTTAACATCACCCTTGTGGTGCCCTGAACTTCACCACGTGATTATCGTCCTTGATGAAAGAGCATAATTTCACCATCCACGCCCTTAACATCACCCTTGTGGTGCCCTGAACTTCACCACGTGATTATCGTCCTTGAGAAAAGAGCATAATTTCCCCCTCCAGATTCTTAACATCACCCTTCTGGCGCCCTGAACTTCACCACGTGATTATCGTCCTTGAGAAAAGAGCACAATTTCCCCCTCCACACCCTTAACATCACCCTTGTGGCGCCCTGAACTTCACCACGTGATTATCGTCCTTGAGAAAAGAGCATAATTTCATCATCCACGCCCTTAACATCACCCTTGTGGCGCCCTGAACTTCACCACGTGATTATCGTCCTTGAGAAAAGAGCATAAATTCCCTCTCCACGCCCTTAACATCACCCTTGTGGCGCCCTGAACTTCACCACGTGATTATCGTCCTTGAGAAAAGAGCATAATTTCATCATCCACACCCTTAACATCACCCTTGTGGTGCCCTGAACTTCACCACGTGATCATCGTCCTTGAGAAAAGAGCATAAATTCATCATCCACGCCCTTAACATCACCCTTGTGGCGCCCTGAACTTCACCACGTGATTATTGTCCTTGAGAAAAGAGCATAAATTCCCCCTCCACGCCCTTAACATCACCCTTGTGGCGTCCTGAACTTCACCACGTGATTATCGTCCTTGAGAAAAGAGCATAATTTCATCATCCACGCCCTTAACATCACCCTTGTGGTGCCCTGAAATTCACCACGTGATTATTGTCCTTGAGAAAAGAGCATAAATTCCCCCTCCACGCCCTTAACATCACCCTTGTGGCGCCCTGAACTTCACCACGTGTTTATCGTCCTTGAGAAAAGAGCATAATTTCATCATCCACGCCCTTAACATCACCCTTGTGGTGCCCTGAACTTCACCACGTGATTATCGTCCTTGAGAAAAGAGCATAATTTCATCATCCACACCCTTAACATCACCCTTGTGGTGCCCTGAACTTCACCACGTGATTATCGTCCTTGAGAAAAGAGCATAATTTCATCATCCACGCCCTTAACATCACCCTTGTGGTGCCCTGAACTTACCACGTGATTATCGTCCTTGAGAAAAGAGCATAATTTCATCATCCACACCCTTAACATCACCCTTGTGGTGCCCTGAACTTCACCACGTGATTATCGTCCTTGAGAAAAGAGCATAATTTCATCATCCACGCCCTTAACATCACCCTTGTGGTGCCCTGAACTTCACCACGTGATTATCGTCCTTGAGAAAAGAGCATAATTTCATCATCCACGCCCTTAACATCACCCTTGTGGCGCCCTGAACTTCACCACGTGATTATTGTCCTTGAGAAAAGAGCATAAATTCCCCCTCCACGCCCTTAACATCACCCTTGTGGCGCCCTGAACTTCACCACGTGATTATCGTCATTGAGAGAAGAGCATAATTTCCCCATCCACGCCCTTAACATCACCCTTGTGGTGCCCTGAACTTCACCACGTGATTATCGTCCTTGAGAAAAGAGCATAATTTCACCATCCACACCCTTAACATCACCCTTGTGGTGCCCTGAACTTCACCACGTTATTATCGTCCTTGAGAAAAGAGCATAATTTCACCATCCACACCCTTAACATCACCCTTGTGGTGCCCTGAACTTCACCACGTGATTATCGTCCTTGAGAAAAGAGCATAAATTCATCATCCACGCCCTTAACATCACCCTTGTGGCGCCCTGAACTTCACCACGTGATTATCGTCCTTGAGAAAAGAGCATAAATTCCCCCTCCACACCCTTAACATCACCCTTGTGGTGCCCTGAACTCCATCACGTGATTATTGTCCTTGAGAAAAGAGCATAATTTCATCATCCACGCCCTTAACATCACCCTTGTGGTGCCCTGAACTTCACCACGTGATTATTATCCTTGAGAAAAGAGCATAATTTCCCCCTCCACACCCTCAACATCACCCTTGTGGCGCCCTGAACTTCACCACGTGATTATTGTCCTTGAGAAAAGAGCATAAATTCCCCCTCCACGCCCTTAACATCACCCTTGTGGTGCCCTGAACTTCACCAAGTGATCATCGTCCTTGAGAAAAGAGCATAAATTCCCCCTCCACACCCTTAACATCACCCTTGTGGCGCCCTGAACTTCACCACGTGATTATCGTCCTTGAGAAAAGAGCATAATTTCCCCCTCCACGCCCTTAACATCACCCTTGTGGCGCCCTGAACTTCACCACGTGATTATCGTCCTTGATGAAAGAGCATAATTTCACCATCCACACCCTTAACATCACCCTCGTGGCGCCCTGAACTCCACCACGTGATTATCGTCCTTGAGAAAAGAGCATAATTTCATCATCCACGCCCTTAACATCACCCTTGTGGTGCCCTGAACTTCACCACGTGATTATCGTCCTTGAGAAAAGAGCATAATTTCATCATCCACACCCTTAACATCACCCTTGTGGTGCCCTGAACTTCACCACGTGATTATCGTCCTTGAGAAAAGAGCATAATTTCATCATCCACGCCCTTAACATCACCCTTGTGGTGCCCTGAACTTCACCACGTGATTATCGTCCTTGAGAAAAGAGCATAATTTCATCATCCACACCCTTAACATCACCCTTGTGGTGCCCTGAACTTCACCACGTGATTATCGTCCTTGAGAAAAGAGCATAATTTCATCATCCACGCCCTTAACATCACCCTTGTGGTGCCCTGAACTTCACCACGTGATTATCGTCCTTGAGAAAAGAGCATAATTTCATCATCCACGCCCTTAACATCACCCTTGTGGCGCCCTGAACTTCACCACGTGATTATTGTCCTTGAGAAAAGAGCATGAATTCCCCCTCCACGCCCTTAACATCACCCTTGTGGTGCCCTGAACTTAACCACGTGATTATCGTCCTTGAGACAAGAGCATAATTTCACCATCCACACCCTTAACATCACCCTTGTGGTGCCCTGAACTTCACCACGTGATTATCGTCCTTGATGAAAGAGCATAATTTCATCATCCACGCCCTTAACATCACCCTTGTGGTGCCCTGAACTTCACCACGTGAATATCGTCCTTGAGACAAGAGCATAATTTCACCATCCACACCCTTAACATCACCCTTGTGGTGCCCTGAACTTCACCACGTGATAATCGTCCTTGATGAAAGAGCATAATTTCATCATCCACGCCCTTAACATCACCCTTGTGGTGCCCTGAACTTCACCACGTGATTATCGTCCTTGAGAAAAGAGCATAATTTCCCCATCCACACCCTCAACATCACCCTTGTGGCGCCCTGAACTTCACCACGTGATTATCGTCCTTGAGAAAAGAGCATAATTTCATCATCCACGCCCTTAATATCACCCTTGTGGCGCCCTGAACTCAACCACGTGATTATCGTCCTTGAGACAAGAGCATAAATTCCCCCTCCATACCCTTTACATCACCCTTGTGGCGCCCTGAACTTCACCACGTGATTATTGTCCTTGAGAAAAGAGCATAAATTCACCATCCACACCCTTAACATCACCCTTGTGGCGCCCTGAACTTCACCACGTGATCATTGTCCTTGATGAAAGAGCATAATTTCACCATCCACACCCTTAACATCACCCTTGTGGCGCCCTGAACTTCACCACGTGATTATCGTCCTTGATGAAAGAGCATAATTTCACCATCCACACCCTTAACATAACCCTTGTGGCGCCCTGAACTCCACCACGTGATTATTGTCCTTGATAAAAGAGCATAAATTCCCCCTCCACGCCCTTAACATCACCCTTATGGTGCCCTGAACTTCACCACGTGATTATCGTCCTTGAGAAAAGAGCATAATTTCATCATCCACGCCGTTAACATCACCCTTGTGGCGCCCTGAACTTCACCACGTGATTATTGTCCTTGAGAAAAGAGCATAAATTCCCCCTCCACACCCTTAACATCACCCTTGTGGCGCCCTGAACTCCATCACGTGATTATTGTCCTTGAGAAAAGAGCATAATTTCATCATCCACGCCCTTAACATCACCCTTGTAGCGCCCTTAACTTCACCACGTGATTATAGTCCTTGAGAAAAGAGCATAAATTCCCCCTCCACACCCTTAACATCACCCTTGTGGTGCCCTGAACTTCACCACGTGATCATCGTCCTTGAGAAAAGAGCATAAATTCCCCCTCCACACCCTTAACATCACCCTTGTGGTGCCCTGAACTTCACCACGTGATTATCGTCCTTGAGAAAAGAGCATAAATTCCCCCTCCACACCCTTAACATCACCCTTGTGGTGCCCTGAACTTCACCACGTGATCATCGTCCTTGAGAAAAGAGCATAAATTCCCCCTCCACACCCTTAACATCACCCTTGTAGCGCCCTGAACTTCACCACGTGATTATTGTCCTTGAGAAAAGAGCATAAATTCCCCCTCCACACCCTTAACATCACCCTTGTGGTGCCCTGAACTTCACCACGTGATCATCTTCCCTGAGAAAAGAGCTGAAATTCCCCCTCCACACCCTTAACATCACCCTTGTGGTGCCCTGAACTTCATCACGTGATTATTGTCCTTGAGAAAAGAGCATAAATTTCCCCTCCAGACCCTTAACATCACCCTTGTGGTGCCCTGAACTTCATCACGTGATTATTGACCTTGAGAAAAGAGCATAAATTCCCCCTCCACACCCTCAACATCACCCTTGTGGCGTCCTGAACTTCACCACGTGATTATCGTCCTTGAGTAAAGAGCATAATTTCATCATCCACGCCCTTAACATCACCCTTGTGGTGCCCTGAACTTCACCACGTGATTATTGTCCTTGAGAAAAGAGCATAAATTCCCCCTCCACGCCCTAACATCACCCTTGTGGCGCCCTGAACTTCACCACGTGATTATCGTCCTTGAGAAAAGAGCATAATTTCATCATCCACGCCCTTAACATCACCCTTGTGGCGCCCTGAACTTCACCACGTGATTATTGTCCTCGAGAAAAGAGCATAATTTCACCATCCACGCCCTTAACATCACCCTTGTGGTGCCCTGAACTTCACCACGTGATTATCGTCCTTGATGAAAGAGCATAATTTCACCATCCACGCCCTTAACATCACCCTTGTGGTGCCCTGAACTTCACCACGTGATTATCGTTCTTGAGAAAAGAGCATAATTTCATCATCCACGCCCTTAACATCACCCTTGTGGCGCCCTGAACTTCACCACGTGATTATCGTCCTTGAGAAAAGAGCACAATTTCCCCCTCCACACCCCTAACATCACCCTTGTGGCGCCCTGAACTTCACCACGTGATTATCGTCCTTGAGAAAATAGCATAATTTCATCATCCACGCCCTTAACATCACCCTTGTGGCGCCCTGAACTTCACCACGTGATTATCGTCCTTGAGAAAAGAGCATAAATTCCCTCTCCACGCCCTTAACATCACCCTTGTGGCGCCCTGAACTTCACCACGTGATTATCGTCCTTGAGACAAGAGCATGATTTTACCATCCACACTCTTAACATCACCCTTGTGGTGCCCTGAACTTCACCACTTGATCATCGTCCTTGAGAAAAGAGCATAATTTCATCATCCACGCCCTTAACATCACCCTTGTGGCGCCCTGAACTTCACCACGTGATTATTGTCCTTGAGAAAAGAGCATAAATTCCCCCTCCACGCCCTTAACATCACCCTTGTGGCGTCCTGAACTTCACCACGTGATTATCGTCCTTGAGAAAAGAGCATAATTTCATCATCCACGCCCTTAACATCACCCTTGTGGTGCCCTGAAATTCACCACGTGATTATTGTCCTTGAGAAAAGAGCATACATTCCCCCTCCACGCCCTTAACATCACCCTTGTGGCGCCCTGAACTTCACCACGTGTTCATCGTCCTTGAGAAAAGAGCATAATTTCATCATCCACGCCCTTAACATCACCCTTGTGGTGCCCTGAACTTCACCACGTGATTATCGTCCTTGAGAAAAGAGCATAATTTCATCATCCACACCCTTAACATCACCCTTGTGGTGCCCTGAACTTCACCACGTGATTATCGTCCTTGAGAAAAGAGCATATTTTCATCATCCACGCCCTTAACATCACCCTTGTGGTGCCCTGAACTTCACCACGTGATTATCGTCCTTGAGAAAAGAGCATAATTTCATCATCCACGCCCTTAACATCACCCTTGTGGCGCCCTGAACTTCACCACGTGATTATTGTCCTTGAGAAAGAGCATAAATTCCCCCTCCACGCCCTTAACATCACCCTTGTGGCGCCCTGAACTTCACCACGTGATTATCGTCATTGAGAGAAGAGCATAATTTCCCCATCCACGCCCTTAACATCACCCTTGTGGTGCCCTGAACTTCACCACGTGATTATCGTCCTCGAGAAAAGAGCATAATTTCACCATCCACACCCTTAACATCACCCTTGTGGTGCCCTGAACTTCACCACGTTATTATCGTCCTTGAGAAAAGAGCATAATTTCACCATCCACACCCTTAACATCACCCTTGTGGTGCCCTGAACTTCACCACGTGATTATCGTCCTTGAGAAAAGAGCATAAATTCATCATCCACGCCCTTAACATCACCCTTGTGGCGCCCTGAACTTCACCACGTGATTATCGTCCTTGAGAAAAGAGCATAAATTCCCCCTCCACACCCTTAACATCACCCTTGTGGTGCCCTGAACTTCATCACGTGATTATTGTCCTTGAGAAAAGAGCATAATTTCATCATCCACGCCCTTAACATCACCCTTGTGGTGCCCTGAACTTCACCACGTGATCATCGTCCTTGAAGAAAGAGCATAATTTCACCATCCACACCCTCAACATCACCCTTGTGGCGCCCTGAACTTCACCACGTGATTATCGTCCTTGAGAAAAGAGCATAAATTCCCCCTCCACGCCCTTAACATCACCCTTGTGGTGCCCTGAACTCAACCACGTGATTATCGTCCTTGAGGAAAGAGCATAATTTCACCATCCATACCCTTAACATCACCCTTGTGGTGCCCTGAACTTCATCACGTGATTATCGTCCTTGAGAAAAGGGCATAAATTCCCCCTCCACACCCTTAACATCACCCTTGTGGCGCCCTGAACTCCATCACGTGATTATTGTCCTTGAGAAAAGAGCATAATTTCATCATCCACGCCCTTAACATCACCCTTGTGGCGCCCTGAACTTCACCACGTGATTATCGTCCTTGAGAAAAGAGCATAATTTCACCATCCACGCCCTTAACATCACCCTTGTGGTGCCCTGAACTCAACCACGTGATTATCGTCCTTGAGAAAAGAGCATAATTTCACCATCCACGCCCTTAACATCACCCTTGTGGTGCCCTGAACTTCACCACGTGATTATTGTCCTTGAGAAAAGAGCATAATTTCCCCCTCCACACCCTCAACATCACCCTTGTGGCGCCCTGAACTTCACCACGTGATTATTGTCCTTGAGAAAAGAGCATAAATTCCCCCTCCACGCCCTTAACATCACCCTTGTGGTGCCCTGAACTTCACCACGTGATCATCGTCCTTGAGAAAAGAGCATAAATTCCCCCTCCACACCCTTAACATCACCCTTGTGGCGCCTGAACTTCACCACGTGATTATCGTCCTTGAGGAAAGAGCATAATTTCCCCCTCCACGCCCTCAACATCACCCTTGTGGCGCCCTGAACTTCACCACCTGATTATCGTCCTTGATGAAAGAGCATAATTTCACCATCCACACCCTTAACATCACCCTTGTGGCGCCCTGAACTCCACCACATGATTATCGTCCTTGAGAAAAGAGCATAATTTCCCCCTCCAGATTCTTAACATCACCCTTGTGGCGCCCTGAACTTCACCACGTGATTATCGTCCTTGATGAAAGAGCATAATTTCACCATCCACACCCTTAACATCACCCTCGTGGCGCCCTGAACTCCACCACGTGATTATCGTCCTTGAGAAAAGAGCATAATTTCCCCCTCCAGATTCTTAACATCACCCTTGTGGCGCCCTGAACTTCACCACGTGATTATCGTCCTTGAGAAAAGAGCATAATTTCATCATCCACGCCCTTAACATCACCCTTGTGGCGCCCTGAACTCCACCACGTGATTATTGTCCTTGAGAAAAGAGCATGATTTCACCATCCACACTCTTAACATCACCCTTGTGGCGCCCTGAACTCCACCACGTGATTATTGTCCTTGAGAAAAGAGCATAATTTCACCATCCACGCCCTTAACATCACCCTTGTGGTGCCCTGAACTTCACCACGTGATTATCGTCCTTGAGAAAAGAGCATAATTTCATCATCCACGCCCCTAACATCACCCTTGTGGCGCCCTGAACTTAACCACGTGATCATTGTCCTTGAGACAAGAGCATGATTTCACCATCCACACTCTTAACATCACCCTTGTGGCGCCCTGAACTCCACCACGTGATTATTGTCCTTGAGAAAAGAGCATAATTTCACCATCCACGCCCTTAACATCACCCTTGTGGTGCCCTGAACTTCACCACGTGATTATCGTCCTTGAGAAAAAGGCATAATTTCCCCATCCACGCCCTTAACATCACCCTTGTGGTGCCCTGAACTCAACCACGTGATTATCGTCCTTGAGAAAAGAGCATAATTTCCCCCTCCACACCCTTAACATCACCCTTGTGGTGCCCTGAACTTCACCACGTGATTATCGTCCTTGAGAAAAGAGCATAATTTCATCATCCACGCCCTTAACATCACCCTTGTGGCGCCCTGAACTTAACCACGTGATTATCGTCCTTGAGAAAAGAGCATAATTTCCCCCTCCACACCCCTAACATCACCCTTGTGGTGCCCTGAACTTCACCACGTGATTACCGTCCTTGAGGAAAGAGCATAATTTCATCATCCACGCCCTTAACATCACCCTTGTGGTGCCCTGAACTTCACCACGTGATTATTGTCCTTGAGACAAGAGCATGATTTCACCATCCACACTCTTAACATCACCCTTGTGGCGCCCTGAACTTCACCACGTGATTATCGTCCTTGAGAAAAGAGCATAATTTCATCATCCACACCCTTAACATCACCCTTGTGGTGCCCTGAACTTCACCACGTGATCATCGTCCTTGAGAAAAGAGCATAATTTCATCATCCACGCCCTTAACATCACCCTTGTGGTGCCCTGAACTTCACCACGTGATTATCGTCCTTGAGAAAAGAGCATTATTTCCCCATCCACGCCCTTAACATCACCCTTGTGGTGCCCTGAACTCAACCACGTGATTATCGTCCTTGAGAAAAGAGCATAATTTCCCCCTCCACACCCTTAACATCACCCTTGTGGTGCCCTGAACTTCACCACGTGATTATCGTCCTTGAGAAGAGAGCATAATTTCATCATCCACGCCCTTAACATCACCCTTGTGGCGCCCTGAACTTAACCACGTGATTATTGTCCTTGAGAAAAGAGCATAATTTCCCCCTCCACACCCTCAACATCACCCTTGTGGCGCCCTGAACTCCACCACGTGATCATCGTCCTTGAGAAAAGAGCATAATTTCATCATCCACGCCCTTAACATCACCCTTGTGGCGCCCTGAACTTCACCACGTGATTATCGTCCTTGAGAAAAGAGCATAATTTCCCCCTCCACACCCTTAACATCACCCTTGTGGCGCCCTGAACTTCACCACGTGATTATTGTCCTTGAGAAAAGAGCATAATTTCACCATCCACACCCTCACATAACCCTTGTGGCGCCCTGAACTTCACCACGTGATTATCGTCCTTGAGAAAAGAGCCTACTTTCACCATCAACACCCTTAACATCACCCTTGTGGCGCCCTGAACTCCACCACGTGATTATCGTCCTTGAGAAAAGAGCATAATTTCACCATCCACACCCTTACCATCACCCTTGTGGCGCCCTGAACTTCACCACGTGATTATAGTCCTTGAGAAAAGAGCATAATTTCATCATCCACGCCCTTAACATCACCCTTGTGGCGCCCTGAACTTAACCACGTGGTTATCGTCCTTGAGAAAAGAGCCTACTTTCACCATCAACACCCTTAACATCACCCTTGTGGCGCCCTGAACTCCACCACGTGATTATCGTCCTTGAGAAAAGGTAATAATTTCACCATCCACACCCTCAACATCACCCTTGTGGTGCCCTGAACTTCACCACGTGATTATCGTCCTTGAGAAAAGAGCATAATTTCTCCCTCCACACTCTTAACGTCACCCTTGTGGTGCCCTGAACTTCACCACGTGTTTATCGTCCTTGATGAAAGAGCATAATTTCCCCCTCCAGACCCTTAACATCACCCTTGTGGCGTCCTGAATTTCACCACGTGATTATCGTCCTTGAGAAAAGAGCATAATTTCACCATCCACGCCCTTAACATCACCCTTGTGGCGCCCTGAACTTCACCACGTGATTATCGTCCTTGAGAAAAGAGCATAATTTCCCCCTCCACACCCTTAACATAACCCTTGTGGCGCCCTGAACTCCATGACCTGATTATCGTCCTTGATGAAAGAGCATAATTTCCCCCTCCAGACCCTTAACATCACCCTTGTGGCGTCCTGAATTTCACCACGTGATTATCGTCCTTAAGAAAAGAGCATAATTTCCCCCTCCAGACCCTTATCATCACCCTTGTGGCGTCCTGAATTTCACCACGTGATTATCGTCCTTGAGAAAAGAGCATAATTTCATCATCCACGCCCTTAACATCACCCTTGTGGCGCCCTGAACTTCACCACGTGATTATCGTCCTCGATGAAAGAGCATAATTTCCCCCTCCACACCCTCAACATCACCCTTGTGGTGCCCTGAACTTCACCACGTGATTATCGTCCTTGAGAAAAGAGCATAATTTCCCCCTCCACACTCTTAACATCACCCTTGTGGTGCCCTGAACTTCACCACGTGATTATCGTCCTTGATGAAAGAGCATAATTTCCCCCTCCAGACCCTTAACATCACCCTTGTGGCGTCCTGAAATCACCACGTGATTATTGTCCTTGAGAAAAGAGCATAATTTCACCATCCACTCCCTCAACATCACCCTTGTGGTACCCTGAACTTCACCACGTGATTATCGTCCTTGAGTAAAGAGCATAATTTCACCATCCACGCCCTTAACATCACCCTTGTGGCGCCCTGTACTTCACCACGTGATTATCGTCCTTGAGAAAAGAGCATAATTTCATCATCCACGCCCTAACATCACCCTTGTGGCGCCCTGAACTTCACCACGTGATTATTGTCCTTGAGAAAAGAGCATAATTTCACCCTCCAGACCCTTCACATCACCCTTGTGGCGCCCTGAACTTCACCACGTGATTATCGTCCTTGAGAAAAGAGCATAATTTCACCATCCACTCCCTCAACATCACCCTTGTGGTGCCCTGAACTTCACCACGTGATTATTGTCCTTGAGAAAAGATAATAATTTCACCATCCACACCCTTAACATCACCCTTGTGGCGCCCTGAACTCCAGCACGTGATTATTGTCCTTAAGAAAAGAGCATAAATTCCCCCTCCACACCCTCAACATCACCCTTGTGGCGCCCTGAACTTCACCACGTGATGATTGTCCTTGAGAAAAGAGCATAATTTCACCATCCACACCCTCAACATCACCCTTGTGGTGCCCTGAACTTCACCACGTGATTATTGTCCTTGAGAAAAGATAATAATTTCACCATCCACACCCTTAACATCACCCTTGTGGCGCCCTGAACTCCAGCACGTGATTATTGTCCTTAAGAAAAGAGCCTAATTTCCCCCTCCACACCCTCAACATCACCCTTGTGGCGCCCTGAACTTCACCACGTGATTATCGTCCTTGAGAAAAGAGCATAATTTCACCATCCACTCCCTCAACATCACCCTTGTGGTGCCCTGAACTTCACCACGTGATTATTGTCCTTGAGAAAAGATAATAATTTCACCATCCACACCCTTAACATCACCCTTGTGGCGCCCTGAACTCCAGCACGTGATTATTGTCCTTAAGAAAAGAGCCTAATTTCCCCCTCCACAACCTCAACATCACCCTTGTGGCGCCCTGAACTCCAGCACGTGATTATTGTCCTTAAGAAAAGAGCATAATTTCCCCCTCCACAACCTCAACATCACCCTTGTGGCGCCCTGAACTTCACCACGTGATTATTGTCCTTGAGAAAAGAGCATAATTTCACCATCCACACCCTCAACATCACCCTTGTGGTGCCCTGAAATTAACCACGGGATTATTGTCCTTGAGAAAAGATAATAATTTCACCATCCACACCCTTAACATCACCCTTGTGGCGCCCTGAACTCCAGCACGTGATTATTGTCCTTAAGAAGAGAGCATAATTTCCCCCTCCACACCCTCAACATCACCCTTGTGGCGCCCTGAACTTCACCACGTGATTATTGTTCTTGAGAAAAGAGCATAATTTCACCATCCACACCCTCAACATCACCCTTGTGGTGCCCTGAACTTCACCACGTGATTATCGTCCTTGAGAAAAGAGCATAATTTCACCATCCACACCCTTAACATCACCCTTGTGGTGCCCTGAACTTCACCCCGTGATTATCGTCCTTGAGAAAAGAGCATAATTTCACCATCCACGTCCTTAACATCACCCTTGTGGCGCCCTGAACTTCACCACGTGATTATCGTCCTTGAGAAAAGAGCATAATTTCATCATCCACGCCCTTAACATAACCCTTGTGGCGCCCTGAACTTCACCACGTGATTATCGTCCTTGAGAAAAGAGCATAATTTCATCATCCACGCCCTTAACATCACCCTTGTGGCGCCCTGAACTTCACCACGTGATTATCGTCCTTGAGAAAAGAGCATAATTTCATCATCCACGCCCTTAACATCACCCTTGTGGTGCTCTGAACTTCACCACGTGATTATCGTCCTTGAGAAAAGAGCATAATTTCACCATCCACACCCTTAACATCACCCTTGTGGTGCCCTGAACTTCACCCCGTGATTATCGTCCTTGAGAAAAGAGCATAATTTCACCATCCACGCCCTTAACATCACCCTTGTGGTGCCCTGAACTTCACCACGTGATTATCGTCCTTGAGAAAAGAGCATAATTTCACCATCCACACCCTCAACATCACCCTTGTGGTGCCCTGAACTTCACCCCGTGATTATTGTCCTTGAGAAAAGAGCATAATTTCCCCCTCCACACCCTTAACATCACCCTTGTGGCGCCCTGAACTTCACCACGTGATTATCGTCCTTGAGAAAAGAGCATAATTTCATCATCCACGCCCTTAACATCACCCTTGTGGTGCTCTGAACTTCACCACGTGATTATTGTCCTTGAGAAAAGAGCATAATTTCCCCCTCCACACCCTTAACATCACCCTTGTGGCGCCCTGAACTTCACCACGTGATTATCGTCCTTGAGAAAAGAGCATAATTTCATCATCCACGCCCTTAACATCACCCTTGTGGTGCTCTGAACTTCACCACGTGATTATCGTACTTGAGAAAAGAGCATAATTTCATCATCCACGCCCTTAACATCACCCTTGTGGCGCCCTGAAATCCACCACGTGATTATTGTCCTTGAGAAAAGAGCATAATTTCCCCCTCCACACTCTTAACATCACCCTTGTGGCGCCCTGAACTTCACCACGTGATTATCGTCCTTGAGAAAAGAGCATAATTTCACCATCCACGCCCTTAACATCACCCTTGTGGTGCCCTGAACTTCACCACGTGATTATTGTCCTTGAGAAAAGAGCATAATTTCCCCCTCCACACCCTTAACATCACCCTTGTGGCGCCCTGAACTTCACCACGTGATTATCGTCCTTGAGAAAAGAGCATAATTTCATCATCCACGCCCTCAACATCACCCTTGTGGCGCCCTGAACTTCACCACGTGATTATTGTCCTTGAGAAAAGAGCATAATTTCATCATCCACGCCCTTAACATCACCCTTGTGGTGCCCTGAACTTCACCACGTGATTATCGTCCTTGATGAAAGAGCATAATTTCTCCCTCCAGATTCTTAACATCACCCTTGTGGCGCCCTGAACTTCACCACGTGATTATTGTCCTTAAGAAAAGAGCATAATTTCCCTCTCCAGACCCTTAACATCACCCTTGTGGCGCCCTGAACTTCACCACGTGATTATCGTCCTTGAGAAAAGAGCATAATTTCATCATCCACGCCCTCAACATCACCCTTGTGGCGCCCTGAACTTCACCACGTGATTATTGTCCTTGAGAAAAGAGCATAATTTCATCATCCACGCCCTTAACATCACCCTTGTGGTGCCCTGAACTTCACCACGTGATTATCGTCCTTGATGAAAGAGCATAATTTCTCCCTCCAGATTCTTAACATCACCCTTGTGGCGCCCTGAACTTCACCACGTGATTATCGTCCTTGAGACAAGAGCATAATATCATCATCCACACCCTTAACATCACCCTTGTGGTGCCCTGAACTCAACCACGTGATTATCGTCCTTGATGAAAGAGCATAATTTCATCATCCAGATTCTTAACATCACCCTTGTGGCGCCCTGAACTTCACCACGTGATTATCGTCCTTTATGAAAGAGCATAATTTCTCCCTCCAGATTCTTAACATCACCCTTGTGGCGCCCTGAACTTCACCACGTGATTATCGTCCTTGAGACAAGAGCATAATATCATCATCCACACCCTTAACATCACCCTCGTGGTGCCCTGAACTCAACCACGTGATTATCGTCCTTGAGAAAAGAGCATAATTTCTCCCTCCAGATTCTTAACATCACCCTTGTGGTGCCCTGAACTCAACCACGTGATCATCTTCCTTGAGAAAAGAGCATAATTCCATCATCCACGCCCTTAACATCACCCTTGTGGTGCCCTGAACTTCACCACGTGATTATCGTCCTTGATGAAAGAGCATAATTTCACCATCCACATCCTTAACATCACCCTTGTGGCGCCCTGAACTCAACCACGTGATTATCGTCCTTGATGAAAGAGCATAATTTCTCCCTCCAGATTCTCAACATCACCCTTGTGGCGCCCTGAACTTCACCACGTGATTATTGTCCTTGAGAAAAGAGCACAATTTCTCCCTCCAGATTCTTAACATCACCCTTGTGGTGCCCTGAACTCAACCACGTGATCATCTTCCTTGAGAAAAGAGCATAATTTCATCATCCACGCCCTCAACATCACCCTTGTGGCGCCCTGAACTTCACCACGTGATTATTGTTCTTGAGAAAAGAGCCTAATTTCATCATCCACGCCCTTAACATCACCCTTGTGGTGCCCTGAACTTCACCACGTGATTATCGTCCTTGATGAGAGAGCATAATTTCTCCTTCCAGATTCTCAACATCACCCTTGTGGCGCCCTGAACTTCACCACGTGATTATTGTCCTTGAGAAAAGAGCATAATTTCCCTCTCCAGACCCTTAACATCACCCTTGTGGCGCCCTGAACTTCACCACGTGATTATCGTCCTTGAGAAAAGAGCATAATTCCCCCTCCACACCCTTAACATAGCCCTTGTGGCGCCCTGAACTTCACCACGTGATTATTGTCCTTGAGATAAGAGCATAATTTCCCTCTCCAGACCCTTAACATCACCCTTGTGGTGCCCTGATCTTCATCACGTGAATATCGTCCTTGATAAAAGAGCATACTTTCCCCCTCCACTCTCTTAACATCACCCTTGTGGCGCCCTGAACTTCACCACGTGATTATCGTCTTTGAGATAAGAGTCTAATTCCCCCTCCACACCCTTAACATCACCCTTGTGGTGCCCTGAACTCAACCACGTGATTGACGTCATTGAGAAAAGAGCATAATTTCACACTCCGGACCCTTAACATCACCCTTGTGGCGCCCTGAACTTCACCACGTGATTATCATCCTTGAGAAAAGAGCATAATTTCACCATCCACACCCTCAACATCACCCTTGTGGCGCCCTGAACTCAACCACGTGATTATCGTCCTTGATAAAAGAGCATAATTTCATCATCCACGCCCTTAACATCACCCTTGTGGCGCCCTGAACTTCACCACGTGATTATCGTCCTTGAGAAAAGAGCATAATTTCCCCCTCCACACCCTTAACATCACCCTTGTGGTGCCCTGAACTTAACCACGTGATTATCGTCCTTGAGAAAAGAGCATAATTTCATCATCCACACCCTCAACATCACCCTTGTGGTGCCCTGAACTTCACCACGTGATCATCGTCCTTGAGAAAAGAGCATAATTTCCCCCTCCAGATTCTTAACATCACCTTTGTGGCGCCCTGAACTTCACCACGAGAATATCGTCCTTGATAAAAGAGCTTAATTTCCCCCTCCACACCCTTAGCATCACCCTTGTGGCGCCCTGAACTTAACCACGTGATTATCGTCCTTGAGAAAAGGGCATAATTTCATCATCCACGCCCTTAACATCACCCTTGTGGCGCCCTGAACTTCACCCCTGATCATCGTCCTTGAGAAAAGAGCATAATTTCCCCCTCCACACCCTTAACATCACCCTTGTGGAGCCCTGAACTTCACCACGTGATTATCGTCCATGAGAAAAGAGCATAATTTCACCATCCACACCCTCAACATCACCCTTGTGGCGCCCTGAACTTCACCACGTGATTATTGTCCTTGAGAAAAGAGCATAATTTCCCCCTCCACACCCTTAACATCACCCTTGTGGCGCCCTGAACTTCACCACGTGATTATCGTCCTTGAGAAAAGAGCATAATTTCATCATCCACGCCCTCAACATCACCCTTGTGGCGCCCTGAACTTCACCACGTGATTATTGTCCTTGAGAAAAGAGCATAATTTCATCATCCACGCCCTTAACATCACCCTTGTGGTGCCCTGAACTTCACCACGTGATTATCGTCCTTGATGAAAGAGCATAATTTCTCCCTCCAGATTCTTAACATCACCCTTGTGGCGCCCTGAACTTCACCACGTGATTATTGTCCTTAAGAAAAGAGCATAATTTCCCTCTCCAGACCCTTAACATCACCCTTGTGGCGCCCTGAACTTCACCACGTGATTATCGTCCTTGAGAAAAGAGCATAATTTCATCATCCACGCCCTCAACATCACCCTTGTGGCGCCCTGAACTTCACCACGTGATTATTGTCCTTGAGAAAAGAGCATAATTTCATCATCCACGCCCTTAACATCACCCTTGTGGTGCCCTGAACTTCACCACGTGATTATCGTCCTTGATGAAAGAGCATAATTTCTCCCTCCAGATTCTTAACATCACCCTTGTGGCGCCCTGAACTTCACCACGTGATTATCGTCCTTGAGACAAGAGCATAATATCATCATCCACACCCTTAACATCACCCTTGTGGTGCCCTGAACTCAACCACGTGATTATCGTCCTTGATGAAAGAGCATAATTTCATCATCCAGATTCTTAACATCACCCTTGTGGCGCCCTGAACTTCACCACGTGATTATCGTCCTTGATGAAAGAGCATAATTTCTCCCTCCAGATTCTTAACATCACCCTTGTGGCGCCCTGAACTTCACCACGTGATTATCGTCCTTGAGACAAGAGCATAATATCATCATCCACACCCTTAACATCACCCTCGTGGTGCCCTGAACTCAACCACGTGATTATCGTCCTTGAGAAAAGAGCATAATTTCTCCCTCCAGATTCTTAACATCACCCTTGTGGTGCCCTGAACTCAACCACGTGATCATCTTCCTTGAGAAAAGAGCATAATTCCATCATCCACGCCCTTAACATCACCCTTGTGGTGCCCTGAACTTCACCACGTGATTATCGTCCTTGATGAAAGAGCATAATTTCACCATCCACATCCTTAACATCACCCTTGTGGCGCCCTGAACTCAACCACGTGATTATCGTCCTTGATGAAAGAGCATAATTTCTCCCTCCAGATTCTCAACATCACCCTTGTGGCGCCCTGAACTTCACCACGTGATTATTGTCCTTGAGAAAAGAGCACAATTTCTCCCTCCAGATTCTTAACATCACCCTTGTGGTGCCCTGAACTCAACCACGTGATCATCTTCCTTGAGAAAAGAGCATAATTTCATCATCCACGCCCTCAACATCACCCTTGTGGCGCCCTGAACTTCACCACGTGATTATTGTCCTTGAGAAAAGAGCCTAATTTCATCATCCACGCCCTTAACATCACCCTTGTGGTGCCCTGAACTTCACCACGTGATTATCGTCCTTGATGAGAGAGCATAATTTCTCCTTCCAGATTCTCAACATCACCCTTGTGGCGCCCTGAACTTCACCACGTGATTATTGTCCTTGAGAAAAGAGCATAATTTCCCTCTCCAGACCCTTAACATCACCCTTGTGGCGCCCTGAACTTCACCACGTGATTATCGTCCTTGAGAAAAGAGCATAATTCCCCCTCCACACCCTTAACATAGCCCTTGTGGCGCCCTGAACTTCACCACGTGATTATTGTCCTTGAGATAAGAGCATAATTTCCCTCTCCAGACCCTTAACATCACCCTTGTGGTGCCCTGATCTTCATCACGTGAAGATCGTCCTTGATAAAAGAGCATACTTTCCCCCTCCACTCTCTTAACATCACCCTTGTGGCGCCCTGAACTTCACCACGTGATTATCGTCTTTGAGATAAGAGTCTAATTCCCCCTCCACACCCTTAACATCACCCTTGTGGTGCCCTGAACTCAACCACGTGATTAACGTCATTGAGAAAAGAGCATAATTTCACACTCCGGACCCTTAACATCACCCTTGTGGCGCCCTGAACTTCACCACGTGATTATCATCCTTGAGAAAAGAGCATAATTTCACCATCCACACCCTCAACATCACCCTTGTGGCGCCCTGAACTTCACCACGTGATTATTGTCCATGATAAAAGAGCATAATTTCACCATCCACACCCTTAACATCACCCTTGTGGTGCCCTAAACTTCACCACGTGATTATTGTCCTTGAGAAAAGAGCATAATTTCACCATCCACACCCTCAACATCACCCTTGTGGCGCCCTGAACTTCACCACGTGATTATTGTCCCTGAGAAAAGAGCATAATTTCACCATCCACGCCCTCAACATCACCCTTGTGGTGCCCTGAACTTCACCACGTGAATATCGTCCTTGATAAAAGAGCATAATTTCCCCCTCCACACCCTTAGCATCACCCTTGTGGCGCCCTGAACTCAACCACGTGATTATCGTCCTTGATAAAAGAGCATAATTTCATCATCCACGCCCTTAACATCACCCTTGTGGCGCCCTGAACTTCACCACGTGATTATCGTCCTTGAGAAAAGAGCATAATTTCCCCCTCCACACCCTTAACATCACCCTTGTGGTGCCCTGAACTTAACCACGTGATTATCGTCCTTGAGAAAAGAGCATAATTTCATCATCCACACCCTCAACATCACCCTTGTGGTGCCCTGAACTTCACCACGTGATCATCGTCCTTGAGAAAAGAGCATAATTTCCCCCTCCAGATTCTTAACATCACCTTTGTGGCGCCCTGAACTTCACCACGAGAATATCGTCCTTGATAAAAGAGCTTAATTTCCCCCTCCACACCCTTAGCATCACCCTTGTGGCGCCCTGAACTTAACCACGTGATTATCGTCCTTGAGAAAAGGGCATAATTTCATCATCCACGCCCTTAACATCACCCTTGTGGCGCCCTGAACTTCACCCCTGATCATCGTCCTTGAGAAAAGAGCATAATTTCCCCCTCCACACCCTTAACATCACCCTTGTGGAGCCCTGAACTTCACCACGTGATTATCGTCCATGAGAAAAGAGCATAATTTCACCATCCACACCCTCAACATCACCCTTGTGGCGCCCTGAACTTCACCACGTGATTATTGTCCTTGAGAAAAGAGCATATTTTCACCATCCACACCCTTAACATCACCCTTGTGGCGCCCTGAACTTCACAACGTGATTATCGTCCTTGAGAAAAGAGCATAATTTCATCATCCACACCCTTTACATCACCCCTGTGGTGCCCTGAACTTCACCACGTGATTATCGTCCTTGAGAAAAGAGCATAATTTCATCATCCACGCCCTTAGCATCACCCTTGTGGCGCCCTGAACTTAATCACGTGATTATCGTCCTTGAGAAATGAGCATAATTTCATCAACCACGCCCTTAACATCACCCTTGTGGCGCCCTGAACTTCAACACGTGATCATCGTCCTTGAGAAAAGAGCATAATTTCCCCCTCCACACCCTTAACATCACCCTTGTGGCGCCCTGAACTTCACCACGTGATTATCGTCCATGAGAAAAGAGCATAATTTCACCATCCACACCCTCTACATCACCCTTGTGGCGCCCTGAACTTCACCACGTGATTATCCTCCTTGAGAAAAGAGCATAATTTCACCATCCACACCCTTTACATCACCCCTGTGGTGCCCTGAACTTCACCACGTGATTATCGTCCTTGAGAAAAGAGCATAATTTCATCATCCACGCCCTTAACATCACCCTTGTGGCGCCCTGAACTTCACCACGTGATCATCGTCCTTGAGAAAAGAGCATAATTTCACCATCCACACCCTCAACATCACCCTTGTGGCGCCCTGAACTTCACCACGTGATCATCGTCCTTGAGAAAAGAGCATAATTTCCCCCTCCACACCCTCAACATCACCCTTGTGGCGCCCTGAACTCCACCACGTGATTATTGTCCTTGAGAAAAGAGCATAATATCTTCATCCACGCCCTTAACATCACCCTTGTGGCGCCCTGAACTTCACCACGTGATTATCGTCCTTGAGAAAAGAGCATAATTTCCCCCTCCACACCCTTAGCATCACCCTGTGGTGCCCTGAACTCAACCACGTGATTATCGTCCTTGAGAAAAGAGCATAATTTCACCATCCACGCCCTTAACATCACCCTTGTGGCGCCCTGAACTTCACCACGTGATTATCGTCCTTGAGAAAAGAGCATAATTTCCCCCTCCACACCCTTAGCATCACCCTTGTGGTGCCCTGAACTCAACCACGTGATTATCGTCCTTGAGAAAAGAGCATAATTTCACCATCCACGCCCTTAACATCACCCTTGTGGCGCCCTGAACTTCACCACGTGATTATCGTCCTTGAGAAAAGAGCATAATTTCCCCCTCCACACCCTTAGCATCACCTCTGTGGTGCCCTGAACTTCACCACGTGATCATCGTCCTTGAGAAAAGAGCATAATTTCATCATCCACACCCTTAACATCACCCTTGTGTTGCCCTGAACTTCACCACGAGATTATCGTCCTTGAGAAAAAAGCATAATTTCCCCCTCCACACCCTTAGCATCACCCTTGTGGTGCCCTGAACTCAACCACGTGATTATCGTCCTTGAGAAAAGAGCATAATTTCACCATCCACGCCCTTAACATTACCCTTGTGGCGCCCTGAACTTCACCACGTGATTATCGTCCTTGAGAAAAGAGCATAATTTCCCCCTCCACACCCTTAGCATCACCCTTGTGGTGCCCTGAACTTCACCACGTGATTATCGTCCTTGAGAAAAGAGCATAATTTCATCATCCACACCCTTAACATCACCCTTGTGGTGCCCTGAACTTCACCACGTGATTATCGTCCTTGAGAAAAGAGCATAATTTCCCCCTCCACACCCTTAGCATCACCCTTGTGGCGCCCTGAACTCAACCACGTGATTATCGTCCTTGAGAAAAGAGCATAATTTCATCAGCCACACCCTTAACATCACCCTTGTGGCGCCCTGAACTTCACCACGTGATTATCGTCCTTGAGAATAGAGCATAATTTCACCATCCACGCCCTTAACATCACCCTTGTGGTGCCCTGAACTTCACCACGTGATCATCGTTCTTGAGAAAAGATCATAATTTCCCCCTCCACACCCTCAACATCACCCTTGTGGTGCCCTGAACTCAACCACGTGATTATCGTCCTTGAGAAACGAGCATAATTTCACCATCCACGCCCTTAACATCACCCTTGTGGCGCCCTGAACTTCACCACGTGATTATCGTCCTTGAGAAAAGAGCATAATATCATCATCCACGCCCTTAACATCACCCTCGTGGCGCCCTGAACTTCACCACGTGATTATCGTCCTTGAGAAAAGAGCATAA
Source organism: Brachyptera risi (assembly GCA_964007535.1). NCBI lineage: Eukaryota > Metazoa > Arthropoda > Insecta > Plecoptera > Taeniopterygidae > Brachyptera > Brachyptera risi. The sequence continues at coordinate 49,072,403 of OZ023329.1, read as the reverse complement.
TTTCATCATCCACACCCTTAACATCACCCTTGTGGTGCCCAGAACTTCACCACGTGATTATCGTCCTTGAGAAAAGAGCATAATTTCATCATCCACGCCCTTAACATCACCCTTGTGGTGCCCTGAACTTAACCACGTGATTATCGTCCTTGAGAAAACAGCATAATTTCATAATCCACGCCCTTAACATCACCCTTGTGGTGCCCTGAACTCCACCACGTGATTATTGTCCTTGAGAAAAGAGCATAATTTCATCATCCACACCCTTAACATCACCCTTGTGGTGCCCTGAACTTCACCACGTGATTATCGTCCTTGAGAAAAGAGCATAATTTCATCATCCACGCCCTTAACATCACCCTTGTGGTGCCCTGAACTCCACCACGTGATTATTGTCCTTGAGAAAAGAGCATAATTTCATCATCCACACCCTTAACATCACCCTTGTGGTGCCCTGAACTTCACCACGTGATTATCTTCCTTGAGAAAAGAGCATAATTTCCCCCTCCACACCCTTAGCATCACCCTTGTGGTGCCCTGAACTCAACCACGTGATTATCGTCCTTGAGAAAAGAGCATAATTTCACCATCCACGCCCTTAACATCACCCTTGTGGCGCCCTGAACTTCACCACGTGATTATCGTCCTTGAGAAAAGAGCATAATTTCCCCCTCCACACCCTTAGCATCACCCTTGTGGTGCCCTGAACTTCACCACGTGATTATCGTCCTTGAGAAAAGAGCATAATTTCATCATCCACACCCTTAACATCACCCTTGTGGTGCCCTGAACTTCACCACGTGATTATCGTCCTTGAGAAAAGAGCATAATTTCCCCCTCCACACCCTTAGCATCACCCTTGTGTTGCCCTGAACTCAACCACGTGATTATCGTCCTTGAGAAAAGAGCATGATTTCACCATCCACGCCCTTAACATCACCCTTGTGGCGCCCTGAACTTCACCACGTGATTATCGTCCTTGAGAAAAGAGCATAATATCATCATCCACGCCCTTAACATCACCCTTGTGGCGCCCTGAACTTCACCACGTGATTATCGTCCTTGAGAAAAGAGCATAATTTCCCCCTCCACACCCTTAGCATCACCCTTGTGGCGCCCTGAACTCAACCACGTGATTATCGTCCTTGAGAAAAGAGCATAATTTCATCAGCCACACCCTTAACATCACCCTTGTGGCGCCCTGAACTTCACCACGTGATTATCGTCCTTGAGAAAAGAGCATAATTTCACCATCCACGCCCTTAACATCACCCTTGTGGCGCCCTGAACTTCACCACGTGATTATCGTCCTTGAGAAAAGAGCATAATTTCCCCCTCCACACCCTTAGCATCACCCTTGTGGTGCCCTGAACTCAACCACGTGATTATCGTCCTTGAGAAAAGACCATAATTTCACCATCCACGCCCTTAACATCACCCTTGTGGCGCCCTGAACTTCACCACGTGATTATCGTCCTTGAGAAAAGAGCATAATATCATCATCCACGCCCTCAACATCACCCTTGTGGCGCCCTGAACTTCACCACGTGATTATCGTCCTTGAGAAAAGAGCATAATTTCATCATCCACACCCTTAACATCACCCTTGTGGTGCCCTGAACTTCACCACGTGATTATCGTCCTTGAGAAAAGAGCATAATTTCATCATCCACGCCCTTAACATCACCCTTGTGGTGCCCTGAACTTAACCACGTGATTATCGTCCTTGAGAAAAGAGCATAATTTCATCATTCACGCCCTTAACATCACCCTTGTGGTGCCCTGAACTTCACCACGTGATCATCGTTCTTGAGAAAAGAGCATAATTTCCCCCTCCACACCCTCAACATCACCCTCGTGGTGCCCTGAACTCAACCACGTGATTATCGTCCTTGAGAAAAGAGCATAATTTCACCATCCACGCCCTTAACATCACCCTTGTGGCGCCCTGAACTTCACCACGTGGTTATCGTCCTTGAGAAAAGAGCATAATATCATCATCCACGCCCTTAACATCACCCTTGTGGCGCCCTGAACTTCACCACGTGATTATCGTCCTTGAGAAAAGAGCATAATTTCATCATCCACACCCTTAACATCACCCTTGTGGTGCCCTGAACTTCACCACGTGATTATCGTCCTTGAGAAAAGAGCATAATTTCATCATCCACGCCCTTAACATCACCCTTGTGGTGACCTGAACTTAACCACGTGATTATCGTCCTTGAGAAAACAGCATAATTTCATCATCCACGCCCTTAACATCACCCTTGTGGTGCCCTGAACTCCACCACGTGTTTATTGTCCTTGAGAAAAGAGCATAATTTCATCATCCACACCCTTAACATCACCCTTGTGGTGCCCTGAACTTCACCACGTGATTATCGTCCTTGAGAAAAGAGCATAATTTCATCATCCACGCCCTTAACATCACCCTTGTGGTGCCCTGAACTTCACCACGTGATAATTGTCCTTGAGAAAAGAGCATAATTTCATCATCCACGCCCTCAACATCACCCTTGTGGTGCCCTGAACTTCACCACGTGATTATCGTCCTTGAGAAAAGAGCACAATTTCATCATCCACGCCCTTAACATCACCCTTGTGGTGCCCTGAACTTCACCACGTGATAATTGTCCTTGAGAAAAGAGCATAATTTCATCATCCACGCCCTTAACATCACCCTTGTGGTGCCCTGAACTTCACCACGTGATTATTGTCCTTGAGAAAAGAGCATAATTTCATCATCCACGCCCTTAACATCACCCTTGTGGTGCCCTGAACTCCACCACGTGATTATTGTCCTTGAGAAAAGAGCATAATTTCATCATCCACACCCTTAACATCACCCTTGTGGTGCCCTGAACTTCACCACGTGATTATCGTCCTTGAGAAAAGAGCATAATTTCATCATCCACACCCTTAACATCACCCTTGTGGTGCCCTGAACTTCACCACGTGATTATCGTCCTTGAGAAAAGAGCATAATTTCATCATCCACACCCTTAACATCACCCTTGTGGTGCCCTGAACTTCACCACGTGATTATCGTCCTTGAGAAAAGAGCATAATTTCATCATCCACGCCCTTAACATCACCCTTGTGGCGCCCTGAACTTCACCACGTGATTATCGTCCTTGAGAAAAGAGCATAATTTCATCATCCACGCCCTTAACATCACCCTTGTGGTACCCTGAACTTCATCACGTGATTATCGTTCTTGAGAAAAGAGCATAATTTCCCCCTCCACACCCTCAACATCACCCTTGTGGTGCCCTGAACTTCACCACGTGATTATCGTCCTTGAGAAAAGAGCATAATTTCATCATCCACACCCTTAACATCACCCTTGTGGCGCCCTGAACTTCACCACGTGATTATCGTCCTTGAGAAAATAGCCTAATTTCATCATCCACACCCTTAACATCACCCTTGTGGCGCCCTGAACTTCACCACGTGATTATTGTCCTTGAGAAAAGAGCATAATTTCACCATCCACACCCTTAACATCACCCTTGTGGTGCCCTGAACTTCACCACGTGATTATCGTCCTTGAGAAAAGAGCATAATTTCATCATCCACGCCCTCAACATCACCCTTGTGGCGCCCTGAGCTTCACCACGCGATTATTGTCCTTGAGAAAAGAGCATAATTTCACCATCCACGCCCTTAACATCACCCTTGTGGCGCCCTGAACTTCACCACGTGATTATCGTCCTTGAGAAAAGAGCATAATTTCATCATCCACGCCCTTAACATCACCCTTGTGGTGCCCTGAACTTCACCACGTGATTATCGTCCTTGAGAAAAGAGCATAATTTCATCATCCACGCCCTCAACATCACCCTTGTGGTTCCCTGAACTCCACCACGTGATTATCGTCCTTGAGAAAAGAGCATAATTTCACCATCCACACCCTCAACATCACCCTTGTGGTGCCCTGAACTTCACCACGTGATTATTGTCCTTGAGAAAAGAGCATAATTTCATCATCCACACCCTTAACATCACCCTTGTGGCGCCTTGAACTTCACCACGTGATCATTGTCCTTGAGAAAAGAGCATAATTTCACCCTCAAGACTCCTAATATCACCCTTGTGGCGCCCTGAACTTCACCACGTGATTATCGTCCTTGAGAAAAGATCATAATTCCCCCCTCCACACCCTTAACATCATCCTTGTGGCGCCCTGAACTTCACCACATGATTATCTTCCTTGAGAAAAAAGCATAATTTCCCCCTCCACGCCCTTATCATCACCCTTGTGGTGCCCTGAACTCAACCACGTGATTATCGTCCTTGAGAAAAGAGCATAATTTCACCATCCACACCCATAACATCACCCTTGTGGCGCCCTGAACTTCACCAGATTATTGTCCTTGAGAAAAGAGCATAATTTCACCATCCACACCCTTAACATCACCCTTGTGGCGCCCTGAACTTCACCACGTGATTATTGTCCTTGAGAAAAGAGCATAATTTCACCCTCAAGACCCTTAACATCACCCTTGTGACGCCCTAAACTCCACCACGTGATTATCGTCCTTGAGAGAAGAGCATAATTTCCCCCTCCACACCCTTAACATCACCCTTGTGGTGCCCTGAACTCAACCACGTGATTATCGTCCTTGAGAAAAGAGCATAATTTCACCATCCACACCCTTAACATCACCCTTGTGGCGCCCTGAACTTCACCACGTGATTATCGTCCTTTAGAAAAGAGCATAATTTCCCCCTCCACACCCTTAACATCACCCTTGTGGTGCCCTGAACTCCACCACGTGATTAACGTCCTTGAGAAAAGAGCATAATTTCACACTCCGGACCCTTAACATCACCCTTGTGGCGCCCTGAACTTCACCACGTGATTATCATCCTTGAGAAAAGAGCATAATTTCACCATCCACACCCTCAACATCACCCTTGTGGCGCCCCGAACTTCACCACGTGATTATTGTCCTTGAGAAAAGAGCATAATTTCACCATCCACACCCTTAACATCACCCTTGTGGTGCCCTAAACTTCACCACGTGATTATTGTCCTTGAGAAAAGAGCAAAATTTCACCATCTACACCCTCAACATCACCCTTGTGGGGCCCTGAACTTCACCACGTGATTATTGTCCTTGAGAAAAGAGCATAATTCCACCATCCACACCCTTAACATCACCCTTGTGGCGCCCTGAACTTCACCACGTGATTAATGTCCTTGAGAAAAGAGCATAATTTCACCATCCACTCCCTCAACATCACCCTTGTGGCGCCCTGAACTCCAGCACGTGATTATTGTCCTCGAGAAAAGAGCATAATTTCTCTCTCCACACCTTTAACATCACCCTTGTGGTGCCCTGAACTTCACCACGTGATTATTGTCCTTGAGAAAAGAGCATAATTTCACCCTCCAGAACATTAACATCACCCTTGTGGTGCTCTGTACTCCAGCACGTGAATATCGTCTCTGAGAAAAGAGCATAATTCCACCATCCACACCCTTAACATCAACCTTGTGGTGCCCTGAACTTCACCACGTGATTATTGTCCTTGAGAAAAGAGTTTAATTTCACCATCCACGCCCTTAACTTCACCCTCGTGGTGCCCTGAACTTCACCACGTGATTATCGTCCTTGAGAAAAGAGCATAATTTCACCATCCACACCCTCAACATCACCCTTGTGGCGCCCTGAACTTCACCACGTGATTATTGTCCTTGAGAAAAGAGCATAGTTTCACCCTCCAGACTGTTTACATCGCCCTTGTGGTGCCCTTCACTCCACCACATGATCATGAGCCTCGAGCAGAGAGCATATTACCACCCTCCAGACCGATAACATCGCCCTTGTGGCGCCCTTTACTCCACCACGTGATCATTGGCATTGCGTAGAGAGCACATTTCCACTCTCCAGACCGATAACATCATCCTTGTGGCGCCCTTTACTCCACCACGTGATCATTGGCTTTGCGCACAGAGCACATTTCCACCATCCAGACCGATAACATCACCCTTGTGGCGCCCTTTACTCCACCACGTGATCATTGGCTTTGCGCACAGAACACATTTCCACCCTCCAGACCGATAACATCATCCTTGTGGCGCCCTTTACTCCACCACGTGATCATCGGCATTGCGCACAGAGCACATTTCCACCCTCCAGACCGATAAGATCGCCCTTGTGGCGCCCTTCACTCCACCACGTGATCATTGGCTTTAAGCACAGAGCATATTTCCACCCTCCAGACCGATAACATCGCCCTTGTGGTGCCCTTTACTCCACCACGTGATCATCGGCATTGCGCACAGAGCATATTACCACCCTCCAGACCAATAACATCGCCCTTGTGGCGCCCTTCACTTCACCACGTGATCATTGGCTTTAAGCACAGAGCATATTTCCACCCTCCAGACCGATAACATCGCCCTTGTGGTGCCCTTTACTCCACCACGTGATCATTGGCTTTGCGCACAGAGCACATTTCCACCCTCTAGACCGATAACATCGCCCTTGTGGTGCCCTTCACTCCACCACGTGATCATTGGCTTTAAGCACAGAGTATATTTCCACCCTCCAGACCGATAACATCGCCCTTGTGGTGCCCTTTACTCCACCACGTGATCATCGGCATTGCGCACAGAGCACATTTCCACCCTCCAGACCGATAACATCGCCCTTGTGGCGCCCTTCACTCCACCACGTGATCATTGGCTTTAAGCACAGAGCATATTTTCACCCTCCAGACCGATAACATCGCCCTTGTGGTGCCCTTTACTCCTCCACGTGATCATCGGCATTGCGCACAGAGCATATTTCCACCCTCCAGACTGTTAACATCGCCCTTGTGGCGCCCTTCACTTCACCACGTGATCATTGGCTTTAAGCACAGAGCATATTTCCACCCTCCAGACCGATAAGATCGCCCTTGTGGCGCCCTTCACTCCACCACGTGATCATTGGCATTGAGCACAGAGCATATTTCCACCCTCCAGACTGTTAACATCACCCTTGTGGCGCCCTTTACTCCACCACGTGATCATTGGCATTGCGCACAGAACATATTACCACCATCCAGACCGATAACATCGCCCTTGTGGCGCCCTTCACTCCACCACGTGATCATCAGCATCGAGCACAGAGCATATTTCCACCCTCCAGACCGATAAGATCGCCCTTGTGGCGCCCTTTACTCCACTACGTGATCATTGGCTTTAAGCACAGAGCATATTACCACCATCCAGACCGATAACATCACCCTTGTGGCGCCCTTCACTCCACCACGTGATCATTGGCATTGCGCACAGAGCATATTACCACCCTCCAGACCGATAACATCACCCTTGTGGTGCCCTTCACTCCACCACGTGATCATTGGCATTGCGCACAGAACATATTACCACCATCCAGACCGATAACATCGCCCTTGTGGCGCCCTTCACTCCACCACGTGATCATTGGCATTGCGCACAGAACATATTACCACCATCCAGACTGTTAACATCACCCTTGTGGCGCCCTTCACTCCACCACGTGATCATTGGCATTGCACACAGAGCACATTTCCACCCTCCAGACCGATAACATCGCCCTTGTGGCGCCCTTCACTCCACTACGTGATCATTGGCATTGCGCACAGAGCTTATTACCACCCTCCAGACCGATAACATCGCCCTTGTGGCGCCCTTTACTCCACTACGTGATCATTGGCATTGCACACAGAGCTTATTACCACCCTCCAGACTGTTAACATCACCCTTGTGGCGCCCTTTACTCCACCACGTGATCATTGACATTGCACACAGAGCATATTACCACCTTCCAGACCGATAACATCGCCCTTGTGGTGCCCTTCACTCCACCACGTGATCATTGGCATTGCGCACAGAGCATATTACCACCCTCCAGACCGATAACATCACCCTTGTGGCGCCCTTCACTCCACCACGTGATCATTGGCATTGCGCTCGGAGCATATTACCACCCTCCAGACTGTTAACATCGCCCTTGTGGCGCCCTTCACTCCACCACGTGATCATTGGCATTGCACACAGAGCATATTACCACCCTCCAGACCGATAACATCGCCCTTGTGGCGCCCTTCACTCCACCACGTGATCATTGGCATTGCACACAGAGCATATTACCACCATCCAGACTGTTAACATCACCCTTGTGGCGCCCTTTACTCCACTACGTGATCATTGGCATTACGCACAGAGCATATTACCACCCTCCAGACCGATAACATCGCCCTTGTGGCGCCCTTCACTCCACCACGTGATCATTGGCATTACGCACAGAGCATATTTCCACCCTCCAGACCGATAACATTGCCCTTGTGGCGCCCTTCACTCCACCACGTGATCATTGGCATTGCGCACAGAGCATATTACCACCCTCCAGACCGATAACATCGCCCTTGTGGTGCCCTTTACTCCACTACCTGATCATTGGCATTGCGCTCGGAGCATATTACCACCCTCCAGACCGATAACATCGCCCTTGTGGCGCCCTTTACTCCACTACGTGATCATTGGCATTGCACACAGAGCATATTACCACCCTCCAGACCGATAACATCGCCCTTGTGGCGCCCTTCACTCCACCACGTGATCATTGGCATTACGCACAGAGCATATTTCCACCCTCCAGACCGATAACATCGCCCTTGTGGCGCCCTTTACTCCACCACGTGATCATTGGCTTTAGGCACAGAGCATATTACCACCCTCCAGACCGATAACATTGCCCTTGTGGCGCCCTTCACTCCACCACGTGATCATTGGCATTACGCACAGAGCATATTACCACCCTCCAGACCGATAACATTGCCCTTGTGGCGCCCTTCACTCCACCACGTGATCATTGGCATTACGCACAGAGCATATTTCCACCCTCCAGACCGATAACATCACCCTTGTGGCGCCCTTTACTCCACCACGTGATCATTGGCATTGCACACAGAGCATATTACCACCCTCCAGACCGATAACATCACCCTTGTGGCGCCCTTCACTCCACCACGTGATCATTGGCTTTAAGCACAGAGCATATTACCACCCTCCAGACCGATAACATCGCCCTTGTGAGGCCCTTTACTCCACCACGTGATCATTGGCATTGCGCACAGAGCATATTACCACCCTCCAGACCGATAACATCGCCCTTGTGGCGCCCTTCACTCCACCACGTGATCATTGGCATTACGCACAGAGCATATTACCACCCTCCAGACCGATAACATTGCCCTTGTGGCGCCCTTCACTCCACCACGTGATCATTGGCTTTAAGCACAGAGTATATTTCCACCCTCCAGACTGTTAACATCACCCTTGTGGCGCCCTTTACTCCACCACGTGATCATTGGCATTGCGCACAGAGCATATTACCACCCTCCAGACCGATAACATTGCCCTTGTGGCGCCCTTCACTCCACCACGTGATCATTGGCATTGCGCACAGAGCATATTACCACCCTCCAGACCGATAACATCACCCTTGTGGCGCCCTTTACTCCACTACGTGATCATTGACATTGCGCACAGAGCATATTACCACCCTCCAGACCGATAACATCACCCTTGTGGCGCCCTTTACTCCACCACGTGATCATTGGCTTTAAGCACAGAGCATATTTCCACCCTCCAGTCCGATAACATCACCCTTGTGGCGCCCTTTACTCCACCACGTGATCATTGGCTTTAAGCACAGAGCACATTTCCACCCTCCAGACCGATAACATCGCCCTTGTGGCGCCCTTCACTCCACCACGTGATCATTGGCATTGCGCACAGAGCATATTTCCACCCTCCAGACTGTTAACATCACCCTTGTGGCGCCCTTTACTCCACTACGTGATCATCGGCATTGCGCACAGAGCATATTACCACCATCCAGACCGATAACATCACCCTTGTGGCGCCCTTTACTCCACCACGTGATCATTGGCTTTAAGCACAGAGCATATTTCCACCCTCCAGTCCGATAACATCACCCTTGTGGCGCCCTTTACTCCACCACGTGATCATTGGCTTTAAGCACAGAGCACATTTCCACCCTCCAGACCGATAACATCGCGCTTGTGGCGCCCTTTACTCCACCACGTGATCATTGGCATTGCACACAGAGCATATTACCACCCTCCAGACCGTTAACATCGCCCTTGTGGCGCCCTTTACTCCACTACGTGATCATTGACATTGCGCACAGAGCATATTACCACCCTCCAGACCGATAACATCACCCTTGTGGTGCCCTTCACTCCACCACGTGATCATTGGCATTGCGCACAGAGCATATTTCCACCCTCCAGACCGTTAACATTGCCCTTGTGGCGTCCTTTACTCCACCACGTGATCATCAGCATCGAGCACAGAGCATATTACCACCATCCAGACCGATAACATCACCCTTGTGGCGCCCTTTACTCCACCACGTGATCATTGGCTTTAAGCACAGAGCATATTTCCACCCTCCAGTCCGATAACATCACCCTTGTGGCGCCCTTTACTCCACCACGTGATCATTGGCTTTAAGCACAGAGCACATTTCCACCCTCCAGACCGTTAACATCGCCCTTGTGGCGCCCTTTACTCCACCACGTGATCATCGGCATTGCACACAGAGCATATTACCACCCTCCAGACCGATAACATCGCCCTTGTGGTGCCCTTCACTCCACCACGTGATCATTGGCATTACGCACAGAACATATTACCACCATCCAGACCGATAACATCGCCCTTGTGGTGCCCTTCACTCCACCACGTGATCATTGGCATTACGCACAGAGCATATTACCACCCTCCAGACCGATAACATCACCCTTGTGGTGCCCTTTACTCCACCACGTGATCATTGGCATTGCACACAGAGCATATTACCACCCTCCAGACCGATAACATCGCCCTTGTGGTGCCCTTTACTCCACCACGTGATCATTGGCATTGAGCACAGAGCATATTACCACCCTCCAGACCGATAACATCACCCTTGTGGCGCCCTTTACTCCACCACGTGATCATTGGCATTACGCACAGAGCATATTACCACCCTCCAGACCGATAACATCACCCTTGTGGCGCCCTTTACTCCACCACGTGATCATTGGCATTGAGCACAGAGCATATTACCACCCTCCAGACCGATAACATCGCCCTTGTGGCGCCCTTCACTCCACTACGTGATCATTGGCATTGCACACAGAGCTTATTACCACCTTCCAGACCGATAACATCATCCTTGTGGCGCCCTTTACTCCACCACGTGATCATTGACATTACTCACAGAGCATATTACCACTCTCCAGACCGATAACATCGCCCTTGTGGCGCCCTTCACTCCACTACGTGATCATTGGCATTGCACACAGAGCATATTACCACCCTCCAGACCGATAACATCGCCCTTGTGGCGCCCTTTACTCCACCACGTGATCATTGGCATTGCGCACAGAGCATATTTCCACCCTCCAGACCGATAACATCGCCCTTGTGGCGCCCTTCACTCCACCACGTGATCATTGGCATTGCGCACAGAGCATATTTCCATCCTCCAGACCGATAACATCGCCCTTGTGAGGCCCTTTACTCCACCACGTGATCATTGGCATTGCACACAGAGCTTATTACCACCCTCCAGACCGATAACATCGCCCTTGTGGCGCCCTTTACTCCACCACGTGATCATTGGCATTGCGCACAGAGCATATTTCCATCCTCCAGACCGATAACATCGCCCTTGTGGCGCCCTTCACTCCACCACGTGATCATTGTCATTGCGCACAGAGCTTATTACCACCCTCCAGACCGATAACATCGCCCTTGTGGCGCCCTTTACTCCACCACGTGATCATTGGCATTGCGCACAGAGCATATTTCCATCCTCCAGACCGATAACATCGCCCTTGTGGCGCCCTTTACTCCACCACGTGATCATTGGCATTGCGCACAGAGCTTATTACCACCCTCCAGACCGATAACATCGCCCTTGTGGCGCCCTTTACTCCACCACGTGATCATTGGCATTGCGCACAGAGCATATTTCCATCCTCCAGACCGATAACATCGCCCTTGTGGCGCCCTTTACTCCACCACGTGATCATTGGCATTGCGCACAGAGCTTATTACCGTCCTCCAGACCGATAACATCGCCCTTGTGGCGCCCTTTACTCCATCACGTGATCATTGACATTGCGCACAGAGCATATTACCACCCTCCAGACCGATAACATCGCCCTTGTGGCGCCCTTTACTCCATCACGTGATCATGAGCTTTGAGCACAGAGCATATTACCACCCTCCAGACCAATAACATCACCCTTGTGGCGCCCTTTACTCCACCACGTGATCATTGGCATTGCGCACAGAGCATATTTCCATCCTCCAGACCGATAACATCGCCCTTGTGGCGCCCTTTACTCCACCACGTGATCATTGGCATTGCGCACAGAGCTTATTACCACCCTCCAGACCGATAACATCGCCCTTGTGGCGCCCTTTACTCCACCACGTGATCATTGGCATTGCGCACAGAGCATATTACCACCCTCCAGACCGATAACATCGCCCTTGTGGCGCCCTTTACTCCATCACGTGATCATGAGCTTTGAGCACAGAGCATATTACCACCCTCCAGACCAATAACATCACCCTTGTGGCGCCCTTTACTCCACCACGTGATCATTGGCATTGCGCACAGAGCATATTTCCATCCTCCAGACCGATAACATCGCCCTTGTGAGGCCCTCTACTCCACTACGTGATCATTGGCATTGCACACAGAGCATATTACCACCCTCCAGACCGATAACATCACCCTTGTGGTGCCCTTTACTTCACCACGTGATCATTGGCATTGCGCACAGAGCATATTACCACCATCCAGACCGATAACATCGCCCTTGTGGCGCCCTTCACTCCACCACGTGATCATTGGCATTACGCACAGAGCATATTACCACCCTCCAGACTGTTAACATCACCCTTGTGGCGCCCTTTACTCCACCACGTGATCATTGGCATTGCACACAGATCATATTACCACCATCCAGACCAATAACATCGCCCTTGTGGCGCCCTTCACTCCACTACGTGATCATTGGCATTGCACACAGAGCATATTACCACCCTCCAGACCGATAACATCGCCCTTGTGGCGCCCTTCACTCCACCACGTGATCATCAGCATCGAGCACAGAGCATATTACCACCATCCAGACCGATAACATCGCCCTTGTGGCGCCCTTTACTCCACCACGTGATCATTGGCATTGCGCACAGAGCATATTACCACCCTCCAGACCGATAACATCGCCCTTGTGGCGCCCTTCACTCCACCACGTGATCATTGGCATTACGCACAGAGCATATTACCACCCTCCAGACCGATAACATCGCCCTTGTGGCGCCCTTCACTCCATCACGTGATCATTGGCATTGTGCACAGAGCATATTACCACCATCCAGACCGATAACATCGCCCTTGTGGCGCCCTTCACTCCACCACGTGATCATTGGCATTACGCACAGAGCACATTACCACCATCCAGACCGATAACATCACCCTTGTGGCGCCCTTCACTCCACTACGTGATCATTGGCTTTGCGCACAGAGCATATTACCACCCTCCAGACCGATAACATCGCCCTTGTGGCGCCCTTCACTCCACCACGTGATCATTGGCATTACGCACAGAGCATATTACCACCCTCCAGACCGATAACATCGCCCTTGTGGCGCCCTTCACTCCACCACGTGATCATTGGCATTGCGCACAGAGCATATTACCACCATCCAGACCGATAACATCGCCCTTGTGAGGCCCTTTACTCCACCACGTGATCATTGGCATTACGCACAGAGCATATTACCACCCTCCAGACCGATAACATTGCCCTTGTGGCGCCCTTCACTCCACCACGTGATCATTGGCTTTAAGCACAGAGTATATTACCACCCTCCAGACCGATAACATCGCCCTTGTGGCGCCCTTCACTCCACCACGTGATCATTGGCATTACGCACAGAGCATATTACCACCATCCAGACCGATAACATCGCCCTTGTGAGGCCCTTTACTCCACCACGTGATCATTGGCATTACGCACAGAGCATATTACCACCCTCCAGACCGATAACATCGCCCTTGTGGCGCCCTTCACTCCACCACGTGATCATTGGCATTACGCACAGAGCATATTACCACCCTCCAGACCGATAACATCGCCCTTGTGGCGCCCTTCACTCCACCACGTGATCATTGGCATTACGCACAGAGCTTATTACCACCCTCCAGACCGATAACATCGCCCTTGTGGCGCCCTTCACTCCACCACGTGATCATTGGCATTGCGCACAGAGCATATTACCACCCTCCAGACCGATAACATCGCCCTTGTGGCGCCCTTCACTCCACCACGTGATCATTGGCATTGTGCACAGAGCATATTACCACCCTCCAGACCGTTAACATCGCCCTTGTGGCGCCCTTCACTCCACCACGTGATCATTGGCATTGCGCACAGAGCTTATTACCACCCTCCAGACCGATAACATCACCCTTGTGGCGCCCTTTACTCCACCACGTGATCATTGGCATTGCGCACAGAGCTTATTACCACCATCCAGACCGATAACATCGCCCTTGTGGCGCCCTTCACTCCACCACGTGATCATTGGCATTGCGCACAGAGCATATTACCACCCTCCAGACCGATAACATCACCCTTGTGGCGCCCTTCACTCCACCACGTGATCATTGGCATTGCGCACAGAGCTTATTACCACCCTCCAGACCGATAACATCGCCCTTGTGGCGCCCTTCACTCCACCACGTGATCATTGGCATTGTGCACTGAGCATATTACCACCCTCCAGACCGATAACATCACCCTTGTGGCGCCCTTCACTCCACCACGTGATCATTGACATTGTGCACAGAGCATATTACCACCCTCCAGACCGATAACATCGCCCTTGTGGCGCCCTTTACTCCACCACGTGATCATTGGCATTGCGCACAGAGCATATTTCCACCCTCCAGACCGATAACATCACCCTTGTGGCGCCCTTCACTCCACCACGTGATCATTGACATTGTGCACAGATCATATTTCCACCCTCCAGACCGATAACATCACCCTTGTGGCGCCCTTCACTCCACCACGTGATCATTGGCATTGCGCACAGAGCATATTACCACCCTCCAGACCGATAACATCGCCCTTGTGGCGCCCTTCACTCCACTACGTGATCATTGGCATTGCGCACAGAGCATATTTCCACCCTCCAGACCGATAACATCACCCTTGTGGCGCCCTTTACTCCACCACGTGATCATTGACATTGTGCACAGATCATATTTCCACCCTCCAGACCGATAACATCACCCTTGTGGCGCCCTTCACTCCACCACGTGATCATTGGCATTGCGCACAGAGCATATTACCACCCTCCAGACCGATAACATCACCCTTGTGGCGCCCTTCACTCCACTACGTGATCATCAGCATCGAGCACAGAGCATATTACCACCCTCCAGACCGATAACATCGCCCTTGTGGCGCCCTTTACTCCACCACGTGATCATTGGCATTGCGCACAGAGCATATTACCACCCTCCAGACCGATAACATCACCCTTGTGGCGCCCTTCACTCCACCACGTGATCATTGGCATTGTGCACAGATCATATTTCCACCCTCCAGACCGATAACATCACCCTTGTGGCGCCCTTCACTCCACCACGTGATCATTGGCATTGCGCACAGAGCATATTACCACCCTCCAGACCGATAACATCACCCTTGTGGCGCCCTTCACTCCACTACGTGATCATCAGCATCGAGCACAGAGCATATTACCACCCTCCAGACCGATAACATCACCCTTGTGGCGCCCTTCACTCCACTACGTGATCATTGGCATTGCGCACAGAGCATATTACCACCCTCCAGACCGATAACATCGCCCTTGTGGCGCCCTTCACTCCACTACGTGATCATTGGCATTACGCACAGAGCTTATTACCGTCCTCCAGACCGATAACATCACCTTTGTGGCGCCCTTTACTCCACCACGTGATCATTGACATTGCGCACAGAGCTTATTACCACCCTCCAGACCGATAACATCGCCCTTGTGGCGCCCTTCACTCCACCACGTGATCATTGGCATTGTGCACAGAGCATATTACCACCATCCAGACCGATAACATCGCCCTTGTGGCGCCCTTTACTCCACTACGTGATCATTGGCATTGCGCACAGAGCATATTACCACCCTCCAGACCATTAACATCGCCCTTGTGGCGCCCTTCACTTCACCACGTGATCATTGGCATTGCGCACAGAGCATATTACCACCATCCAGACCGATAACATCGCCCTTGTGGCGCCCTTCACTCCACCACGTGATCATTGGCTTTAAGCACAGAGCATATTTCCACCCTCCAGACCGATAACATCGCCCTTGTGGCGCCCTTTACTCCACCACGTGATCATTGGCATTGCGCACAGAGCACATTTCCACCCTCCAGACCGATAACATCGCCCTTGTGGCGCCCTTTACTCCACCACGTGATCATTGGCTTTAAGCACAGAGCACATTTCCACCCTCCAGACCGATAACATCGCCCTTGTGGCGCCCTTCACTTCACCACGTGATCATTGGCATTGCGCACAGAGCATATTACCACCATCCAGACCGATAACATCGCCCTTGTGGCGCCCTTCACTCCACCACGTGATCATTGGCTTTAAGCACAGAGCACATTTCCACCCTCCAGACCGATAACATCGCCCTTGTGGCGCCCTTTACTCCACCACGTGATCATTGGCTTTAAGCACAGAGCATATTTCCACCCTCCAGACCGATAACATCGCCCTTGTGGCGCCCTTTACTCCACCACGTGATCATTGGCATTGCGCACAGAGCATATTACCACCCTCCAGACCGATAACATCGCCCTTGTGGTGCCCTTTACTCCACCACGTGATCATGAGCCTTGAGCACAGAGCTTATTACCACCCTCCAGACCGATAACATCACCCTTGGGGCGCCCTTCACTCCACCACGTGATCATCGGCATTGCGCACAGAGCATATTACCGTCCTCCAGACCGATAACATCGCCCTTGTGAGGCCCTTTACTCCACCACGTGATCATTGGCATTGCGCACAGAGCATATTACCACCCTCCAGACCGATAACATCGCTCTCGTGGTGCCCTTCACTCCACCACGTGATCATTGGCATTGCGCACAGAGCACATTTCCACCCTCCAGACCGATAACATCGCCCTTGTGGCGCCCTATACTCCACCACGTGATCATTGGCATTGCGCACAGAGCACATTTCCACCCTCCAGACCGATAACATCACCTTTGTGGCGCCCTTTACTCCACCACGTGATCATTGACATTGCGCACAGAGCATATTACCACCCTCCAGACCGATAACATCGCCCTTGTGAGGCCCTTTACTCCACCACGTGATCATTGACATTGCGCACAGAGCATATTACCGTCCTCCAGACCGATAACATCGCCCTTGTGAGGCCCTTTACTCCACCACGTGATCATTGGCATTGCGCACAGAGCATATTACCACCCTCCAGACCGATAACATCGCCCTTGTGGCGCCCTTTACTCCACCACGTGATCATTGGCATTGCACACAGAGCATATTACCACCCTCCAGACCGATAACATCGCCCTTGTGAGGCCCTTTACTCCACCACGTGATCATTGACATTGCGCACAGAGCATATTACCGTCCTCCAGACCGATAACATCGCCCTTGTGAGGCCCTTTACTCCACCACGTGATCATTGGCATTGCGCACAGAGCACATTTCCACCCTCCAGACCAATAACATCGCCCTTGTGGCGCCCTTCACTTCACCACGTGATCATTGGCATTGCGCACAGAGCATATTACCGTCCTCCAGACCGATAACATCGCCCTTGTGGCGCCCTTTACTCCACCACGTGATCATTGACATTGCGCACAGAGCATATTACCGTCCTCCAGACCGATAACATCGCCCTTGTGAGGCCCTTTACTCCACCACGTGATCATTGACATTGCGCACAGAGCATATTACCACCCTCCAGACCGATAACATCGCCCTTGTGAGGCCCTTTACTCCACCACGTGATCATTGACATTGCGCACAGAGCATATTACCACCCTCCAGACCGATAACATCGCCCTTGTGAGGCCCTTTACTCCACCACGTGATCATTGACATTGCGCACAGAGCATATTACCACCCTCCAGACCGATAACATCGCCCTTGTGGCGCCCTTTACTCCACCACGTGATCATTGACATTGCGCACAGAGCATATTACCACCCTCCAGACCGATAACATCGCCCTTGTGAGGCCCTTTACTCCACCACGTGATCATTGACATTGCGCACAGAGCATATTACCGTCCTCCAGACCGATAACATCGCCCTTGTGAGGCCCTTTACTCCACCACGTGATCATTGGCATTGCGCACAGAGCATATTACCACCCTCCAGACCGATAACATCGCCCTTGTGGCGCCCTTTACTCCACCACGTGATCATTGGCATTGCACACAGAGCATATTACCACCCTCCAGACCGATAACATCGCCCTTGTGAGGCCCTTTACTCCACCACGTGATCATTGACATTGCGCACAGAGCATATTACCGTCCTCCAGACCGATAACATCGCCCTTGTGAGGCCCTTTACTCCACCACGTGATCATTGGCATTGCGCACAGAGCATATTACCACCCTCCAGACCGATAACATCGCCCTTGTGGCGCCCTTCACTTCACCACGTGATCATTGGCATTGCACACAGAGCATATTACCACCCTCCAGACCGATAACATCGCCCTTGTGAGGCCCTTTACTCCACCACGTGATCATTGACATTGCGCACAGAGCATATTACCGTCCTCCAGACCGATAACATCGCCCTTGTGAGGCCCTTTACTCCACCACGTGATCATTGGCATTGCGCACAGAGCATATTACCACCCTCCAGACCGATAACATCGCCCTTGTGGCGCCTTTTACACCACCACGTGATCATTGGCATTGCGCACAGAGCATATTACCACCCTCCAGACCGATAACATCGCCCTTGTGGCGCCCTTTACTCCACCACGTGATCATTGGCATTGCGCACAGAGCATATTATCACCCTCCAGACCAATAACATCGCCCTTGTGGCGCCCTTCACTCCACCACGTGATCATTGGCATTGCGCACAGAGCACATTTCCACCCTCCAGACCGATAACATCGCCCTTGTGGCGCCCTTTACTCCACCACGTGATCATTGGCATTGCGCACAGAGCATATTACCACCCTCCAGACCGATAACATCGCCCTTGTGAGGCCCTTTACTCCACCACGTGATCATTGGCATTGCGCACAGAGCATATTACCACCCTCCAGACCGATAACATCGCCCTTGTGGCGCCCTTTACTCCACCACGTGATCATTGGCATTGCGCACAGATCATATTACCACCCTCCAGACCGATAACATCACCCTTGTGGCGCCCTTCACTTCACCACGTGATCATTGGCTTTGAGCACAGAGGGTTAAGCCTGCGCCTTCATTTGCCACCGTCATCTACAGTTCTAAATTCCCCAACCAACTTCACCCTATTACACCCCAATTGATTTAATTTTGCGAAAAATAGCATCTTTAACGCTTTCATTCTGGATATAGCGTTTATATCTCTAATACGTTGAAACGTAGCAGATTCAGACGTTTGTAGCGCTTTGTCGCCTTTTCAAAAACATGATCAAACAACGTCAAATGTATTGAAACATGAAGAAATGTTGGGAAAAGGTGTATTGAAGCACTTTTTGATTGCATCGCTTTCATAGCGATTGCTATTTTATATTTTTACACCTCTCTACTTATTACAGTGGCATCTCTTCAGTACGTTTTTCAGGGGACCAGACCGAAAAAATGTGTTAATGTGTAAAACTTATTAAAGGAACTTTCTGTGTAAGCCTATAGGAAAATACTAAAAATAGCCTGAGGCTGAATTAATGATAACATCTGTTAATCGAGAATTCTGGATCAGAAATCCAGTTCGGAAATGGTTCAGAATTCGGTGATTCTGATGTAAAACAATTCTCAAATAAAAAAATCGATGTTTTAAAAAAAAAATCATTTTGTTCAGTGCTGTAGGCCTACTTCTTTACGTCGCAATAAGAAGTGCTCATTTTGTTGTCCATATTATTCTGTATTGTTGAGATTTTACCATCTCGACAAAAGCTATCCCTTCGGTTACGTCTGACAGCCTAACGTTGACGGAAATACCCAGATGGTACAGTACAGTTCAAAGAAGTCTGGCAGCTATTTTTCACGTGAACGCCTTGGGAAGGTTGAAAAAAAAGTTTTAAATTACACTGTACTTTTTTGAGAATAAACTTTTTCCAATTTTTTTTTTCTTTTCTTTTTTTTTTTCAAAATCAATTTTCAATCGATTCTGGAGCTTAGAAAATTGATTCCCGATTTTGAGAATCGATGTCATCCCTAGGCTGAATATATGAATTGGGTGAAAGGGAAAGTTAGAACAGTAGCGTACCAAGATTTATGTTTAGAGAAAGGCCTACTCATAGTGGAGAGCCCGTAGATAGAACACAGAGATGAAAGTTACACGTGAGATTCTGGCGTTTCGGCTATTACCTTGGTCACAGTGGAGTACTAGCTTTCATGTTGACGTTACAGCAAAACATAACAATCAGAAAACAACTTCAGTGCATCGATCTAAGCTCTGACATCCAATATCGAAATCGAACGACAGCCATGGATATTATTAAATTGAAAGTTGACTTGAAAATTGAAATCACCGGCACATGTAGCTGAGTGGTTAACACACTTGCTCCATGTGACCCGGGAGGTAGTGGGCATGTCGGACTCGGTTCGATCCCCGCCACCGTCCATCTTTAGAGGGGGTTTTCGTGGTTTCCCTCTGTAGTCTAGGCTAATGCCGGGATGGTTCCCACAATATAGGCCACGACCGCTTCCTTCCCATTACCCTTAAAAACCTTCATCTCATCATCCCATCATCTCATTAATCATCCATCCGACGCCAATAGATCTTAGTCATCATTACAGTGCGTCATTAGACCCAATTTGAAATTTAAAAAAAATTGAAATCGAAATGAATAGGCCTAATAATTTAAGAGGCCGCAGGCGCACTACACGGGCTCGTTGTTTGCTCGCTTCAGACTCGAATTTAACATGCATCGTGTGCTAGGCGCAACCGTAGACTAGCCCACCGAACTCATATTCACATAAACGCCGCTAAATCCCTAGCTTACACTTCTGATATATTTCACATTTTAAATTTTTTTCGGTATTCAAAAATATGTAAGGTTTTTGCAAACACGAAATTTCTTCATTTTCCATTTGAAGAATTTGAAAATTACAATTTTTCTGTTCAAAACTCTTTAAATGCGGTAACCTTCGTTTTTCAATTACCGTACTAACAGATTCCATAAACAATCATATTGATATCTCAAAAATTACGGCCGTGAGAGTTTGCGGCGTGAAATACGAGCGTCTGCGGCCTCTTAAGCTAAATCTATTCTTAACATTTGTTTTGTTTGTCAGGTTTGTTGTGGTTTGCGGTGACGGAGAGTACATAATCTACACGGCGATGGCGCTGCGCAACAAGGCGTACGGCTCTGCGCAGGAGTTTGTCTGGGCTCAGGACTCGTCCGAGTACGCAACTCGGGAGGGCACGTCCACGGTCAAAGTGTTCAAGAACTTCAAGGAGAAGAAGTCGTTCAAGCCAGAGTTCGGAGCCGAAGGTAATGTGATGACTTTGTAATGTCTATTGCATTGTGACGTTCCGCCGTAAGAATAAGACGTTGTTGAGGGCGAATGTAGCGTCACAAACAATGTACGTTTATTCTTCATTTCATCTTCTAGTACTCTTACGTAGCCGCCCCTCTGACTTGGTCAGCTAACGTTCTCGGTTCGAGTACCGCATAAGGCATGGGTGTGTTGTAAACATTATTTGTCTATCACCTGCCACCGCTACCAACACTCCCACCAAGAATCAGGCAACTCAACATGTATATATACGTCTATAACTAGTTCATAACAGGATCAGTTACTGTATTTATATTTTGATTTCAGAAATTATCTGAAATATTATGTGGGAAATTTCATTATAATTACAGTATAGCCCCCTATTATATTAGCTTTTAAATTTTTATGCATTGAATGTTGGTACAATTTGTTTGGAGCATGTACTGTGGTTCTGTGATAATTGCTGAGTACCGTCGTGTCAATTGGTGGTTGGTGAAAAGCTGAGGATATATTTACAAGTGATAACATCGATTCTAACGTAAAACGATTCTCAAATCGAGAAATTGATTTTTTTAATTTTTTTTTTTTTGCGAGGGTTAGTGCTGTACTTTTTCACATTGCAATACGTGCTCATTTAGTTGTATATATTATTTTGTTATATTTACCATCTGGATACAGCTATCCCTTCGGTTACGTCTGACAGCCGAACGTTGACGGAAATACCCAAATGGTACAGTACAATTCAAAGAAGTCTCTGGCAGCTATTTTCCACGTGAAACGCCGCGGGAAGGTTGAAAAAAAAGTTTAAAATTACACAACTTCATTTGAGGTTCTCTTTTTTTTTCTTTTTTTTTTTCAAAATCGATTTTTAATCAATTCTGGAGCTTAGAGAATCGATTCCCGATCTTGAGAATCGATGTCGTCACTAGTAGAGATGTATGGCCTACATTCAATAAATATGCCACTTTAGCATAACCAATCTTATTTAGGGTGATAGTTAGGTGGGGTAGGGTTTGAACCACGTGAAATTACAGTCTTGTCCATTCTACACAAACCCTACCCTATCCAACCCCAACCAGAAAAAAAAACAGATTGGTTGTGACACAACATATTCATTGTGTGTTCTTGTGTGATGCCAATATGTAATATATTAAATTAGGTCAGGTTAAAATTGGCTCTCTAATTTTCAGAGTTTGAATCAATTATTAAGAGAGCACTTTTAAAAGTAACGTTGAGTCCACACTAATAACGAAACTGAAGTGTGTGAAAGACACAGGCTAGCCCATGACACTAAAACTTCGAACACTAGAGAATAATAAATAATATAATAGGTCGATTAAATTTGGGTTTGATAGAATTTTTCTCCATGAAATTAATATTCTGTAAACTGAATGAAAGTTATCCCTAATGCTGCATGCTGCTTACTCAATCATTTCACTTCCCTCCGTCCTCCGGGTTGTGTTGAATGCAATTGTGCTCAAATTAGTTGCTCGTTAACAGAAGAGCATTAACGAGAACAAGTATTTCAGCATCTCGATTTCAGTATTTTATTTTATCAGTAGTCAGTATTTATGCTAGGTTAGATATGTACAGTAAACCCTCGTTAATACAAACTCGATCAATCCGAAATTTGACATAATTCAAACTTGAAGTCGGTCCTTGGCTGAAGGTATCAGCATTCCAATGTCAATTAATATAGGTGATTCGAATTCCAGTTGAACCTTAATTCAAACTAATATTTCGACCATTTGATTGCTTCAATACTGTTTTTGGATTGGATAATTGAAAATAGTTGGAGCGAATTCTGTGAATTAATTATAATTTACCCAATTCTCATCGTTTTTACTTGACGCGTAAGAATAGGCCGACGCTCGTTGAGGTTTGTGTGTGTCATCTGACCGCGCGGTCTGACCTTGACAAACACAACACCACGCTGGGCTCGGAACGTTCGTTCTTCACACCGTCTCGGGGCGGCCGAGCGCCAATAGAAGCGGGTCTAGCGAGCGGTGGAGCTAGCAGAGCAAACACGGGCGACCGCGATTGAGGCTCTAGCAACGGTTTCTATGTATCGGCTGTTCGCGTAGCTTTCTCTCGCGTGCAATACGAAATTGACGAAATTGACTCGATTCTAAGCGGGAAGAGTGATGATTTTCGTGAAACAAGAATTTTTGGTTAATCTGATATTTTATAAATCAAAATCATTTTTTGGGGGGGTTCCCTTCCATTTCGTATTAATTAGGGCTTACTGTATTGAACTGTAGAAGTATTTAGTATCTCTGCTAGGTTGGATATGTAGGCTTATATCTATTAGTATTACATAGAACTAACATTGGCTGATGTTGAACATGACGCTAGCTCTTCAGGTGAGCTTTGCATGCTTGGAATACTAAGCTTGAAGCTGTACCCTAAGATAGGAATGGTTCAGATGAATAGTTCCTACCTGATACTAGTTTTTTCTAGTTTTTTACGATCTGGATAGATTTTTAATTTTCTGTCAATAGGCCTGTTTGTTTGTGTTGCACCAACCTGAACTAAAGTGTTGCCGGTGTGGAAAGAAAATGCGTCATATTACAGGTTTGGTGCAGGAAATTATCCCTAAATGTTGAGTTTCAAACAAACACGATAGTGTCGATTTCAACTGTTCCTAGACGCGAATTTTGAAAATGGGAAAAGTTATTTGGGTAAAATCACGGAGACGTAATTCTGTATGTCAACTTGCTTGAAAATAATTACAACCTCTTTTCAAATATAAATTTTTCACTCTCATCGACACGAATTCAAGCCAACAACTTGTAAGCCTACATAGTTAATGTCCGCCTACAATTTGATTTTAGCGCCTGCCATCTTGAACTGAACTAAGCACACCAGCTCCGTAGCAGGTGTAGAACTACTTGAACTAGTGCAAGTGAACTGGGACAAACAAACACGATAGTGTAGCTTTGGTGCAGCACCACGGTTACAAACAACCACGAAAGTGCAAGAACTGAAGAACTGGTTCAAGTAGTTCAGGACAAACAAACAGTCCTATTAGCACGACCCTCGTAATGCAACATTTTTGATTGGTCGTTGAAAAGTGAGGAGGCATCTTTGAGTTTCAAGTAGAAAATATTAAATATCGTACCGACGAATAATTTAATGTAGTACAGTGGAACCTCTATCCATCGTTTTTCAACGAACCAGAAAAATAAAACCATCCATGCAGGAAAATTTAACATTGGTTATATGGGAGTGGGGCGAGATAAAATGAATGATACAAGCAGGAAAACGATAGATGCGGGAACGATGCGTAGAGGTTTCACTGTAGGCCCTTACTCATAGATAAAATAGTCCAGGCTGCAGGCGTGCCTGAGAATGGAAAAGTAAAATCAACTTTTAATATTAGATTTTAATTTGGTTTGTAGTACAATAAAAACACGGCGTAAAATGACCTAGAAGTTGACGCACAGTAAAACCCAAACATTCATTCATTCAGTACATAAATTATCAGCTTTTCTCTGATATGGTTTAATTTTATACTTGGTGTCAGTGAAATGATTTGGTAAGCAATATATGGTATACATTTTATTGTAAATGAATAATGTTGGCCTAAATCTATCTAAGGGTTGTAGGCCTTGGTGTCACAAGTATACATGTCAATACTACCCTGTAGTCTGTAGTACCATATGCTAAGATACTAATGATTAATGAATAACATTCTACACCGTATGGCCTATGTATTACAAATCTAAGATTGAATGAATATTATTTGTGATGGGACAATATGAGATGAATGATAGATGATGCTGAGTAAGAAAAACAAGTGATGCGAGAATAATGAGGTGGGTACAGACTAGGGATGACATCGATTCTCAAAATCGGGAATCGATTCTCTATGCTCCAGAATCGATTAAAAATCGATTTTGAAAAAAAAGTGGAGAAAAAAATTGAAAAAAAATTGAAAAAAAAAATGTAATAAAGTTTATTCTCAAAAAGTAATGTAATTTGAAACTTTTTTTCAACCCCAAGGCGTGGGGCCCCCCTTTGTGGCCCAAGGCGTTCACGTGAAAAATAGCTGCTAGAGACTTCTTTGAACTGAACTGTACTATTTCCTATTTGGGTATTTCCGTCAACGTTCGGCTGTCAGACGTAACCGAAGGGATAGCTTTTGTCCAGAGAGTAATATCTCAACAATACAGAATAATATAGACAACGAAATGAGCACTTATTATGAGGTAAAGAAGTACAGCACTGAACCAAAAAAAAAAGATTTTTTTTTTTTTTTCAGAATCGATTTTTCGATTTGAGAACCGTTTTACATCAGAATCGATTCTTAATCGATTCTCGATTAATCGATGTTATCCCTAGTACAGACTCACCTCATTATTCTCGCATCACTTGTTTTTATTGCTCAGCATCATCTATCATTCATCTCATATCGTCCATCACAAATAATATTCTTCAAATCAAGTCCTACTTTCCAATCAACTCTAAGATTAATACTTTTAATACCGGTACTTGTTTTAATTTTTTTTTTTTTTTTTTTTAATAACATCGAAACTTCATACAAAATCATTGTTTCCCAATTAAGGCTGTGGATGAAAGGTAGGATCGTTTGGACGGGGCACCACAAGGACGATCTTACCACCCCATTTTGATTATTTAAAACTAATGATCTTCAACACCAGGACACCAGGTTTTAATTACCCTCGTAATTATGTTTACTGGAGTTGTGGTGAGTTCTCTGAAAGTTCTAGAAAGTACTTTTGTTTTCATAAAACAACAAAATTTAGACAGCCAAAAACTTCTGTTGATGAATATTCTGTCTCTAAACATTGAAATGTGACATTAGTGTCTTATGTTATGGGAATTGGGCGAAAGGAATGCATGTACTTGTGTTTTCATGACACATTTAGGCCTACATAGTAATTACTAGTGATAACATTGATTAATTGAGAATCGATTCTAATGTAAAATGATTCTCAAATCGAAAAATCGATTATTTTTTTTTTAACAATTTTTTTGAATTTTTTTTTTCTGGGGGAGGGGTCAGTGCTGTACTTCTTTACGTTGCAATAAGTGCTCATTTCGTTGTCTATATTATTTTGTATTGTCGAGATTTTACTATCTGGACACGAGCTATCCCCTCGGTTACGTCTGACAGCCGAACGTTGACAGAAATACCCAAATGGTACAGTACAGTTCAAAGAAGTCTCTAGCAGCTATTTTTCACGTAAAACGCCCCGCGAAGGTTGAAAAAAAGTTCAAAACTACACAACCTTTTTTTAAGGGTGAACTTTTTTATTTTTTTTTCAATTTCAAAATCTATTTTCAATCAATTCTGGAGCTTAGAGAATCGATTTCCGATTATGAGAATTGATGTCATCACTAGTACTTATATTTACAATTAGCATATTTCATCTGGTGGGACAAAGTGGCGTTTCAGACTTGAGTAGGCGAACGGTAATCTACTCGGCCGAGTGAAAATGTTGTAATAGTCGTAGCAGTCGAGTCACAACAACCTGCAAGTTACTTGAACGTGTCTGTTGGCATTCGTGTAATTCAAATAAGGAACGTAATCCATGGTAGATCAAAGCTTTTCATATGAACTACAGTGAAACCTGTATCCATCGTTTTTCAAGGGAGCAGGAAAATAAGACCATCCATGCAGGATGATTTAACATTGATTGTATGGGACTGGGGTGAGAAAAAATGAGTGATACAAGTCAGGAAAACAATGGATCCAGGAACGATGCATAGAGGTTTCACTGCATTTATATAGTAGACCCCTGAACCGAAATAATGAAACAGTACTACGTAGCCTACTACGGTGTAAGGTTCAGTGTTATTAATTATTCATTAATTAAACTTCAGGTTGAAGTGGTTGATAAGCATCACTAATTCCAGGTTTAATGCTCTGGTTATCAGTTCAAATCACTTCAGCTAAGTTGAGAATCAGTTGGACGAATCAAATTACCGACAAATTGTCTTTCCCTTGGAAGATTTTGAAATTTCAGTCAACGGATTCAACTTTGTTCACTCGTTTGGCTATACTAGCAAACTTCTCGCTGATCGGAAGAACTAGTTGAATTTGTGAACTGAGCCACTCAATTCTCGAACGCCACTCTAAGCCTATAATGTTACATAAGCCAAGAATCCAGTTTGAAATTTATTTTGTGTTTTTTTTTTCTCTTACTGCTGCAGTTTGCCACTACTTTTGTCAAGGTAAGCTGCTGTGCGTTAGATCGATCACGTCAAGATAATACCCCCAGCGGCAACCGCCAATACCTTACAATAACCTCAATCCTGTGCACGAAATCCTTTCGCTCGCATCTACCTTATCCTCCAATGCCGTGACACGATCACGTGGCCGCATGATTGGCCAGCATGCTATCGAGTAACGTCGGAAGATAAGTACAGTCGTGTGTGTTTGTGTTGAGTGTTTTGCTTCTTGTGTTTGTTTGTAACGTTGTGCCTGTTGATGCGGAAATCTAGAGCTGTTTAGAAACGAAATGAAATCACAGTTGGGGAGAAAACATTCGTAATGCCGGGTATTTGAAATTGGTATGTTTTTTAGTGTGAGTTATTAAAAGACAGCGTGAATGATGTAGACTTTAATAAGCGAGCTGACGTATTGGCAAATTGGTCTGTTAAAATGATAATCTAGAGCTATTTAGAAATGAAACAGAAGATTTATTTCACAGTTGCGGAGAAAACATTTATCTTGTAATGCCGGTTATTTGGAATTGGTTTATTTTTTAGTGTGAGTTATTAAAAGACAGCGTGAATGATGTAGACTTTAATAAGCGAGCTGACGTATTGGCAAATTGGTCTGTTAAAATGATAATCTAGAGCTATTTAGAAATGAAACAGAAGATTTATTTCATAGTGGCAGAGAAAACATTTATCTCGTGATGCCGCTGTGAAATTAGAATAATTTTTAGTGTGAGTTATTAAGAGACAACGTCGTGACTGATGAAGACTTTAATAAGTGAGCTGACGTCGTGGAAAATCGGTCTGCGAAAATAGTATAAAAGTATTACATATTCAGGATCTTGGTAGGCTTCTCATTAGTTCAGTTTTTCGTCAACAATTCAAGTGTTCCGCATTGAGTTTTGAGCACATGCTACATTTGCGTTTTCCACTTCCGATCGTTCACTGGAAGTTGGTTATTTCACTTACCGTACTCTCCAGATATTGTATTTTAAATGTAGACTATTTCGGTATTTTTTCCGGCGTCCGTATGACAATTGTCGGGCAGTTGGTTTCCGTGTCAACACATGTTGCTTCCGTGTCGCTTTGCTTTCCGCTTGAACCACTTGACTGCGCTGCCAATCAAGATCACCTCCTTGACAACAATTCATGATTATTCACACTGCAATTTCATTTCTTATTGTTTGTTCTACAGAAACTATCTACATTTACTCACAACAAATTGTAAACAGCTGCTATGTATTTAAATTATCTCTAGTGTTTTTATTTCTTATCTTTCTTCATATTTTGTGTCAAGGAGATCCAGTTTCATCAGCCTAGGAATAGCTGAACCTCAATTTGACGATTTATCTCTCTGCCATTCTGGATCAGTCAGCTAACGTTCTCCGTTGAAAACTGGAGTCAAGTTGGGCATGGGTTCGAGTCCTGCATAAGGCATGGATTTTGTAAACATATGCCTACTTCATGTATCGTCCGCTCATTTGTACCGCAAATAATATAGCTGTTCATTCGTACTATTTGAGCAAACAATGAACTTTGTTGGTCTTCTTGGATACAAATGTCAAGTCGAGGTGTAGCCATTTCTTGGATTATAATTTTGGTACTTCCTTAATACTTGATTTTACTATCTTCGGCACTTAATTGTGTCCACCATTTATACTATAAGTACCAAGTTATATTTCAGCTTCAATTTCTTCAATCTTCAATTTTACAATTTATCACAAACTTTGTCAATTCTCAAGTTTTTTTTTCTTTTTTTTTTTCTTGTATAGATGTGGTTTTCATGTAGGTACAACATAGACCCTACATATGTAACAAAAAAAAAACAGTAACGTAATTGTTAGGATCACCATACGGGAGCGAACTAATGGTTGTAGGCTTAGGGATGACCTGCAAGAAAAAGGTGAGAATAAATTCAGTTCTTAGCAAATTCTTTAGGGTTTATTTATAGTTTGTAGGCCCATGACAAAATGACTTATTTAGGTTTCATTTAGGAAGAAACTAGTCCCATTGTTGTTTTTTTCAGACCATCAAACTATGATATTCTGAATAGTTTCTCCTTGTGGGGTATAAAGATAACTGTTTGTTAATTATTATGCCGTAAAGATTTTAATTCAAGCTCAGTTCCTATACCGCTAGTGTCAATGCATCATATTGTATTCATGATTAGTATATATCCTGAAAAGCAAAACTCATAAAAACGTTGAACACAACTAGTACGGAACCTAGTGATGAGATTCCGCTAATGCCTTGTATCGCTAATTTCACCGCTTATACCTATTATTCAGTAATTGATTTCATTTTTTTATACTTATAGTATATGTACTATGTGTCTTCTACAACTTTAGTATCATAGTTTTAAACATTGTTGTTTTATTGTAAAACAGTAACTTTCTTCAATTTGAAGTCTATTGGACCCATTCCCAAACATTCCCATTTAGGTTTATTAGATTCATAAAAGTTGGAATTATCGAAATATTCAACACTAAGCTTATTATAGGTTGAAACTTTGTAGGGACTAGAGCTATTGTTTGAATTGGAGCCAAATTTGAATTATCCAAGTTTGAGTTAACAAGGGTTTACGGTATGGTCTTATCCACCTATTTACTGTATCTATTTTATCTTTTGTATTGTTATTCTGTCTCTTACGTTAACCTTTCACATAATGTCAGACTTATTTTCAATACAGTGAAACCTCTACGCATCGTTCCCGCATCCATCGCTCTCCCGCTTCTCCACTAGAACCTCTTTAGTACGTTTTTCAGGGGATCAGATTGAGAAAACTTACTGAATTAAAAACTTGGAGCAATTACCCAAGACAGGTATAAGGGAGCATATAGCTGCAGTCAAAAAAATAAAACTTACCATAAGCCACTTTGAACAATCAATTAATTTCTGAATTTCAAAAACGTTGTTGCCTACTACACATGAGAACAGAACAATTTCAATTGCATGCCAGAATTGCACCAAGTTAAACTACGTTCAACTTTACTCAAATCTTTCCCCTAGTTGACCAATGAGTTACGAGCTTACAGTCACGTGCATTTCCATTGACTCTATAGGATCTACAAACCGTACTTCGTCATTCACCGTTGAACACACACAAAATGAGGGTGGACTGCATAGGCCTACGCTCGGTCAACGTATCTATGTTCATCGCCAATTTAATATTAGCTTTTTAGGTTATATATTTGGTTATTGTTCGAGTGTCTGGACAAAAACCGATATTGAAGCTAAACGTGTTCTTAAAGTTGGGGTAGGTTAGGTGCTAGTTACGGTACATTGACACTGGAAGCGCAGGAAAGTCGTGGCTCGAAAGTCAATCATACCCAAATCTTGAAAACTTTCCAATGTTGCCACTAATTTCGCTATCAGAATGAAAATTTCGCAACAGAAACTGCGAGCGCCTTTACATCATCAAAATTATTTTTCTTCAATCAGTGAAATTTTATGCAACGAAAATTCACCGTGTGATAAGTGTTCATGGTAAAGAATATACAAAAGAGAAACTTACTAAAGAAATTCTATTGTGTACCATTCATTTTGACCCACCCTTCTCCTACTTGACCAACGCTACATTTTCCTGGACGAATCACCTTCCTGCTTGAATGGTTCATTTTTTCTAGTCCCTTGAACTCGATAGTTAGAGGTTTCACTGTGGTAAATATACGCGAGTGTCAACATGTTCCGTTGCGATCAGGCATCTTCGGCGGCTTCATGCTGGGCGTCCGGTCGGTGACGGGCCTGGCGTTCTACGACTGGGAGAACCTGGAGCTGGTGCGTCGCATCGAGATCCAGCCGCGACACGTGTTCTGGTCGGAGAGCGGCGAGCTGGTGTGCCTGGCCACCGAGGAGAGCTACTTCATCCTGCGCTACGACGCCGCCGTCGTGGCCAGGGCGCAGGAGACCAAGGAGGGGCTCACCGAGGACGGCATCGAAGACTCGTTCGAGGTGAGTGTGGTGAACGGTCGTCGGTTAGAAACTCGGGGGAAGAAGGAAATCATTAATTAAGAGTCCACAGGAGTAGATTTAGTGGAATATCAGTTTGTTGGTGATGACTTTTGAACGGTATGAGATATCACAATTCTAATACACGAGAAACACAATTAATTGAAATAGCTTCAAGATGATATAAGTTATAACTATTCAAGTCATGTCGCATAACTGTCAAGCGTATACAGCTAAAGAATGTGATGTTTTAGCTGTATATGCTTGATAGTTATGCGACATGACTTGAATAGTCATAACTTATATCATCTTGAAGCTATTTGAATTATCTGTGTTTCTCGTGTGTTAGAATTTTGATATCTCATACCGTTCAAAAGTCATCACCAAAAAACTGATATTTCGCTGAATCGACTCCCGTGGACTCTTTATGATGGCTGTTAATCTTGACGATGAATGACCATGAAGGTTCAGCGTACTATAAATTTAGAATTATAATTGCTGAAGGTAAAAGTTAATTATAAGTTATGGTAATACAGGGTAGAATCAAAAACTTGATTAGTAATAATAAAAGTTGTGATGATGAATGAGATTATTTGTTTCAAAAATGCATACAGTTTAGTTGCAATTAAATTTTCAGTCATGCACAACAATATCTCAATATCATAGCATGCATGCCAAATTCTATTGTTGTATTGACTGTTTTGAAATAAACGCACGAAACGTCATTTTCAAGTTCATTTATCTTGGAATCAAATATTTTCATGCTAATGTGCCTTTTTCTCAAAAACAGTTGAAGCTAGATCCTTGAAATTTTTGCAGTTTATTTACCGGTATAAATATGTACCACATATGTGGATATGATTTTATAACTCTGCAACAAATACATGATATTTAAAAAAAAAATGGAAACAAGTTGAACAATTTAGCAAATTTTGGAGTATTGTTTAAAATTCCATTGTTGTGAGCATTGTTGCAATATGGTTATAAAATCCTGTCAGTGTGTACCAACACTTCCAAGGTGCATGTATACAAAAAAAATGAGTATCCTGGGTGAAGTAGTTTCTGAGATAATGGTACGTAAAATTTGTTTTTTCAACATGGGAAGGGATAGAGCTTACAATGTCCCCTTAACGTCGTGTCTTGTTCTTGCAGTTTCCTTCAGTTTTGCTTGTATTCACAAAGTTCGACTCAACGTTTCCCGAGCCAACTGTTGAACTTTGACGTAACGTCAATCAAGATTGTAGCGCTAACGTCTTGTCTCGTTCTTGCAGTTCCTCGGAGAGTTCCACGAGAACGTGCGAACGGGTCTCTGGGTGGGCGACTGTTTCATCTACACGAACGGAGTCAATCGCATCAACTACTACGTGGGCGGAGAGATCGTCACGATATCGCATCTCGACCGCACCATGTACCTCCTTGGTGAGCCACAAAACCAGAGTGCATATGTACTAGGGATGACATCGATTCTCAAAATCGGGAATCGATTATCTAAGCTCCAGAATCGATTAAAAATCGATTAGGAAAAAAATTCACCCTAAAAAAAAGTTGTGTAATTTTTAACTTTTTTGTGTCAACCTTCCCGCGACGTTTTACGTGGAAAATAGCTGCTAGAGACTTCTTTGAGCTGAACTGTACCATTCGGGTATTTCCGTCAACGTTCTACTGTCAGACGTAACCGAACGTAGCTTGAGTCCAGATAGTAAAATCTAAACAATCCAAAATAATATAGACAACAAAATGAGCACGTATTGCGACGTGAAAAAGTACAACACTGATCCCAAAAAATATATTTAAAAATGAAAAAAAATCGATTTTTCGATTTGAGAATGGTTTTACATTTTTATCGATTCTGAATCGAGGCTCGATTAATCGATGTTATCACAACTAAAGACCCCTGTAAAGATAGACGGTGGCGAGGAATGCCCCTCACCTCCCAGATCACGTGTAGCGAGCGTGTTGTGGAGCTGGTTGTGACAAGTGGGATCGTTGGCATTTACCGAGAGTTACTAACCGCGTCTTGCCCTGCACAGGCTACGTGCCGCGAGACAACCGCCTGTATCTCGGGGACAAGGAGCTGAACGTCGTGTCCTACCAGCTGTTGCTCTCCGTCCTCGAGTACCAGACGGCCGTGATGCGCGGAGACTTCGAGACGGCCGACCGCGTCCTGCCGACCATACCCAAGGGCCAACGCACGAGAGTTGCGCACTTCCTCGAGAAACAGGTACGTAGGACCCACCCGCCGGGCCAGCGCTCGTTCTGATCAACTCGATGGGTAGATATATTGAATTAGATGAATTAGTGATGATATTGATTCTCAAAATCGGGAATCGATTCTCCAAGCTCCAGAATCGATTGAAAATCGATTTTGAAAAAGAAAAGAGAAGAAAAAAAAATTTACCCTGAAAAAATATTGTGTAGGTAATCTTAAACTTTTTTAAAAACTTTCCCGCTGCGTTTTACGTGAAAAATAGCTGCTAGAGACTTCTTTGAACTGTACTGTATGATTAGGGTATCTCCCTCTACGTTCGGCTGTTGGACGTAACCGAAGGGATAGCTTGTGTCCAGATAGTAAAATCTCAACGATACAAAATAATTTGACAGCAAAATGAGCACGTATTGCAACGTAAATAAGTACAACACTGACCAAAAAAAAAAAAAATGAAAAAAAATCGATTTTTCGATTTAAGAATCGTTTTGCATCAGATTCAATTCTCGATCAATCGATGTTATCACTAGCAGAGATGTGTAAAAATGCCGATAGCTATCAAAGCAATCAATCTTGAAGTGCTTAACAACAGACACATAGACAAGACAGCACACAGACAGGAAAAAAATATATATAAATGAATAAAAAAAAACGAAAATAAAAAAAAACGCACACGTACACACACATGACAGCAAAAATTGAAAAATTGAAAAAAATCAGATGAAAAATGTTGGCCTATAAATGAATGAAAAGAAAATAATTAAAATTGAAAAAAAAACACGCACACACACGACAACAAAAATTGAAAAATTATAAATGAATAAAAAAAATGAAGAATGAAAGTTTTGAAAAATGCACACGTACACACACACACACACACACACACACAACAAAAATTTTAAAAAATCAGGGAAAAAACGCACATCCCCAATAACGTCTGTGAGTAACGTTGAACGTGTGGTA
This sequence comes from Brachyptera risi, assembly GCA_964007535.1. Classification (NCBI taxonomy): domain Eukaryota; kingdom Metazoa; phylum Arthropoda; class Insecta; order Plecoptera; family Taeniopterygidae; genus Brachyptera; species Brachyptera risi. The sequence continues at coordinate 49,037,279 of OZ023329.1, read as the reverse complement.
ACCGCGTAGTGTTGTTTGTCTGGCGCAGGGCTTCAAGCAGCAGGCGCTGGCCGTATCGACGGACCCTGAGCACCGGTTCGAGCTGGCCCTGCAGCTGGGCGAGCTGGAGACGGCCCTGACCTTGGCCAAGGACGCGGCGTCGCAGCAGAAGTGGCGCCAGCTGGCCGAGCTGGCCACGTCCAAGGGGCAGCTAGACCTGGCGCAGGAGTGTCTGCACAACGCGCAGGACTTTGGCGGACTGTTGCTCTTAGCCACCTCCTCCGGTGAGGAAACAACCATTTTTTTCTTAGTAGTAGTAGTATGTAGTGAAAGTAGTAGTAGTAGTGTTTATTCCTTCAACCCTCTTTCGAGGAAATCGGTATGCAATTCACATATTCTACAATATAACTTATTAATAGCATTACAATTGAGAATGGCAGTGAGCCATCATTTATGATTTATCAACGAATTAGTGATTATAGCATATCAAACAAATAATACAGCAAATAATGATTTATTACAAGATTTCTGATTGATCGATACGGAATTGATATGAATCAATGGAATTCAAATTATTCTGATTACTTTTAATACAATAAAGACACTTTGATACGGTACATAGATATTAGATACAGATAGCTAGATAATATATTGATTAGGAACTAGAAAAATGCAGCATATGCATTGCTAAACCTGGTTCCCACTCCGTTTTTTTTCGGGTCGGCCGATGACATTTCGGCCAAATTCCCTTTTGTCCAATCACAATCCAAAATTCCACCGAAACAAGATGGCAAATTTCGTTGCGAAATTATTTTTGTAAAGTTGGTTCAACTTCAATAATTTGATGAAAAGGATGGAAAGCTATAGACAAACCTTGATTTTGGAACTACTATGTCACAGCCTTCCTGTTTCATTTAGTGCATATTTTAATTTTTCACGTTTCAATTGTTTTCACCTGTTGCTATTCTTTATAATAGGCCTAATTGTGCCAAATTTTAAAACAAACAAATTCCTGTACAAAATTATCTTATATTTTTCCGTCTCACATCACTAAACGTCAAGCCTGTACTTCAATATTGATCGTTGTTTTTCCCAGGTAACGGCACCATGGTGAAGAAACTGGGCGAGACTTCCGAGAGTACGGGGAAGAACAACGTAGCGTTCCTGTCTCACTTCCTGTTGGGAGACCTGGAGAAGTGCCTGGACATCTTGATCACTACAGAGCGACTGCCGGAAGCGGCATTCTTTGCACGGTAAGAATTCATTGAATTCATTGAAAATTCAATGCAAATTTTCAACATTTTCAGACCTGCCGGTACTCATTTACTTTTCAATTAAGAGGCCGCAGGCGCTCGTATTTCACGTCGCAAACTCTCACGGCCGTAATTTTTGAGATATCAATATGATTGTTTTTGTATTCTGTTATTAATCGAAAAACGGATGTTATCGCATTCACAGAATTTTGAACAAAAAATTTGTGATTTTTCAAATTCTTCAAATGAAAGAAAAAAAAATTCGAAAATACAAAAACCTAGTTACCGTACATATTTTTGAATACCGAAAAAATATATACATTGTGAAATATATCAAGAGTGTGAGCTAGGGAATTAACGGCGATAATGTAAATACGAGTTGGGCGGGCTAGTCTACGGGTTGCGCCTAGCACACGATGCATTTTAAACTCAAGTGTGAAGCGAGCGAACAACGAGCCCGTGTAGAGCGCCTGCGGCCTCTTAAGTCATTTTCAAAGGACTTTTCAAATAGGACAGTAGTCCAACAAATGAGTACGCCTACTCGCCCCACTTACAGGTGATCGCCAAAAAGTCTACACGTTCAGTGAGGATCTATCAATGTCCAAAAACTTCAAAAAGACCGTTATTATTTTATGTAGACCCCACTCACTCAGCGCCGTGACAATTGTGTAAGCAAATGCACTGTTGTACCGGTAAGGCCTACCTTCAATGTGGTGGTTCAACAGATCGTTCTAATATCATTAAGACTGAATTCAATCTCCAGTTCTTCTGTGAAGACTTATGCCACAAAAAAAAATTGGGAGGAAAAAAATGAAAATTTTCAAACTTTTGAAAAAATTTACGTAAATTTTCAACAAAAAAAAATTTCCATGGAAATTGACATCACTACGCATAAGACATGGGTTTCTGTAAATGTCCTATCACTAATCATCACTTCATCGTTTCATAATCACCTGCTCATTCATACCCCTGTATAACCTGGCTGTTAGTGGGGTCGTTGAGCAAACAATAATGATGGCCATGTTTTGTCCAGGACGTACATGCCGAGCAAGATCTCGTACGTAGTCGGGCTGTGGCGCGAGCTGCTATCCAAGGTCAGCGAGAAGGCCGGACAGTCGCTGGCCGATCCCAAGGACTACGAGAACCTGTTCCCCGGGATGGTGGACGCGCTCAAGACGGAACAGTACCTGACGGCGGAACGTCAGAGGCTGCTACCGGCCGAGGCGTACTCTCAAATACCCGTGAGTACCGTGCCCGTTGATGATTTATTCTTTGTGTCTATTATTTTTCTATTATATTATTATTGTTTTTTATTATTATTTAATCATTGCTCGAGAGACTTGGTTCAAAGTGGAAGATATCAACATTCGTGTGTTTTGTTCACTCTTGATACCAATGCTGGTAATGTCCGGATATATATCACAGAAACGGTTTCTGCTTATATTGTGTTCCAAACTTTCGGAAACTGAAATACTTTTATCTGCGGCGGAAAATTATGGTCACAGACAGCGCAGTCCTGGTGTTGAAGTTCACTGGTTTTAAAATGGGGTGGTAAGATTGCCCTTGTGGTGCCTCCTCCAAATGATCCTACCTTTCATCCATAGCCTTAATTGGGGAACAATGATTTTGTATCAAGCTAGGCCTATATACAAATTCAGAGAAAATTTTATCTCATTTGTAGAGATTTTATTTTTCAACATTTTCTGCCCAGCCAAATCTTATGGAGTTTTTAGAAATTTTGAGATTATATTTCTCAAAATCGGTCCAACCGATTCATTCCAAAAACTATACAGTTCTAAGTTGGATGAGTTTGCATGCTCCAAAAAAGTTCCGTGTTGATCAGTCAAACTCTGCGACCTGTGGAGTGCTTACAAACAAACAAAAAAAACCACAGACAAAAACCCATAAGAGTGGAATGGAGACTTCGCTACGCTCATCCAGTAAATTATTTACCGAGATGCGTGGCCGAGTGGTAACACACTGAACTGTCATTCGGGAGACGGGGGGGGGGGGAGGGGGGGGGGATTTCCGCCGTGGTCGACCACCCTGACGGGTTTTCGTGGTTTCCCTCTGTCGTTCAGGTCAATACTGGGATAGTTCCTTAACATCAGGGCACGACCGACTCCTTCCCACCATCCAAAACACCTAATAAAATAACCTCTCGTCTCATCATCCCACCATCCACCAACGCCAATAGATCGTAGCCATCAGTGTAGTGCATCGTTAAAACCCAATATGAATGAATAAATGATGGAAGTGGGAGTTCGATGTTTGTGGGAACGACGCACTGTATCTCATTGTGTGTCTTCCGGCAAATCTTGGGAACCGAGAGCAGAGATTCAATCCAGACTTTATACTGTTGTGGTTTGTTCTCAGGCCAACCACGAGCGCAACCCGATCGAGGAGATGAAGGCGGCCGAGGCGAGCGGTAGGTTCCGTTACTCGGGCAACCTCCTCGGAGGAGACGAGGAGGGCGGAGAGGGAGCGGACGCCGATCTTCTCGGTATGGAGGAGACCGTACAACAGCCTACATGTGAGTACAACAACTTTCAACCGTCTAAACATATGCTCACATTTTCAGCTTTATTTAAATCCGGGCTTTTTTGAGCTTAAAATTCCTGAACTAGAAGACGATCCACTCGAAAACTTTGATAATTGTGAAGAAACTCTCAGCAGCTTCACATAGTTTACACTTTGAAAGATGTAGATGCGTTCCCAATGATGAATCTCGTCCTGAAAATTCATGTGCCCTCAAAAAAATATGATGATTGATGACAATACAAATATTCTGGTGATATTTGTTATTGTTATGTTGGTAGAATGCCTTCTTCGTATGGATACAGTTATTACTATTTTGTATTTTTGATAAGTCTACAACAGGCAGTATTCAAGAAGTTCTCTCTCTCCGTGCATCTTATTGCAACGTGAAACTAGTTACATTGTGTACAGTGAAACCTTGTCTGTCTGTTTTCCTACTTTCATTAATCATTTCATCCCACCCTATTCCCAGTGAAACCTCTGTGCATCGTTTCCGGATCTATCGTTTTCCTGGATGTATCATTCATTTTTTCTAGACCCACTCCCATACAATCAATGTTAGATTTTCCTGGATGGATAGTTTTCCTGGATGGATGGTTTTATTTTCCTGGTCCATTGAAAAATGATGGATAGAGGTTTCACTGTAAACTATATTGGAATTTCTTGCACAAGTCAGTTCATATTTCCTGCTCTCTTGAAAAATGATGGATTGAGATTGTAGGCCCACTATATTGCAGTGAAACCTCTATCCATTGTTTTTCAAGGGAGCAGGAAAACGAGCCATCCAGGAGAATTTAACATTGATTATATGGGAGCAGGGTTGGATGAAATGAATGATACAAGCAGGAAAATGATGGATCCAAGAACGATGCGTAGAGGTTTCACTGTATTACATTGAAACCTATGCAATTGTTTTCGGATCCATCGTTTTTCCACTTTCATCATTTATTTTGTCCTCCCATATAATCCACATTGACATTTCCATTTCAGATTGTTTTCCTGTAATGATGTTTTTTCTTACCTGGTCCCTCAATTAACGGTAGATCTAGGTTTCACTGCATTATACATTTCTACCACTTCACACCTTTCTTTTATACAATCATATCAGGCAGTCATTATTCAGTCCACAATGTTTCCTTCTCCCCCCCCCCATCCTCCCCTCCCTCTCCCCCCTGACCTCACTCCGATTCTCTCCTCTGTTCAATCGTTATCCTGGGAATCCTTGTTCCTTCTCTTCCAGTGTCCGGCAGCCCACCAATCGGCATGAACACTGCTTCCTACTGGAAGATCATGAAAGGTAAACCTTCTGGCAGCAGTAAGAAAATTTCCCAGCTCTACGTTTCCAGTTTCGTATCACTTGATAGAGCCAATCGAGTGATAGAGCCAATCGAATGAATGAATAAATATTAGGGTTTTAAGGCGCATCACCAGCTAGGTCATTTAGCGCACAACAATTTTTTTTTGAAATAGTGAATTTAGTACAGTGAAACCTCTATCTATCGTTTTTCAGGGGACCAGGTAAATAAAACCATCCATGCAGGAAAATTTAACATTGGTTATATGTGAGTGGGGTGTGATAAAATGAACGATAGAAGCAGGAAAACGATGGATCTGGGAACAATGGATAGACGTTTCACTGTAATTGAAATTTCAAAGTGTCGTTTCAGTTATTTATTTGTATGTAATTTATGTTGGCCAACATGATAGCTCAATGAGTTGTCATTAAAATGTGTATTACCCTGTAAATGTGTTGTATCCCTACGTAGCTCAGTCAGCTGAGGCGCCGCTTTAGAAACTTGAGTTACCGTTGGGCGTGGGTTCGAGTCCCGCATAAGGCATGGGGTTTTGTAAACGTCCTCTCACATCAGTGATGAGATCACTGATCACTTTCATCAGTGATAAAGTCATCAAGTCATAGTTCCATTATCACTCGCTCATTCTTACCTCCGTATAGCGTAGTTATACGTATATATTTATATGTAAGTTACTAGTAATATAACTTGCGTTGCTATATCAATTACTTCACAGTTTGAATGATAGACAATTATTCAATCTCCTTTTACTTCTTACGAACTGAGCAAAAGTGAACATCATTACACGTGTATTTATGAACAAAGTTAGTTCCTTTTACCACCACTTATCTACGCACGGTCAATAGTTCTTTAAACGTGGCCCGTGAATTGGTACATACTTTTAACATGGGAGGGATAGGAAGTGCGGACACCATCTCCTACCGGCAAACCAACGCAACCCTCAATGCATCTTGTTGTGAACGTTCTTTCATCACTTCCTCATTCATCACCACGCGCTCCTTCCCATGTAACCCAGTAGTTGGTGGGGTCATTGAAGAAAAATAAAGAAGAAAAAAGAAAAAAATGAAGAAAAAAAAAATGAAAAATAAAGAAAAATCTCAGGTTGTTGGTTAAGAACAAACAAAGTGTGATCTAATTATATGTATATCTGCGTTATCTTTTCTCACATTTGCTTTCTCTCAGATTTCATCAACATTTTCTTTGCCAGTTATCGAATAATTATTCTTTCTACAGGCATTTCTGCTCAGAAGATTATACCCGGCCATTCCAATAGTTCCGGATTCCTGTCTTTCTTCCCGTAAGTCCCGTGTCCATGTGAACCCAATCCTTCTTTATCAGGCATATGTATTAATTTTTCAAACTTCATCTTTGAATTATTAAATTGCTTTTGTAGTTATTCCTTGTTTGTGTAAACACTTTTTGGCCTGCAGTGTATAGGTGTAATTGTGACACGAAATAGTGTAAGTTCGACTTGAAATATATAATTAGACGAGCTTTAGCGAGGATTCAATTTGACATACTGAAGAAAATTGGTGTTTGTTTTTATGTTGTTTTTTTTGTTTTTTTTCATGTTTTTCTGTCGGTTCTCCACAGGTCAAACGACCACAGCTATTAACTTCAAACTTTTTTTCATCATGGTTCCTTATCTAACTTAGATCTGTATAGTTTTGTGGCATTATCGGGTGGTAACTTTTATTTTTATGAATTTTAGAAATTTCAAAAATACCCTTTAGAATAACACGGCGGAAAAAAAAGAAAATATTTTTATTTTCTAAAAAAATGAAATTTTGTGTGAAGTTGAATTACATTTTGATACACATTTCTGGAAATTCTCAGCTTGATCAGTTCAGCCATGTTGAAGAAAAAACATAAAATGTGCTAAATTGGTATCACTCGAAGCAGTTTTTACCCATTTATAACTTGAATGTCACCCAATTGGCAAATGTAGGCAAAAGTTTGGCAGAAAAATCGGCATACTATTACTATCCGCTCGTCTAACAACACATATATGGTGTTTCCCTAGTTAATCTTAATGATAAGTCACAATTACCTCTATGCACTGTAATGCTCATGTCACTTTTTCCGTATCATATGACTCAGTGTTTTTTATTCGTCTTTTCAAGCTTTGTACAGTTGTCTATTGTCTCGTCTAGTATCGTTTAATCATCCATTGTTGAAACTAGGCGCTGCCCAGCCGTGCCTAGGCGCCGCCTTACCGCGCCTAGGCCAGTGTACGCCACTGCTCATAAACAAGTTGTTGTTCTTCTTTCAGCACGTACAACATACAGTACTTTGCATGACAGTTAAATCTGTTGCACTTCCTACTCATTTACCATTCCTTCTATCTCCCTCTCATTTTTAGTGACGTTTCGACTTATTTTAATCATGGTATGCCATATAATTCATTTGACAGCTTTTCATTATTTTTGTTTTATAATTTAATCGAGATTCACTCATTTTAATTTATTTTGTGTGTACTTTGTGTTAGTCTTTATTTCATATTATTTGGACTTGACAAAATCAATATCCACAATAAAAACAACGGAAATCTCAGAAGGTAGAACAATCTTGCGTCGAGCCACTCGTCAGTGGAACAGCCTTCCACGAGCGTAGATGAAATCGCTTTCAACTTTGGGGGAACTCACCCTCTCTTTTAGTCTAATCTAAACTCATTTTCTTTTCTTATTACTATTTTATCAATACTATCTTCTCTCATCTTTTTTATACTTAGGTTAATCCATAATATATATATATATATATATATATATATATATATATATATATATATATATATATATATATATATATATATATATATATATCCATAAATATATATATATGTAAACCATTCAACCACTGGAAATGATAGCCTGTTAAACACTGGTATTCCCTAAGTTGTTAATAAATAAACATGAAACATTGAAAACAGTAGCCCTATCAATATCAATTAATAATTATATAGAATATAAATTGGCAAATTCTTTCTTGCAGAAAAACTTGTAATGCAGATTGCAAAGTTCATCATTGATTGGTAAAACAATCGCATTGCATCGCACGTATAAAATTACAATCACTTTAGTTAATATTCAGTTACAGGTCTTCCTATGAAATAATTAAATTATCTCATTTGTACACTTGTATTCACAAAAGATGAAGGTTGCCTACCAACATGAGAAACCCCGCCTGAAGAGCGTATACTGGAATACGTATACTACCTCGAGTGAACGAGGGCTTGGCTTGTTCACTTGAAAACAGGATGTGAAAGTGGGTGGAAAGGTTGTATCAATTCGAGAAAACGATCAAAACCTGACCCAAATAACCCTAACCAATCGAGCGAAATGGTAGCTCTCACGGCATTATTACACGCCAAGCCCACGTTCACTCTTAGTAGTACGTGTATTCCAATATACGCTCTTCAGCGCAACCTAAGAAACAACAATGTCGTCGTTATATTTGTATAACTGCGGTGGTTTCAAAGTATTTTGATTTAATTAGCAAAAATGTGCTATTTACAAACAAATACAATGTTACAGAGTCGATAAAGTTCGTGATGGGAAATGCAATCGCTACTTTCAAAAGCGTAGGCCTCTACAGCTTCGATGTTGCAGCTACATCTTTTAATCATTTAAAATTAATTAATTATATAACAAAAATCCATCTTATTTTACTGAATGAAGAAATTATTATTATTATTATCATTATTAAACCAAGTTTATATTTAGTTGATAGAAGACCTAGTTTTGAAAATAGAATGCATGCAGCATTGCATCAATTTTTATCGTAGTATATTTGTCATTGTCGGCATGAATTATGTGTCCAATAAATGATTATTTTTCACTCCGTGAGTTTTTCTCTCGTTTCTATTTACACTTGGTTTGTTTGATGTTTTGTTTTGTTTGTCTGCAGTCCTGCCCGCCCCCCTGTTAACCCCCCACCACCCCCTGCCACCACCCCCACGAGCCGAGCCCAAGGCCGTCACTCCTGAGCCACCCGCGTCCGGCCACAACATGGCCGCCGTCTCGGCTCAAGAGCTCGAGGACGAGTTGGAGCTCGATATCGACAATCTCGATCTAGACGACAATCTGGTACGAGATTAATTCATACATCGCAACTACTTTTATAGGTTAAGTCTGAATTTGTTGAATCCGTACTTGAGAGGCCGCAGGTGCTCTACAAGGGCTCGTTGTTCGCTTGCTTCAGACTCGAGTTTAACATGCATCGTGTGCTAGGCGCAACCCGTAGACTGGCCCGCCCAACTCAGATTCACATAAACGCTGTTAATTCCCTAGCTCACTCTTATAATATATTTTCCCTTTTTTTTTCTTCGATATTCAAAAATATGTATCTAGGTTTTCGACAACACGAAATTTCTTCATTTTCCATTTAAAGAATTTGAAAAATTTCAAATTTTTCGTTCAAAATTCTGCGAAAACGATAACCTCCGTTTTTCAATTACTAACAGGACGCAAAAACAATCATATTGATATCTCGAAAATTACGGCCGTGAGAGTTTGCGGCGTGAAATACGAGCGCCTGCGGCCTCTTAATTCTTTTAATTCTTAATTCGCACAATGTTAGGCTAACTCGTGGCCATCGCAATAATGCGCTTGGCCATCTGTCGAAACATGCGATAGCCTATAAACATGCGATAGCCTAGACCGTGTTAACAGCTGATCCGTAAAGCTACGACTTTGTGCTTTACCTGCGATCTGTCGGCTGAATTGAGGAACCCGTAAGTATTTTTTCTCCACGACAGACGTTACTAGTATTGTGAATAAAATATTTTTAAACAGCCATACAGAATGTTTTTATTCAATGTGATATGACGGCCTCCAGTGGATCGACACATGGCCTGCAAGCTCAAATAATCAACGATATTTGATGTGCAGATTCTGATTCTGTAGTTGAGTTTGATGAATCCAATGATGTAGACAATGATATTCGTAATATGCAGAGTGAGAGTTGAAGTGTTGTAGAATGTACTAATTTTTTTACTTACTATTCATTTAAATATTTTTTGTGGAAAGGAATAGCACAGACTAGGATATTTTAGTGTGCTGAAAAGCACGCAGCAAAAGCGTTAATATGATGAATGCTTTCCATCATTAGTATGTAAAAAATGTGATGTTGATCTAACATAGGACTACAGCTTGTTCAAAACGATTTTTGTAAACGCGTTCTGCGTCTCAAAAATGTGACGCTACTCGCTACCCCGCCTGATGTCATTGGGGATATTGCTTTTTTGGAGTACGGTAGAATAGAATCTTCGTCTCGCTCATCAACGCGTACTTTATAGTATTTTTATTATTATTTACGGTGGAGGGAACTCGTAGGAAGAGAAGAAGAGACAGAGGATAGGCCTAGCAGTAGTGAAGAAGAGGAGGAAGAAGTCGGAACTGGCAGGAACCGATTGATATGAGAAGTCTGCCCTAGGAAAAGTGGTGGAAACACCCCCTGGCCCAATTTAATTGGTTATCTGGGTTTGAGATAATTATATATATATATAGGCTATTTACATTCTATATATTTACATTCTATGATGTTCATGAATTTCCTTATTCGTGTAGATTTTTCATTATTAGGGTCTATATTATTAGATATCAAAATTTTTAAATTACTATTTAAGATAACTAATTTTGAATAATTAGTATTTTGATTGTTGAAACCAAGGTGTACAAAAATTGATGAGCTCTATTGGGCATTGAATCAGCGCATCTAGCAATGGCAACTAATGGGTGTTTTCAACCAATAGAATTGTCTCTCTTTCTTTACAAATTTGGCTTTTCCCTCTTTGATCTTATGAGTTCAGGGCTTGAGCCAACAGTAAAAGACTGTTTTTCTGTTTGCCTGGTACCTGTCAAGTCTGTGTACAGTGAAACCTCTATCCATCGTTTTTCAAGGCATCAGGAAAATGGAACCATCCATGCAGGAAAACGATCCATCCAGGAAAATTCAACATTGATTATATGTATTTTTGCATATGATTACAGTAATTATTTTTTTCTCTTCTTTTTTTTTCGTCAATAGATCTTAGTCATCATTACAATGCGTCGTTAAACCCAATATGAGAAAAATATTTTTTTTTACAATCTTGTACAACTGTCTACTTTTTTCGCCACTTGATATACCGTAACTTGATCGCTTAAAATTAATGGTAATCAAAGATACCTTACACTTCGTAAGTAGAATGTAACTAATCACTCAAATGTTTTTGTTTTTTTTACTTCAACAAGGCTACTTTATTACTTTTAATGTTTGAGAAATACGTCCTAATTCGAATTGTACTTATAATTCACTACTTTAACCCACAGTTGAGCTTTTTTTGAAGGGCTTTGTGGATGTTTTTTTGCTGTAATTGTGTTTTTCTTTCTGTGTCAGTGTATGTGACCAATAAAGAAAAAAAAAATGTGATTAGGGTGAGAAAAATGAATGATACAAGCAGGAAAACGATGGATCTGGGAACGATGCTTAGAGGTTTCACTGTAATATCACAAAGTCAACTAATTCAATCAGATGGAATAAGGTCCTTTACTTACAGTTCAAACTGTACGTGAGACGTGCATTCGTAATAATTCAGTTTCTTTTCACGAAAATACTAGCCAAATTTGTATGCATTCGAGCTAGTTTTGATTCACTTGAAATTGACGACTAGTGATTGACCCGCCCACAAACGTCACAAAACAAAACATCCAATCAAATGGGCTTTGTTATGTGGGAAATTTGACATTACCTATCAGAGTATCTCTAAATGCCTACATGAAGTATAGATCTAGGTGGCCTGGCGATAAGCCACGCCTATCACTTGTGGTCAATTGTTTCTCACAAATGCTTTATCCAATGCATTGTTATTGTATTTTCTAATATTGTTTGCCATTTTGTTCCAGGACTTGACCATGGACGAAGATTTGCTGAGTGAAGATTGAAGTTACAGATTTCATCAGTAGGCTATCAGTATCAGTTTGTGTATTTCAAAATAAGTTAATCCATTGTCACTGTTATATTATTGAATAATAAAATTGTTTATCGTAGAACGCCATTTTGTTATAAATCTATCGCTGAGTGTACATTTAAAATTAGTGATGGAACAAGTTTAATATTAATTATGATGAATTCAGCAAAACATTGTATTGTAGTCTATTAGACTTTACTATTTAAGGAAATAAAAACTTACACTTGGTAATCACTGTTATTTTTGTGCAGCTTTTTCACCTTGGAACTCGCTCATTTCGATCTATTTCCATCTGAGAAAACTACTCTTTTGTTTAATCTCGTATAGTTGTACTCAAGCACGTGGGTACTCTGATTGGGATGAAGAAGAGGTCTGTTCAATTTGTCTGCACCAAGCTACACCACTGCACCAGCACGTTCGATTTGTCTGGTGCAGACTACTTTGCCGACTAGTGCAGCACCGTGCGTGTTCCATTTGGCGCTGGTGTAACTTGGGGCAGCTTCTTAGTGCACCAGCTCTGGAGGTGGTGTGTTGGTGTAGTGCAGATAGTTTTGGCGCACTTTTCAACATCGAGCGTCCCGCAATGAAATTAAATCATGAAAATATCAATCACCAACAACAATCCAGTTGTCCCGGACGGGCATTATACTTTTTTTCTGACGATGAGTTATTTCTATAGGTTATTTGTAGCCTATGTTCATAATAATATAGAAAATCTACGACCATGTCTCAAATGCTCAACTCAAGTGCCGCGTAACGAATTCGGACGTGTTTGATTTGGGGTGTAATATAGTTGCTTGCTGCTACACCAAACTGGCATGACGTCATTTCCATAGTGTACTGAGCCTACACCAACTGCCCCTGGTGCAGACAAATCAAACAAACCTAAGGAGAGCATGATTATAAATAAAAATGTGAAAGCGCGCAATTTAAACCCTTTTTTGTCCTTTGACCATCGTAGATCCATATTTAGTATAAAAGTAAATATATGAATTGGTTGAAAGGGAAAGAAAGAACAGCAGCTTACCACGATTTATGAGTAGAGTAAGGCCTACTCATAGTGGAGAGCCCGTAGATAGAACACAGAGATGAAAAGTACACACGAGATTCTGACGTTCCGGCTATTGCCTTGGTCACAGTAGAGTAGAGAGTGATGACTGTGACCAAGGCAATAGCCAAAACGTCAGAACCTTGTGTGTACATCTCTGTGTTCTATCAACGGGCTCTCCACTATGAGTAGACCTTTCTCTACTCATAAATCTCGGTACGCTGCTGTTCTCTCTGTTCCTTTCAACCAATTCATATATTCAGCTTCGGGCTATATTCCTATACACACCATATTTATTTATTTATTTATTTATTATTAACTCTTGCAGTTGCACATAAATGCGCGGTGGCAAGTTCCCTATCAATCCTATCCTATCGCCTCCCTAACCTTCTGACGGAATAGCTTCAACCCTATTTCATCCTCCTCATGTATACTTCTACTAAGCCTACTTCTACTTACTACTTCTACTAGTATACTTTCTACCTGTCCTATTCAAGAAAGAGAACTTACCGACATCTAATTTAGCCCCCTTTATAACTACCGCTCTATCATGACTTTGCCTACCCCCATACCCTGACTCATTCCTTTCAATCAACCTATTCAACTCTCCCCAGCCCCCTTCTCCTTCCATTACCCTGAAGAAATTACATAACATAGAAGTAAGAGTGTATTCTGACAAAAGTAAGTGAATTGTGAGGGTATTGAGTTACACAGAGTGGGATGTGGGTCAGGTACATTATTGGAGGTAAGGTCATTCCCCTCCCCCCCCATTCGTAAGCTCGTGGATGCGTTCGCTTTTTTATTATTTATTTCATGTTTCATAATTACTATTCAAAATGGTTATATTTGGGAATATCCCATTCCTATCCAACATAATAGTCCATCCCGGCTGAAGAATTGTCGGAATGAGTCATGTCTCCAAAGCACTCGAGACTCCATCAAAGCAAGGCCTGTAGTTTGGTCGGGATTGATATGAAATAATGTATATTTGTGTTCAGAATTGTGCACGATAGTGGGAAAAAGTCGGATTTTTCGGCGTCTCAAAAATAAATAACCTTATTTATATTGGATTTAATGACACGATGTATCAGTGTTGGTGAATGATGAATGAGGTAATGAGAAGATTAGATGAAAGGATGTTTTATCAAGTGCTTTGGATTGTGGGAAGGGAATGATCCATCCCTACATTCACCCTAATGGCAGAAACCACGAAACCACCGTCAAGATGGTCGACCATGATCCCCGGTCTCATGAACGACGGTTCAGCGTGCTAGCCACTTGTCCACTTGTATCAGTACTTTGTATAATGAGATGATAATCAACTGACTACGACGGATAAAAATGTGTGATTTAGAGGGGAAAATGTAGCACCTACGTTTCTCGCATGAACTTAGAGATTTTGAATGAATGAATATTAGGGTTTTGAGGCGCATCGACAGCGAGGTCATTTAGCGCATTAGAGATTTTCCATGAGAGTAAAACATGAGAGTAAAACAACAGCAATTAATTATCTGTGGCAACAAAACTTCAATTCATTTCATTTGAGAAAAATTGATTCTGAAACAGGTTGAATTGAGATTAAATGTATGTGCAGAGAAGGTACCAACTGTACTAAAAACCCACTGCACTAAAAATCAACTGTCCTAAAAACCAACTGTCCTGAAAATCAACTGACCTAAAAACCAATTGTCCAAACAATCAACTGACCTAAAAAACAACTGTCCTGAAAACTAACTGACCTAAAAAACAACTGTACTAAAAACAACTGACCTAAAAAACAACTGACCTAAAAACCAACTAACCTAAAAACCAACTACTAAAACCAACCGACCTAAAAACTAACTGACCTAAAATCCAACTGTACTAAAAACCAACTGACCTAAAAAACAACTGTACTAAATTCCAAGTGACCTAAAAATCAACTGACCTAAAAAACAACTGTACTAAAAATCAACTGACCTCAAAACCAACTACTAGAACCAACTGACCTACAAACCAACTGATCTAAAAACCAACTGTACTAAAAACCAACTGACCCAAGAACCAACTGTACTAAAAACCAACTGACCTAAAAACCAACTGTACTAAAAAACAACTGACCTAAAAAACAACTGTACTAATAAACAACTGTACTAAAAATCAACTGTCCTAAAAACCAACTGATCTAAAAACCAACTGACCTAAAAATGGATTGAACTTGTACTTCTTGAGCACCCGGTTTGACTCCTCCCCTTCATAAATTTCATTCAACATGAACATAACCCACCTAACCTCAATCTTCACTAGAGCCTATATAACATTTAATAGGTGTTGAGAATTTGTAAAGGGAAAGTCAAACCCCTCAATTTCACTTCAGTACAGATTGCTCAAGAAGTAAAAGTTCAAGTCAGTTGGTCTTCAATACAGTTGATTTTCAGTACAGTTGTGAAACTGTCTGAAATACTAAATAACTCATATAAGTGAAGTTTGTCATTTTATAGGCGTAGATATTAGCTCGCAAGTTGCATAAATGAAGAAATAATGAATTGTTGATTTGATCATTTTTTCCAAAATTCAAACAAAATAGAAATTCAAAATTGACATATATGACAATATTTTTACTCATCACTCCTTAAACGTTAACTGGGTGGTCATGTTTCTAGCTACCGTTTATCCTGTTTAGCCGTTTGTTTCTAGCCTGATGGCTGACGTATTGAAATAACAAATTTCTAAAAAAAAAGTTACACATAAGAAAACTACGGATCCAATTTATAGTGGAGAGAAGAAAACGGTATTTTCAAGATCTCTCTTAAGAGACAATATTGAATTTTCGAATTTTAATCTTCAATATCACGAAAATGAGTCTGAGACACAACACACATGATTTTTTGATATTTGTCGCACATTTAAATAGCATTAATCACGATTCTATTTTTAGACCATTCAGACAGGAAACACGGTGTAGTGATACCAACCTATTCTATCATAATATAAAGAATATGCTTCAACTCACATACTGATAACATGGACGGTATTTGTGGTTTCTTGGAGTCAGTTCAGAGCCAAAGATCCCGATTGCCTGTCGCGATTTAGCGGATTCCCTTGTGAACTAGATGTAAATGAGAGTGGCTACGGTACCGGTGGCAACTAACAAAATCTATAATTCTCGTAATCTACTGGGCCGTGTATAGCATTGTTGTTTTAAATACGCCTAAGAGGCTACTTGACATCTCACAACCCGTGAGTAAAACCTGCAGGGAACGAACAAAACAGGACAGAAAGCGTCAATACAGGTCTTTAGCTTACAACACATGGTGGGTAAACGGTGGGACCAATCAGTGTAATTATTCTTGCAATGAAACAACAGTGAGTATATCTGTGTCTCTACGTTCAGTAAAAATCATAATTATATATTATATTACTCTGAAAAAATCCTAAATACAATGAAAAACAGATGGAAACAAGTTGATTTTTGACAATTATTTTGAAAGGGTTGAAAACATACCACGAAGTAAAGCTCTTCGTACGAGCACGTATTGAATACTAGTGATCATTTAACTGAGAACTGTATGTTAATACGATGATTGGTTTTCCGTTGCCAACTTAACGTCTGCAATCAAGCCGGTAGGCAACAATATGTAAAGAGGCCTCTTAATAAAATGATTGCACACGTGAAATGGTATCAGTCTTGTCCACTTGCAGCAGCACCGACTGTACGTGCCGTACGTGCCTTCTTGTTTGATTTGTAACGTCAGAGTGCATTGCGCCTTCTATTAACACACAGCGTGGTCACCAGGCAAGGATTGTTTATGGGTTTTGCCTTCTCTGCTTCACCTCACATATTGCCAATATAGCGTACATGCATGCCTTACATACACATGTGCTTCCTGTTTTTATATAGAACCATTGGGGATAAGTTCATCATGCAGAATGTTTTATGCTAACAAAACACTTTGGGAAATCTTGTTACAAAGAAATGTATTCATTTGTCATTTATATTGGGTTTAACGACGCACTCTACTGATGATTACGATCTATTGAATAGAATGAATATTGTGGTTTTAAGGCGCATCGACAGCGAGGTCATTTAGCGCACGATCTATTGGCGTCGGTGGATGATGAATGAGATGATGGGATGATGAGATGAAAGGTTATTTTATTAGGTGTATTTGGATAGTGATAAGGAGTCGGTCGTGGCCTGTTGTTGAGGAATCATCCCAGTATTGACCTGAACGACTGAGGGAAACTCACGAAAAAAAACTTTCAGGATAGTCGATCATGGCGGGAATCGAACTTCGGTCTCGTGAATGACGGTTCAATGTGTTAGCCACTCGAAGACTCGTCAAAACATTATGGGAAATTTGGTCACAAGAAATGGGTTTTACAGTGTATAGAGGTTGACTTGTATTCACGAGAGATGAAGGTGCGAACCATCCGTGCGCTAGTGGAGTGGGATAGGAGAGACGGTCGCTCGTAATTTTCAGCTCTCTTGAAGTATATTTTCATTCACTAAAATTTGCATTGTTTAATTCAAAAATCAATTTGGCTCTGACATGGTTTGTAACCATAGTATAGTTAATCTTACGTTTAGATTATTTGTTTGGATGTTCTGGATTTGGTTTAACTATGCACTGTGATGATGGCTCAGATCTATTGGCGTCGGATGGATGATTATTCTGCAGGTGATGGGATGGTGAAAGCGGTCGTGGCATATATAGTTGAAACACGATGTGGTGGCACCAGCCTATTTCATCATAATATAAAAAAGGTGACCCAACTCGGGTCTTGAAAATGAAATATTTCCGGGGTCAGTTCCCGAGTCCAAGGTTCCGATTGCCTGTCGCGATTCAGCGGATTCCCTTGTGAACTAGATGTAGATAAGAGTGGCTACGGTACCGGTGACATTGTTGAACCAACAAAATCTATCATTTTCGTAAAAAACAAATGCAACTGCCAACATTTTCATTCTACTGAGCCGTGTATAGGTAGCATTGTTGAGTATTGTCGTTTTATATAGTTCGATATAAAAGCGATAGTTGCGCTACAGGCAATCGGGACCCTGGACTCGGGAACTGACCCCGGAAATATTTCACTTTCAAGAGCCGAGTTGGGTCACCTTCTTTATATTATGATAAAATAGGTTGGTATCACTATGCTATAGGCCTATACATCGTGGTTGAAATACAGGACATTTGTACCCATGATCTTAACTGCACGTATATATAGTCATTTTACATTTCATCGACTAAAATATATACATTGGTACCCACTAAAAACGAATGTTCCGATCGACCGTCTTCCTTATCTCACACCACTAACGCACGGGTGGTTCGATGCTTCTTCTCTCGATGACAATCACATCGCTCACAGTCACACATGTATACAGTGTCATGTCTACGACTTGGAACTAATTCAATAATAAACCATGAAATGTTTCAATAATACGCCATGCAGTTCTTCCTAGACGTCGAGTGGTTAGGTTATCGCTTGTTGCCAAGGTTCCCGGAAACTCGATTTCCCGGGAAGTGTTCCATTAGTACCATCCCATAACATTACGCTCAGCGAAGAGTAAACAATTGGCACTTGCATACAAGATGGCCGTGATAATAGACACACGTGCACTTATATATGATAGCATGTTAAGAGCTGGTTTCACGAATCTGTTAGGCAAGTGTTGATTCTTTAACTATTAGTTAAGGTACGAAAATGACATAGGTAACCAATTGATAACAAATTAATCTAACTTGTAGTTTGTGTTAATTACCTTGTAGTTAATTGGATGAGCGAAGCGAAGACTCAATTTCACCATACCCCAAAAAAGTGCTTTTTTCGCGCTCCACAGGTCAAACAAAAATTCAAAATCAATTGAAACTTGGCACACATAAGTGCCATTATCTAATTCGATTCTGTATAGTTTTGAGGCGCAATCATCGGTTGAACCACCTCTGAGAAAACTCATTTCAAAGTTTTCAGAAATCTCATAAGAATAACCCGGAGGAAAAAATTCGTGAAAAATATTTCTTTCGAGAGAATTCAAATTTTCGCGGAATTTCAATATATTGATTATACACATTATTCCGAACTTTCACTCGAATCAGATCAGCCGTTTCGATGAAAAAAAATATATAATTTATTTTTTTTTAAATACTTTAAGCTATTACGATACCAATTGAATCCAAGCCACAGGTGTCACCATTTAATCGGGAACGATTAAAACAAAGCCTTCTTTACGATCATAGAAATCAATTAGGAAATAAGATGGCAGTGACTTAATTGTTTGGATCTCATTCTCAAGGTGTATATATATAGGTGACCAATCCAAAGATATAAGTTGATAGAAGTAGCTCATCCATCAACGCGGAAACACACAACGCGTTTTCCTAGTCTCAGTTAACTGTTGCTTATTCCGCCAACTTGGAACTGGGCTTGACCACGATTAGCTGTAGGCCTACACTGGTACTAGGTACGTCACTTATGAGAGCCAGCATCGATTTTTTGAATGTATATAACATAAATTTCAATGACATATTGAAATCGAGAAGATCATGTTTTTGGACATGCATTACTTGTCCGAAATGTGTCTAAAATTAGATCTGTGATTAGTGATATTTGTCTTAAACTAGGAAAACGCGTTATGTGTTTGGATGGATGATGGATGAGCTGGAACAATATATCAACATATCTTCGGATTGGTTATATATATAGGCCTATCCACCTTGAGATCCAAACAATTACATCACTGCCCTCTTATTTCCTCATTGATTTCTATGATAATAAAGAAGGCTTTGTTTTAAACGTCTTCAATTAAATGGTGACACCTGCTGCTTGGATTTAATTGGTATCTCAATAGCTTTGAGTGATTTGAAAAAATTAGATTATATTTTCTTTTACATCGAAACGGCTGATCTGATTCGAGTGAAAGTTCGGAATAATGTGTATCATTATTATATTGAAATTCCCTAAGAATTAGAATTCTCTGGGAAAAAATATTTTTCACGGATTAATTCCTCTGGGTTATTTTTATGAGATTTTTTAAACCTTTGAAAGGAGTTTTCTCAGAAGTGGTTCAGCCGATTGTACCTTAAAGTATACAGTATCGAATAAGATAAGGACACTTTGGTATGCCAAGTTAACTGATTTCAAATTTTCGTTTGACCTATAGAGCGCAAAAAAATATTAAAAAAGCACTTTTTTCGGGTATGGTGAAATTGAGTCTTCGCTTCGCTCATCCAATTACTTGGTGACGGAATTATCAAAGTGGATATTGCTTTATCTGGGAGTTGAAAGTTGTTAGCACCATGGTTACCCATGCTATTGGTTTTCACCAACTGTCAGATAAAGGCTAACTGGACCTTATACTCTTGTGTTATATATATATATATATATATATATATATATATATATATATATATATATATATATATATATATATATATATATATATATATATATATTTATATATGATGTAGCGTAGACTTTGAGGGCCGGAAGATGATGATAAAATGTCACTTTTCGGAGATTTGCCCTTCCTTGAAACAACCTTCAGAGCCGCCAGTTGTTTCAAGGAAGGGCAAATCTCCGAAAAGTGACATTTTATCATATTTATATATATATATATGAATATATCTATATCATATTATATAGGCCTATATCATGCCATTTTGTTGGAACTGAGTTATACTAACAAAGAGAAACAATGGACATTGCATTCGATATGCACTCTATTGTCTTGACCCCCCCCCTCCCCCTCCCCTCTCCCCAACACACCTTGCCATCATATAGGCCTCATGTCGCAACAATCGACTGCTGTAACAAAACAATCAATCTAGCATGATTGTGCAATTATACATACATGGAGTGCAAGCCTATATTCGTAAACAAAATTATTTCTTGGCGGTCAGTATGATGATATACAACGATAACAAATTGTTAGGAATTGAGCCCCAAATAAATGAACCCTTTTCAATATTTTGAAATTATATTAATCCATATATAGGCGCTATATATATATAAATATATATATATATATATTTATATATATATATATATATATATATATATATATATATATATATATATATATATATATATATATATGTATATATATATATACATATATATATATATATATATATATATATATATATATATATATATAAATATAGGCCTATATATATGTATATATATATGTATATATATATATATGAATATATATATATATATATATATATATATATATATATATATATATATATATATATATATATATATATATATATATATATATATATATATAGGCTATAGAGAAAAATTAAATAATTAAATTTTAAATGGCAGTTTGCTTAGAATTGAATGGTGCTCAAAGCTAATTTTTCAAATTATAGGATCATTGACAAAAACAAAACATCACGTAATATGTGTCAATATATATTATTAGATGAGCGTAAGCGAAGATTCCATCCCACTCTTATAGGGCTTTGTCTGTGTGTTTTTTTTTGTGTTTTTTTTTGTGGGCACTGCACAAGTCGCAGGGATTGACTGATCAACATGAAACTTTTTTTTACACGCAAACTCATCAAACTTAAACTGTATACTTTTTGGAATGAATCGGTTCGACCGATTTTGAGAAATATCATCTCAAAGTTTCTAAAAAAAAAAAAACCATAAGATTTGGCTGGGCGGAAAATGTTGAAAAATAAAATCTCTCCAAATGAGATGAAATTTCCTCTGAATGTGTAAACATAGATTTTACACATTATTACCATTTTGTATGCAATTCTAATCAGCCGTTAAGAAGAAAAAAATTAAAGTAACTGGTTTCATTAATCAAATACATTATGAAAATGATGACAGAATTAGGTTGCCGAGATTCACTGCTTTCTAGATTCGATATTTGCCCAACAATGAAGTATTTTTCATACGCGTCAAGGTGTGTAGAACACCAGAGTCAATAAAGTAGCAAAGGTAGGACTACTTTAACGACTCTCAATAAACCAGACATCTCTCTCATCTTACAACGCATATGTTGCGTTTGCCAAGTTGGTAAAATAGTAAAAGAAAACATTCAGAGAGGCGCCTATATTCCATGCCTATTGGCGCCTACTCCCGAAGCCAATTCGGCGGCTTATAGAGTGTTTGCACGTAACAAACGACAAACAATCGTTACTATATAGCAATACGGCGAACTGGTGGACTACCAAACATTCTGATTGGCCAATTCCAACTGGTGGACATTGTTGTCTCTCTCTTTCAACAATGTGTGACGTCAGTTGAGAATACCTTATACAACTTCAAAAAATCCACATTTCGAAGGTTTGGATTAAGGCAAGTTATAAGCCTATAAGAGTCCACGGTAGTCGATTTGGGGAAATAACAGTTTTTTGGTGATACCCTCTGAACAGTATGAGATATCGAAATTTCAATGCGGAAGAAACACATACTTTCAAGTTGGTATTAGTTTTGACCATTTAACTCATACCGCATGTAATTATAACGATTACACGCAGCTGAAAAAAAAGGTTTGTAGGTCCTATCTGTATACGTTTTACAATGCGATATAGGCCCTATATTGCTATACCAACTTTCAGGTATGAAATATGAATATATCTCCGTACTAGAATTTGAATATCTCCCACCGTTCAAAAGATAATCCAAAACTTGATATTTCGCTATAAATTTAGCGAAATAATTTATTCCTGACCCATATATATAGTCATATGCCCTATATACCCCCATGAGTCACGTAGTTCGTGACCAATTTATATTTGCTTTGGTTCTTTTACACATGGAGCGTACTATTTTTAGGACTTGGGTCCACACTATAAGGAGGAATCCTCCTAGGTTATACGCCACAGCTGACGCTAAGGGTGGAATAATTTGGGTATAGAATTGTGAAAAAATCATAGTGGCTACACTGATAATTTTTAGAAATTATCGTAGAGTTTCTTTTATAGTATGCAAATATGTTTAAAGTAATAGT
This sequence comes from Brachyptera risi, assembly GCA_964007535.1. NCBI lineage: Eukaryota > Metazoa > Arthropoda > Insecta > Plecoptera > Taeniopterygidae > Brachyptera > Brachyptera risi. The sequence goes on along the minus strand of OZ023329.1, from coordinate 49,014,241 downwards.
TTTTTTTTTAAATCATAATGCCATTACATCATTAAAGGCCTTTCATTTTCTCAGTGATGCTATAAACAACCCCCTCAACAACTATATGGTTTATAGGGAGGGTTAGGCCTATACTTACTCAGATTAGAACAGTTTATAATTGTCTTGTTTTTTTTATGGAATTTTGTTCATTGTTGCCATGAATTTTCATTATAAACGTTATATCCTAAAAATTGTGATGTATATGCACTGAATCCACCGGGTCAAATTTAAAAAAAAATATATATAGGCCTATATAAATTTTGCGTATCAATTTGTAGTGATAGCTTAGGCCTACACAGTTAGGTCATATTTTTTATACTATATGATTTATTTCTCCAACTGAATATAAACACATTACCATGTTAGTTTTGATCGAATAAAAATAATTGCGTTTGAAACGAAATTATTTGATTTATTGCCCTACAGTGTAAAGCAGTAAGATTATTATTATATTATGACCATCAATATTGTATTGTATTCTTTTATTTTTTAGCATATATATGCTATTTACATACATTATTACATCTCACATAGTTTACATATTTTACATAGTTAATCACAATAATTGAATAGTACAAAATGATCATAACATACTTCAATTAGTACTGATATTAAAATTGGATTGGATTAAAAATTGGATAAAAATTGGATTAATCATAATTTCATTCACTCATTCATTATATCCCAGAAACCACTTTTGTCATAAGGTTTCGGGATAAGCATACCATCTTTGATTAATTTACAACACTCCATTCTACATTTTGATGCATTGTTTACATTTCTGACATCATAAGGAATAGTGTTAGTTTAGATAGTTTAGATAGTTTAGATAGTTTAGGTCCACACAAGCTCACAGCTAGATCATATTTTTTATATTAGCCCTAAATTATTTATTTCTCCAACTGAATTAAAACACATTACTATGTTAGTTTTAGGCACGGTATTACCAAGTCCAGTTAGTCTTTATCCGACAGTTCAAACTTGTTATCACCATGGTTACCTATGCTATTTGTTTTCACCAACTCTCAGATAAATACTAACTGGCCGTGGTAATATTTGGTATTAAAACAAGTTTGAACTGTCAGATAAAGGCTAACTATAGACTTGGTAATACCGGGCCTTGATCGAATAAAAACAATGTGATATAAAACGAAATTAATTAATTTATTGCCCTACAATGTAAAGCAGTAAGTTCAGTATTATATTATATAATTAATTCTTAATAATAAGTATTAATAATAAGTAATTCTCTGGAGACGATAGTGCCCTCAGGAGCGTTGTCAATATACCCTTTTTAATGCTCAGGCGCTTATTCCATTCTACCGGCCGAGATAGACGGTTTTGCATTCTGGGTAATTTAATACTTTATTTTATTTGTATTTCTGAATTTGTTGATAAGCTCATCGAGAAACTACTTACACTGAAGGTACACCATTTTGTATCGAAACAACTATCTCAATTTTTCAGACTCAGAAAAGAATCATATTGCTTGAAAACGAGGTCATTATATCGGGTGATTTATCAGAGAATTTCACATTAAATATGTCTGTTTGAAAAGTTGGTCTGCATATCCACAGACAGACAGACAGAGTCACAGACAGCGCGGTCCTGATGTTGAAGTTAATTGGTTTTAAATAATTAAAATGGGGTGGTAAGATCGCCCTTGTGGTGCCCCGTCCAAACGATCCTATCTTTCATCCATAGCCTTAATTGGGGAACAATGATTTTGTATCAAGTTTCGATGTTATTAAGAAGAAGAAGAAGAAGAAGAAGAATATTATATCCATCAATATATTACATATTTACACATAAAAAGCCAACAAGTCGGATAAAAATGCATCGACATCGCTGTACAAATTCATCCCTTCATTTCTATCTTCCCATCCATTATTTGACGTCTAATTACACGGCTGATTGCCCAGCCAATGAGCGGCCAGCGTCCCACCAGGCCGCGGCCAATCGGAACAAAAAGGGGGCGTGTCCTCACATCAACTGTCATGGAAGATTTAATTTGAACTGCATGTTTTTTCCATCAGTGCAATCGTGCAGTTCGCAATACACAGATGTGATTCCATTCAACAAGTCATAACAAGTTTTGACGTGTCGATAATTGCTCTATCAATATTTTACTGCGAGTAATAATAATAATAATAATAATAATATATTGAATTTATGTATACATTTTTTGTGTCGTCATTGAATAACTTTTCTATTTTCTCTTTATATATGAACAATTTTTATTTAGTGAACAACTGATATATATATATATACGTACAAATAATAATTTTGTATTTGGAACATTTTCACCCGCCGGTTTATATTTAATATATTTATTTCGGTTACGTTTGTTTGTGTTTCGAAGCGATTTGTTTTGACTTAGTGATTATTTAACGTGTGCCTGATGTTATTATAAGTGTGTGATCTCTTGAATAACTGTTTTGAACGTGATCGATATATCGATGACGGATCTACGGCGGATTTTCCACAACACCGGCTGCGATGCGATGGTATCTCATTTGATTTCATCTCAGCAACAGGTATGTAGGCCTATAGATGAGGAGTAAGTTGATCTAGTAGTAGATATTTATTTATACCAATAAATGCTATATTTTCACATAAAGTTACATTACATTGAATAATACAAAGTAGGCCTAATACAGGTACAATAACAATCAGATTTACAATGAAAGAATGAATCAAAGATAAAATGTTATATATATATATATATATATATATATATATATATATATATATATATATATATATATATATATGTCAATTTCATTTTTTTTTTTTTTTTTTAATAACATTTAAACTTGATACGAAATCATTGTTCCCCAATCAAGGCTATGGATGAAAGATAAGTTCGTGTGGACGGGGCACCACAAGGGCGATCTTACCACCCCATTTTGATTATTTAAAACCAATGATACCAGGATTGCGCTGTTGGTGACCATAACTTTCCGCCGCAGATAAAAGTATTTCAGTTTTCAAAAGTCCGGAACACATTATAAGTGGAAAATTTTCTAAATTTTAAAATAAAAATAAATTAGTCATCAAGCACGTCCCAAAACGGCATCCTCTCGTTGGTATTTCCAACTTATACTTACCTTTCTTTATTATTTTACAACAATCCCGTCTGAAATTATATATACATTATCGCAATTTCTTATATCTATTGGTATTCTATTTCTATTATATAATCTCATACCTTTAATGAATATACTATTTTCTTCCTATACGAATGTTTGCATTTTTGGTGTGCTTCTTTAACTTAAAAAAAAATAGTTACGGTACATATAATAATGGCCTATATGTAGTTATAGTTATATAGTTATATATATATATATATATATATATATATATATATATATATATATATATATTTATATATATATATATATATATATATATATATATATATTCATATATATAAAAATATATATATATATATATATATATATATATATATATATATATATATATATATACATATATATATATATATATATATATATATATATATATATATATATATACATATATATATATATGTATATATATATATATATATATATATATATATATATATATATATATATATATATATATATATTTATATATATATATATATATATATATATATATATATATATATATATATATATATATATATACATATATATATATATATATATATATATATATATATATATATATATATATATATATATATATATATATATATATATATATATATATATATATATATATATATATATATATGTATATATATCTATATATATATATATATATATCTATATATATATATATATATATATATATATATATATATATATATATATATATATATATATATATATATATATACATATATATATAGGGTATATATATATATATATATATGAATATATATATATATATATATATATATATATATATATATATACATATATATATATATATATATATATATATATATATATATATATATATATATATATATATATATATATATATATATATATATATATATATATATATATATATATATAGTTGGAGCATGTTGATGAGGGTTTTTTAATTGGTCATCGATAATTGGGACTTTGATTCTTCTCAAGTATATAATTTCACAATTAATTTTTTTTGTCTTCAAGAGGATTTTCCCGGATGATATCCACAGAGTTGTCCCTTTTTTTTCACCATCGAACATTCATCATTATGACAAAACACTTGTTATTAACTGAATTACAAATAATATTTAAAACTCAACAAGGAAGATTCTCCAATCATCACATTGACACTCGAATGTAATAAGAACAATGAGTGTAAATAATGAAAAATAATAAGTTGTAATAATGAGAATAAAATAAGTTAGTTATTTGATCTTTTAAAAAATCAATGATACCCACATAAGCCGAAGCTTGTGTGTGGGAAAAGAGAACAAATAAATATTTATATATATATATATATATATATATATATATATATATATATATATATATATATATATATATATATATATATATGTGTGTGTGTGTGTAATATAATATTATTATTATTGTTTTTCTCTATCCTCTATTATTAATTTCTGATGACAAGTTGCGAAAGCAGCTCAGCAGAGTTTTGTACGGAATCTGTAAACCGTTTCTCCGTTTCCAATTACCAATATAAAAAGAATGGATAGAAAAATTCATTATTATTATTATTATATTTCATCAAAATTAAATCATTCTACTATAGTATTTGAGTAATAGGCCTACTTTCTCCATGATTATGGTATTCATTAATAGTTCCATTTTAGTTTACTCAAGTTGTCAATATAGTAATTTTTATCAAGTCCAACATAATATTTCTGACTGGCTGGAACTATTTCAATTTAATCAAAACAATGTGAACCCCAACCGTAAAAGTTCTTGACCGTACAATAATCTGTATTTGTATTATATTGTATTTATTTAACGGTTTATTTAACAATGATATTGTATAACGCTAGTCAGATATAAAAACATTTGAATATTGGAGAATATTAAAGTTAGAAGTTTATTCATTGTAATAATTGATACCAGAGATGTGTGATTCTACGTACACCTAAGCATGGGTCTGTAGTAACTAGTTCCGAGTCTGGTTCTTATTGTTGCTCGGAACCAGTGTAAGTTATATACATTAATCTCAAGGCTATAAGGGTTTTATGTATTTTATTGCTGGAATTATACAATTAAAACAATAACAATTACCATTTGGAGAGTAATTACAATTGGATTTGATTACATATTTTATAATAGCTTATTAATTAGAACTATCGGTAAATTCGACATGATCCGTATATAATTGGAGTTACGATCGTGTTTCAGTATTATGGGAAATGTTCAGATAATGAAATAGAAGCCGAGTCAAATGCACAGCGCTGAATATAGAGGGAGATTTATTTTATTTAAACAATTTTTTTCTGTAAATTACAGTCCTGAAAATGTCAAAGTCATGATGATATGTGATGAAGATGGTCGTTAAACAATGGATTTATAATACATAAATTATTCATAATCGAAATATTTTATATAAATATATATTATAAATATAAATATGAATAAATATGATTTGATGAATATAAATGAATGAATATAGATGAATAAATAATATAAATGAATATAAATATAAAAATCATATATTTATATTCAATTAAAATATTTTAAATTTTTGATATAATGGATCATTTAGTTGAACCATTCAACCTTGTCCAGTATAATTCAGTCTGATATAAAAATATTATTTTTACATAATAACTTATTAGAATGTTTTGTTGTATAAAATTCGAACTATGATTTGAATTTCTGTCTCAATAAACTGAAGAATTTTTGTAAAATTTTGAATAACATATTTAGCTTGAATTCACTGAATTTAGAGTTTTTAAAGATCTGCTTTGGAATCTTGACATTTAATTCTGTACTAAATTTAAAGTTGCCGTAGGTCCTACCTAATATTTGATGATGGTCTGACAATTTGAATTGAACGTTCAATATACGTTGCAGTACAAAATAATTTTTTTATTTTTTCCTCAATTAATTTTAATTCATAATTTGAGTTTATTTGTGTCTAAGATTAGGGGATGAAATTTGTCTCTCCTGGTAAAAGTGGGCCTAATTGTACAACTTTAAAGTTTCATTTTTTTACATTGTAGCACCCAGTTCTCAAGTATGATTGGAAATGGTGATCCAATTTTGAGCACGATGCTTTCAAAATTGAATAAAAAAATATCCACAACCAAAATAAAAGTCAGAACGGAAAGTTCAAATTTCAGATCTTGCCCCAAAGAACTGAATAATCCTTTTTCTATCTAATTTGTATAAATAATAGATGAAATACTTTGAAATATTGTCGAAAACCAAATCACGTTGTAAATCCACATCATTCACTCTTTTGGAATAGAAATAGTTGTTTGACGCTGTCTTTGATATGGTGAATTATGCATAATTGTTGAGAAATTGAATGAAATTATTTCAAAAGAATTCTTTTTCATTTGAAAACAATCATTCAGATTCAATTAAAAATCAATATATGTTTCTGATGGAGGTGCCAGCTTTTTGTTGGAATATTTCATTGTAATCTTTTGTCATCTCTATATATATCTTCATGTAAAAGTGTTCAATTTCCCATTCACTGATAATTCAGGATAGATAAGAATATGTATATCCCATAGAAACAACTTCAGCGATTAATTCGAAGAAATAAAATTGCATAAATATAGAAAATTTGGGAATATATTTTTGAATTTTCTTACTCAAGATTCAAGAATAGAGATTAAAAATAGAAAAACCAGAAAATAATTTGAAGAAATAAAATTGACATAATATTGGAAATCCAGGAACATCAATCGCATATATAATTATTATCTGTATTATTAATAATAATTATTATATATTCAAATTTAATAATAAATATATATATATATATATATATATATATATATATATATATATATATATATATATATATATATATATATTATAATATATATATTAAGATATATATATTATAATATATTAAAATTTTAATATAAATAATATGATATAAATATTTTATATTTTAATATTTATCAATATAATCAATTCAATAAAATTAAATATTCATTATAATATATAAGAAAATATTTAATATTTATAGAAATTAATATTAGAAATATTAACATTATTATTTTCAAGAATTTGTCGTTCCTTATCTGATGTTCATATATACGTACCCATACCTATACCTATACCTTCAAATCATACCACTCACACAACGATGCCCAGACGCTTTTCTAGTTACAGGGGAACACTCGGTAAAACATAAATATTTGTGAATTGCCAATAGTAGAATATTATAGATAGGCTTCTGTCAAGTGACGTCACTCATTGTTGCAAGAGACAGACAACAATGTCCACCAGTTGGAATTGACCAATCAGAATATTTAGTAGTCCACCGGTTCGCTGTGTTGCTATGGTAACGATTGTTTGTCGTTTGTTACATGCCAGAAGCCTATTGTAAACTGCAATTGTGATCAAGTTAGTATACATTGCTAATTGTAAAGTTTGAATTGTAATTTTAATTGTAAAATTACACATGTTTTCCTACAAGCCGGGATTTGATTGTTACGCACAACAGTCAGTGTAAACAGGAGAATGGGAAGCCGTCGGACGGTGGTTATAGCGACCGAACCGTTCCGACGGACAAATAACCAGCCGAGCCGTTCCGACGGCCGCATAACCAGCCGAACCGTTCCGACGGCCAAATAACCAACCGAGCCGTTCCGACGGCCTGTAACCAACCGAGCCGTTCCGACGGCCACTAAAGCATGTTTTCCCGATCATCTGCCAGTAGGCTTCTAGGCATTTTATTTGATATCACTATACATCTGAATGAGGGTATCCGTCCCCGTGGCTCAGCCATCTATCGCACTACGTTCGAAACTGAAGTCATGTTGGGTGTGGATTCGAGTCCCGCATGAGGCATGGGTTTTTTTTATATAACGTTCTTTCACCTAACATCACTTCATCGTTTCATTATTACCCGCTCATTCGTACCCCCGTATGACATAGCTGTCGGTGGGGTCGTTAAGCAGCATTACAATTAAAAAAGATTAGCAGGTGACTAGTGTTTGGTATCAAGTATTAACCCTAATTAGGGCTGATGTGATTATTTCACGTTTTGAATTATTGGAGACATAAGATCAACCGACATTCAATATAATAGAGCCTGAACATTTCACATATCCAAATATCGCTGCCCCAACAAATTGTCGGATATTATATTCAACAATAGGTGATGTTCTTTGGACGACAATTAAACATGACTTTTGACTCATTGATGAATTATATCCTTTTTTTCTTTGAATATCATTTCAACACAATGTCAGTTTGATACAACAAAAAATGGCCCCAAATCATTCGAGGTTTTTAAACGTCGTCATAAAAATGTATGTAATTGTGGTGAAAAAATGACTCGTGATTAAATAAAAAAAGAATTGGTTTTATCGCCAATCTGTGACCCTCGGAGACGAAAGGTCAACCGCTGAAATGTTGACCCATTACAATAATGGCCAAAAAGACGAGGAAGCTTACCCAAAAGAGATAACGAAATATTGTTTCAGATTTTTTTTACTGGCGTAGCCTCAATTTATTCAACTGTATAGCAAGCCTATTTATTGGCATTATTATAATTTTTATATTGATAATTTTAATGCGTTTTGATTAAAGAACGGTTCCATATTTTAATATGGAATTTTTAATTTTAATTGGAATTGGGGTGGTAAGATCGCCCTTGTGGTGCCCCGTCCAAACGATCCTATCTTTCATCCATAGCCTTGGGGAACAATGATTTTGTATCAAGTTTCGATGTTATTAAAAAAAAAAAAAAATTAATTGATCGTATTAAGTCCAATTTAAAATTTGACTGATTGTATAGCTATCTTATTTAATTCGAAACATCTAATGATATTGTCAGCTATTGGTCACAAAGTTGTAGACTTGACTATTACTAGGAAAACGCCATATATGCGTTGTAAGATGAGCGAGATATCTGAATAAGGTATAATAATTCGGTCCTACATTTGCTACTTTATCGACTCTGGTATTCTACACACTTTGTCCTTCATTCAATTGCTACTTTATCTTCTCTGGTATTCTACACACCTTGACGAATATGAAGAATATTTAATGCTTGGGCAAATATCGAATCTAGGAAGCAGTGAATCTTGGCTCATTTCCATATATTTGATGTATAAAAACAGTTATTTGAATTTTTTTCTTCGAAACGGCTGATTCGAATTGCTTACAAAATGGTGTTTATGTGTATCATTCATGTTTGAACACTCAGAGAAAATTTTATTTTTTTCGGAGAGGTTTCATTTTTTAAAATTTTCTCACCCAGCCTAATCTTATGGGGTTATTAAAAACTTTGACATGATATTTCTCAAAATCTAATCGACCGATTCATTCCAAAAACTATACAGTTCTAAGTTGTAAAAGTTGGCCCGTACAAAAAAAGTGTCATGTTGATCAGTCAAACCCTGCGACCTGTGCAGTGCCCACAAACAAACAAACAAAACAAAAAGAAAAAACACACAGACAAAACCCTATAAGAGTGGGATGGAATCTTCGCTGCGCTCATCTAATTAAAAATAAATTACTAGTTTGTAGTAGTGAAGTAGTTAGTTCAACTAGTTTGCGAGTTATTACTTCTGTCCAAATTTGAGTCTTGTTAATTTGAATTAGTTCAATTTCTAATCGTAAATCTCGCCCTGATAAGCTATAGATACTCAAAATACCAGTAACACAAAATACAACAACACAAATATCCATACAAATGAGGTAGCATTTGTTTTTGTTATGTTGATTGTAATTGACTAGTATACGTGAGTTTCACATAAAGACAATATTTGATATTTTTATCAAAAAAAAAAAAAAAAAATTAAGAAAATTAAGAATTGATCAAAGCTATCATTCAAACGATTTTAAAATTTGAATAGACAAGAATAAACTTGCACTAAAACCACACAATATATTCACTCATTTCTAATCACCATTTCGCATGAAAAAACGCTTATTATCAAATCGTAATCTTGCTCCTATTCTACCAGTCTGCTGACTCGCATCGCCTCAGTCTAGATATATTGTGCTACGAGCATTCCCCCCTCCCCCCCTCTCCCCCCTCCCAACCCACCGGCATGAACATTAAGTGTAGCTCATAAAAACCAGCAAAGAAAACAATAAAAAAAAAAAAAAAAATGAAACAAACCCACACTATATAATTTAATGTCGAAATTAATAATTCATAAAATGACTGTATATATTTTTTTTTTTAATGGCGAAATTACTAGCCCAATAAAATTGGCAATGTTTTTCAAACAAACTACCCATGTTTAGTAAACATGACTTCCATAATAACCATACGAAATTAAACAGATTTCAATGAAGCCATCATTTTTCAGCTACTATTTTGCTTACGTTCAACAACAATTACACGATTTTACAGCTGTTTAGGTTATGTTGCCACGAGCAGCTGAAATCTTATTTACTAAACATTTGCAACCAGTGCGAGGATTGTAGCAGACGTTGACAAAACATTGCTCGAAATGTTATAACGTCTTTCCATAACACACGTCAATTTTAACATCACTCTTGATTCATTGGGCATTACGATAGTTTAGCAAGGCGTTAAGAGGGTTATAATGGTATTTACCGGCGGATCCGGCGGGGTTTTCAAAACACTTCAACGAGATTGGAAAACAAGTAGAGTGTGTTTTGATAATATTGTTACTAACAGTGGTTTGTAGAGTCGAGTTTGGGTGATCTGGATTACAGTCATGTGACTTGATGTATAGGTGAGTGTTAATGAATATTAAGGTTGAATAATTTTTAATTATTGATTGATTAATTAATTATTGTAATTTTTAATTTGTAATTGAAACTCGTGTACTTTTTTTTTTCACTATATTATTGTTTTGTCAAATTTTTATAATGATATAAATGAATAAATAATAAGAGTTGGTTGGACCCAGTGATGATTAGTGAATTGAGCAATTAGCGAATTCATCTGTAATCCCCCTTATAATTTTTGTGGCTTATACATAATAATTAATTTATGAATAGCTAATGGTTGTACAATTATCTATTTTTAATATGAAAATATTATTATAATATAATATTATAATATTTTTTTTATATTTTTAATTATATTAAAATATTTTATTTTAACCTTGACTGTCCGTATGATTAACTCAAAATGTTCCATTTTGACTTGTTAATCCACTTGGACGAAAATGAAATTAAACAAACAAATAAATAAAAACAGGATCTAACTATAACATTTAAGTCAACTGAGATTACTTCACAATGAATGATAAGAATTGAATAAAACATTTCCAAAAAAACTGATCAATTCTGCAGAAAAAAAATTATAATGTGATAAAGAAAGGATAAAACGAAATCAATATTCGAGCGGGAATATTTTATTTTGTTCTGTCGACATATCGATAAAATAAAATGATGATTGAGACGGTAGATAATTATGATATATGTGATATTGTATCTATTTCTGAAATTGCTGTCATTCTCTTTTGCCAAATGTATACAAAAAAATCGCAAAAATAGGTCAGTGAAACAAAAAAATAAACAAAATCAGAGATAGAGATTAAATTTTAAAAAAAACGTTGATATAACTTCTTATTTCAAGCCTTCAATACAGCTGAAATATGATATTATTATTTATGTTATTAATAATGGTACATGGTCAACTTTTTTCCAGCGTTGTTGTTGAATAATAACTCACCATGTTTAATAACATATCTACTTATTAGTGATTATTTTGATATATTTCGATAAAATGTATGCCTAATTGCTTCAATTGATTTTTTTGATTATTGATATTTTTTTCAAGATGTGTACACACACGTCATTTGGGAATGAAACAATACCAAATAAATGAATGAAATTAAAAAAATTATATCCAATCCAGTTTTGATTTTGAATCAAGAAAAAGTTGATTACTTCGTGCAATAAAATCAAACTGACCATTTGATATAGAAATAATCTTTATTTAGTCCTGAGAAGATGATTTCAGTACTGTACCAATAATGATACATATGGAATACAGGACACATAACCAGAAAAGTGCAGTAAAGGCACGATGAAGTGATACCAACCTATTCTATCATAATATAAATAAGGTGCTCCAACTCACATACTAATAACATGAGAGGTATTTGTGGTTTCTTGCGGTCAGTTCAGAGCCAAAGGTACCGATTGGCTGTCCCGATTTAGCGGATTCCCTTGTGAACTAGATGTAGATATAAGAGTGGCTGCGGTACCGGTGACATTGTTGAACTTACAAAATCTATAATTTTCGTAAAAAAACAATTGCAACTACTAACATTGAAATTCTACTGAGCCGTGTATAGCATTGTTGAGTATTGTTGTTTTATATAGTTCGATATAAAAGCTATAGTTGCGCTACAGGCAATCGGGACCCTGGACTCGGGAACTGACCCCGGAAATATTTTACTTTCAAGACCCTAGTTCGGTCACTTTCCTTATATTATGATGAAAAAGGTATCGTGGTAAATTGTAAATAAACGTAGTTTCATTAAAATAGGACGATCTTTTTCTGAATTCTCCGAAAGCAAAAAAATGTAGGATATATGACATATTGATTTAGAGGTCTGGAAAATCAATCCCGTTTTAGAAAATGACATTTTAGAAAATCTCACCACAAAAATCAATTTTCATCAATTTTAATATATCAAATTCATCGAGTGTGTTAACGTATTCAATAATACAAATTCAACTAGAAATAAGCGCACTAAAAAAAAAAAATGTTACAATATCGAGTAGAAACGGAAACATGGATCATTGTTCTAAAATTTTTTTTTTTCAATAACATCGAAATTTGATGAAAAAAAAATCATTGTTCCCCAATTAAGGTAATTGATGAAAAATGGGATCGTTTGAACGAGGCACCATAAGAGCAATCTTAACACCCCAAATCATATGAATCGCTGTGAATTAAATTTAATTTCACAAATATATTTTTTTCAATCGGGTCCATTTCACATTATTTATGTTTGCGTCAGTGACGGTCAATTTCTAGCGGGTCTCAACAATAAAACTGACCTCTCTTATGAACCGAGGTCCTTATCAATGTTGATTCGTTTTTTCCTTCGTATCGAGCGCTAAATCAGTCGAGTAGTTATCTTACAGTTAAACATACATCCGAGTGATACACACTGTGTTGTTGAAAAAACTGGGGGGGAATTATCGTATTTTAATAGTAAATATTGGGTATCTGAAGTAAAAACGGCGATCGGATAATACAAATATACTGATATAGTAAATAAATATATATATACATATATATATATATATATATATATATATATATATATATATATATATATATATATATATATATATATATATATATATATATATACATATATATATATATATATATATATATATATATATATATATATATATATATATATATATATATATATACATATATATATATATATATATATATATATATATATATATACATATATATATATATATATATATATATATATATATATATATATATATATATATATATATATATATATATATATATGTGTGTGTATATATATATATATATATATATATATATATATATATATATATATATATATATATATATATATATAGCCTATATAAATATATATATATATATATATATATATATATATATATATATATATATATATATACATATACATATATATATATATATATATATATATATATATATATATATATATATATATATATATATATATATATATATATATATATATATATATATATATATATATATATATATTATATCTCTCTCTCTCTCTCTCTCTCTCTATATATATATATATATATATATATATATATATATATATATATATATATATATATATATATATATATATATATATATATATATATATATATATGTGTGTGTATAATGTAGCTATAAATGAACTGGATTTGTTCATTGGTTTTGTTTCTATTTGAGAGAAAACTTCTGTCTCGTTTATCGTCCAATCTATTAGCCCATATAGCCTATGAAAGCTTAGCAAAAATAGATAGCAGTGAATCAATAAGTTTGGGTGATCGTATGAGCTTGGTGACCATGGTGACCATCAGACAACCATAGGCGCCTGAAGAGCGAATACTTGGCTTGACGTGTTTACTTGGAAAGAGGATGGCCTATTCGAGGAAACGATCAAAACCTAACCCAAAAACCCCAACACAGCTTCTTTGTGCTCTAACCAATGCCTCGAAAAAGTAGCTTGTCTACGGCCTTCCTACACGCCAAGCCCTCCTACACTCTTACTAGTATCGCTATGCCAGTATACGCCCCTCAGCGCCCCCTTTTAATATAATATACGTGCTTGCACAGCTCTGGAACGCTGTTGCCTATCCATTAGTACAATGGCTATAATCCAAGAAAATACTTACCGGTAAAGTGGAGTGACTTTAACCCACTGGTGTGACTTTGTCCTTTTGTTGGAGAAAGTTTCAAACTGCTACAAATGAGAAAGTTTTAATTTTATCGTATCCATTTTGATACGTATTTTGATTTTGATATATTTCTATTGAGGTACCAAAAAAGAAATGGATACGATAGAACTAAAACTTTTTCATTTGTAGCAGTTTGAAACTTTTTCCAACAAAAGGATAAAGTCACACTAGTGGGTTAAGTCACCCCAAATTACCGGTGAGTATTTTCACAGTATTTTGATTATATTATTTTTTAACAAAAGAACATATAGAACATACATATAAATGAATGTTCAGTCACGTGATGTCCACAAAGCCCTGAAGAGCTTGACTGTGGATTAAATGCAGGGAAATGATGGTAATGAATATTGTGTGATGCGATATTAATGATTGATTTGCTTCTATTCCAGAACCACGATGTTAGCGAGGAGTCGATCAAGATCAAGCAAGAGCCGTTCAACCTGAGCTCCAGCTCCGACAGCTCGGCCAACAACTCTCAGATGCACGGTAAGCTTCAGTTCCACGACTCGTTCCATGACTCGTTCCATGACTCGTTCCATGACTCGTTCCATGACTTCATATCCATGACTCGTTCCATGACTCGTTCCATGACTCGTTCCATGACTCGTTCCATGACTCGTTCCATGACTCGTTCCATGGCAATCCATGGCTTCATATCCATGACTCGTTCCATGACTCGTTCCATGACTCGTTCCATGGCAATCCATGGCTTCATATCCATGACTCGTTTCATGACTCGTTCCATGACTCGTTCCATGACTCGTTCCATGACTCGTTCCATGACTCGTTCCATGACTCGTTCCATGACTCGTTCCATGACTCGTTCCATGGCAATCCATGGCTTCATATCCATGACTCGTTTCATGACTCGTTCCATGACTCGTTCCATGACTCGTTCCATGGCTCGTTCCATGACTCGTTCCATGACTCGTTCCATGACTCGTTCCATGGCAATCCATGGCTTCATATCCATGACTCGTTTCATGACTCGTTCCATGACTCGTTCCAAGACTCGTTCCATGGCTCGTTCCTTGGCCAGACTCCATGACTCGTTCCATGACTCGTTCCATGACTCGTTCTATGGCAATCTGTGGCCAGACTCCATGGCTCGTTTCATGCTCCATGACTCATTCCAAGACAATCCAAGACTTAACTATACAAGTTTCGTTCCATGGCAATCCATGACTCGTTCCATGACTCGTTCCATGACTCGTTCCATGGCTTCATATCCATGACTCGTTTCATGACTCGTTCCATGACTCGTTCCATGACTCGTTCCATGGCTCGTTCCTTGGCCAGACTCCATGACTCGTTCCATGACTCGTTCCATGACTCGTTCTATGGCGATCTGTGGCCAGACTCCATGGCTCGTTTCATGCTCCATGACTCATTCCAAGACAATCCAAGACTTAACTATACAAGTTTCGTTCCATGGCAATCCATGACTCGTTCCATGACCCGTTCCATGGCCAGACTCTATGAATCGTTCCATGGCAATCCATGGCTAGACTTTGAACCCATGGCTCGTTTGCAGTGGTTTTGAGACCGTGCCTCGTCTAATGGCATGGATATAGATTATAAGATTCTATCCATGCCTCTCATCAGGGCATCCATAACTACATCCCATCCCACCCATCCAATCTCCATGACTCGTCCACATTTTGATCTCATTCGGGCACAACAGTGACTGTCTGAAAACTTGTCTCCCCCAACCATTTGACCCGCAAGCAGTGTCAGAGTACATTTAACTTGCCATGTCTATGGCGGGGGGGGGGGGGGGGGGGGCGGGGGCGGGGGGGGGGAATTACGTTATAGCACTTAGAAGTAATTTAACGGTGTTGCCAAGTAGATGTGATGTTTATATTTATTATTCAAAGCCTCTTAGTTAAACTATTAGTTTTGAGTTTGGATATTAAAAAAGAAAACGGAGAATATTTGACGGTTGATTTATTCGGTAGTAATTTTAGAAGCAAAGTCTTAATGATTGGAGCGACGTTTCGAGAAGATTCATGCAGTAGCAAGGAGAAGGAATGTCTCGCTGGATAGACTTTATAATTTCCTCTGTTAACTGAAATATATCTTTCGATTAATTTGAACACGCCGTTTGGCTAAGTGTGACATTTTTCTCTGTGATGCGTTGTTTATTATTAGAACGTAAAAGTGGACGAACTACAACAAGGTTTGAGCGCAAGGCACTTGAAGGGGTGGTGTATGTGTATAGGCAACCTATATTTAGCCCAAATAACGCTATAGTTATAATCATAAAATTATTTTTTGAGATATATATAGGAAAACACAATGTAATTCCACGTTTTTTCTTCGTTTTATGCATTTTTTGGGGATCTTTAGGGAATGTGTTTTGTATAATTAGTCCTTGTGTTGAAGACCATTAGTTTTAAATAATCAAAATGGGGTGGTAAGATCGCCCTTGTGGTGCCCCGTCCAAACGATCCTATCTTTCATCCATAGCCTTAATTGGGGAACAATGATTTTGTATCAAGTTTCGATGTTATTAAAAAAAAAAAAAAAAAAGTATAATTAATTAATCTTTCAATTATTTTATAATATGTATTCAAGTGATATCAATGCCTCACATTGTTGTAATGAGTGAACGACAACGACAATGTCCCTCGAATCGTGTTTTCCATCACAACTTCAGTAGCAGTTTTTGTTTCTCCTACTTTTATTGTTGATCGTGATTGTTGATCGTGTGATTGTTGATCGTGTGATTGTTGATCGTGTGATTGTTGATCGTGTGATTGTTGATCGTGTGATTGTTGATCGTGTGATTGTTGATCGTGTGATTGTTGATCGTGTGATTGTTGATCGTGTGATTGTTGATCGTGTGATTGTTGATCGTGTGATTGTTGATCGTGTGATTGTTGATCGTGTGATTGTTGATCGTGTGATTGTTGATCGTGTGATTGTTGATCGTGTGATTGTTGATCGTGTGATTGTTGATCGTGTGATTGTTGATCGTGTGATTGTTGATCGTGTGATTGTTGATCGTGTGATTGTTGATCGTGTGATTGTTGATCGTGTGATTGTTGATCGTGTGATTGTTGATCGTGTGATTGTTGATCGTGTGATTGTTGATCGTGTGATTGTTGATCGTGTGATTGTTGATCGTGTGATTGTTGATCGTGTGATTGTTGATCGTGTGATTGTTGATCGTGTGATTGTTGATCGTGTGATTGTTGATCGTGTGATTGTTGATCGTGTGATTGTTGATCGTGTGATTGTTGATCGTGTGATTGTTGATCGTGTGATTGTTGATCGTGTGATTGTTGATCGTGTGATTGTTGATCGTGTGATTGTTGATCGTGTGATTGTTGATCGTGTGATTGTTGATCGTGTGATTGTTGATCGTGTGATTGTTGATCGTGTGATTGTTGATCGTGTGATTGTTGATCGTGTGATTGTTGATCGTGTGATTGTTGATCGTGTGATTGTTGATCGTGTGATTGTTGATCGTGTGATTGTTGATCGTGTGATTGTTGGAACTGCATGATATGTTCCTCACTTCACCTTGTTCACGCTCTTAAAATACTTTCTGAGCAAAAGTAACAATGAAACCAACTAATAACTACTTCGAAGAGAATAATAGAAATATTTAATTTTTGTTCAATTAGGCCCGGTATTATCAAGTCCAGTTAGCCTTTATCTGACAATTCAAACTTGTTATCACCATGGTTACCTGTGGTATTTGCTTTCACCAACTCTCAGATATATACTAACTGGACTTGGTAATACTGGGCCTTGGAAAAACAGAATCGAGGTTTCATCTAACCAAAGATCCAGTTAGCCACAATATTTGGGAGGGAAACCATTGCTAAATATAAATCATAATAATATTACAAAAAATACTTCATATTCACTTTTTTAAGAACCATTAGAACAAAATTGACGATACCTTCCTTGAGATTTGCGAGTGTTGGCGGTAGAATTGCAAATGGCTAATGGAGAGACGTGGAAGATCCGCCAACTTTCATGGGGGCATTTACCCTCTCTATACCCTTGGATACTGTCTTGGTAGGGAGATGACGATTCGTGGACGAGAGAGAGAGAGAGAGAGAGAGAGAGAGAGAGAGAAAGAGAAAGAGAGAGAGAGAGAAAGAGAGCGAGAAAGAACGAGCGAGAAAGAGAGAGATAGAGAAAGAGTGAGAGAGAGATAAAGAGAAAGAGAGAGAAAGAGAGAGAGAGAGAAAGAGAGAGAGAGAGAGAGAGAGTGATTGAGAGTGAGAGAGCGAGAGAGAGAGAGAAAGAGAGAGAGAGAGAGAAAGAGAGCGAGAGAGATAGAGAAAGAGTGAGAGAGAGAGAAAGAGAAAGAGAGAGAAAGAGAGAGAGAGAGAAAGAGAGAGAGAGAGAGAGAGAGAGAGAGAGAGAGTGTGTATGCGTGTGTGTGTGTTGAGGCTAATTTGGTTTGGTTCCACCCCGCCTATTGAGGATAATTTACTAACTCCTCGCCACGCGCTGACAGCAGCCAACATAACTTATCTGAAACACCTTCATTTCACTCGGCCGACATTTGTAACTATGACGCGCAATGTATCGACCTGCATACCTACACTGTTTAACCGGCCGTTTAACGACGCACGAACAATTTGTTGATACAACAGATTTGTGGGCGTCCACCGGACTTCAGACCACCTACGACGACGAATTAATTACTGTACAGTGGTGGAATTGACGTGACGGGGGGGGGGGGTCACCATCCCCCACTCCCTCAAGAAATGTACTATATTCACCGGTAGAGGTAGCTGAGTGGTTAACGCACTCGCTTCGTGTGACCCGGGAGGTGAAGGGGCATATCGGACCCGGTTCGATCCCCGCCACCGTCCATCTTTACAAGTGTTTCTCGTGGTGAACGAATATTAGGATTTTAAGGCGCATCGACAGCGAGGTCATTTAGCGCCTTTCCCTCTGTATAGTCTGGGCTAATGCTGGTATGGTTCTTACAATATAGGCCACGACCATCCTATCCTATCCTTACCAATACCTGAGAAACCTTCATCTCACCATCCCATCATCTCATATATTATTCACCGACACCAATAGATCTTATAGTCATCAGTAGAGTGCGTTGTTAAAACCTAGTATAAGAAAAAGAAGAAGATCGTCTCCCTACAAAATAATTGTATAAGCACTTCAATTAATTAGATAATCTCGTACTAAAATTTACCCGATTTAACACTTTTGCAAGATGCGATTTCATTTCTCATAGTAGGTCTACACTGCCTTCTGAAAAGTCACAATAGCTCAAAACTGTCCCAGCTATATGATTATACCAGAGTCGATAAAGTAGCATGGCTACAGGAGGTAGAACTGCTTTGTCGACTGTGGCTATACAAATATAATTCTGATATTTGTGTTTGTTATGTTGGTAGATAACCTTCTTATCCTATGAATAAATCATCCATTTTGATTTTCTTCTAGTGAATCATCCATTTTGATTTTCTTCTAGTGAATCATACATTTTGATTTTCTTCTAGTGAATCATACATTTTAATTTTCTTCTAGTCAATCATACATTTTAATTTTCTTCTAGTCAATCATGCATTTTGATTTTCTTCTTGTGAATCATAGATTTTAATTTTCTTCCAGTGAATCATACATTTTTTTATATTGGGATGACTACGATATATTGGCATCAGTGAATGATATATGAGATGATGGAATGGTGAGATGAAAGGTTATTTTGTTATGTGGTTATGGATAGTGGTAAGGAGTCGGTCGTGGCCTGTTGTTAAGTAACCATCCTAGTATTGACCTGAACGACCACGAAAAAACTCTGTCAGAATGTTCGACCATGGCGGAAATTGAACCCCGGTCTGAAAGACGGTCCAGTACGCTAGCAACTCGACTACTCATATCAGTCCAATCCTTCAGAGTAAATTTGGAAACAAATCCCCGATCGAACCATCTCGAGATATCCCCATGAAATCTTTCCACCGCCGCCTCGCGTGCCAATCACTGAACCGTGGTGACTAATCAACAAGTGACTACGTCATCATAGGCCGTCCCCAGCCAGGCCTAACAGCCGCCTTTACATGGCTAGGAATCTTGATAGGCGACTCAGCGAGATTATAATACACACTCAGCGTTTAATTGATGACCTAACGCAATGGAAATGGAATAGTATATTACGTTTGATTACGCGTTGAGACATTTAATTAGACTGGATTGTTACAATATAACGTGGAGTATGGTGGTAACAATATTTAATTAGGGTAGGACGGACGATATATGTATGTAGCCTGGAAAACGAAAATGTCTACCAATTTTTTTTTTCATTCTTTTATAATCAACATCGTAATCTTAATGTATAATCATTGCTCTCAGTCTCCGCCCCCTTGATGTCACAAATAATACCGTAAAATCAACAGGGCTGTTAGTTAGAACTGTAGTCAAATTCTCTCTCTCTCTCTCTCGCCCTCTCGGAAATGAAACTCGGAAATACTATTGGTGATTTTGAATTTTAAAATATGGAAAATTCAGTCATGGCCATTTTGTATATTCGTAATGGCTTTGATCCTTACGATTTGATTTAATAATCAATATTTTGAAAATTTTTATCATTATAGATCGTCAAATCAAAATCGAAAAACCTGAAAATTCCAGAAATCAATTTGTGTAAAAATAATGTTGTTTTTTGGCCCTATTTCTTTGTGGTGCGCAATCTGAAATTTAAGATTTAAATAAAAACTGGCCTACATTAAACACATCTTTGGTATTTGTATAAAAATTGAAATTGTGAAAAAATATGAGCATTATTGTACAAGTTTTCAATGTAGACCATGAGCTTGCACCTTTGCTACTATATTCATCGAAGGTTCCGAGCCACCGTCCCCCCTATCTCACACCACTGACGCACGGGTGGTTCGCACCTTCTACTTTCGTGTATAATTTCCAAAGTTTCTAATATCTCATTATTTTTCCAAGTTCTATCCATCTCGTAAATTTTTTTTTTTATATTGCACTATACTGATGGCTACGATCTATTGGCGTCGGTGGATGATGAATGAGATGATAGGATGATGAGATGAAAGGCTATTTTATTAGGTGTTTTGGATGGTGGGAAGGAGTCGGTCGTGGCTTGTTGTCAAGGAGCCATCTCAGTATTGACCTGGACGACAGAGGGAAACCACGAAAACCCCTGTCAGAATGTTCGACCATGGCAGGAATTGTACCCCGGTCTCCCAAATGAAGGTTCAGCGTGTTACCACTCAGCCACGCGTCTCGGTATAAATCAGTTGAAGTTAGAACAAATTACCCTCAACTATTCCAAGTATATCTTCTGATAAGCTTCAACTAACTTGCTTTTAAATTACCACACATTTCTTTTCTCACGGTTTTAATCGCTTTTATTACACAACTCTCGATATCAGGTTATAACGTCTTATATCAGTGGAGGATAAAACTGTAATAACTTATTGCGATAATTATCTAAAGTTGTCTCAACCTAATTCTAGGTATCTGCACGATTACACTGCCTGTCGCTTAACTCTCACAATAAAAACTCTTCATCACCATAATTCCATCTGACTCATTAACTATACTTGTATGAGTGATACCGAGACGCGTGGCCGAGTCGTAACACACTGAACCGTAATTCGGGAGACCGGGGTTCGATTCCCGCCATGGTCGACCATCATGACAGGGGTTTCCCTCTGTCGTTCAGGTTGATACTGGGATGGTTCCTTAACAACAGGCCACGACCGGTTCCTTCCCACTATCCCAAACACCTAATAAAATAACCTTTCATCTCATCATCCCATCATCTCATTCATCATCCACCGACGCCAACAGATCGTAGCCATCAGTATAGTGCGTCGTTAAAACCAAATATATACAATATATGTATGAGTGATGAGGTGATATAGTGGCTGAATAATTGTTAAAACTTATCTAATTGTACTTGGATTTATTTATTTATTTATTGATTCATTCATTTATGTATTTATTCATTTATTTCAACTTTCGTCCAGAGGATTGGTAAATAGCTTGTAATATGTACAGTATATGGACAGTCAACACTTGATATATAAAACAACCATACACACAAGACAATGCAATATAAAACACGATTTATATTGGGTTCAACGACGCATTCTACTGATGACTAAGATCTATTGGCGTCGGTGAATGATATATAAGATGGTGGGATGATGAGATGAAGGGTTATTTTATCAGGTGTTTGGGATAGTGGGAAGGAGCCGGTCGTGGCCTCTGGTTAAGGAACCATCCCAGTATCAACCTAAACGACAGAGGGAAACCACGAAAACAAAAATAATCAGGTTTGACAACCATGGCAGGAATCGAACCCCGTTCTCCTGAATAACGATTCACCATGCTATAGCCACTCGACCACTCGTATCAGTACAACACTAGTATTGTATTCCTTTTATTTTTAGCATATATGTGCTATTTACATACATTATTACATTTTACATAGTTTACATATTTCACAAAGTTAATCACAATAATGACATAGTACAAAATGATCATAACATGATACTATAATTAGTACTGATACTAAAATTGGATTGGATTAAAGTTGGATAAAATTGGATTAATCATAATTTCATTCACTCATTCATTACATCCCAGAAACCACATTTTTCATAATGTTTTGGAATAAGCATGCAATCTTTGATTAATTTACTAAACTCCATCCTAAATTTTGATGCATTGTTTGCATTTCTGATTTCACAAGGAATTCTGTTGAAAACCTTCATCCCTTTATGGAATATAGAATTTTCTTCCTTACATGAATATTTTATATTTACAAATATACTCTGATTATTTCTTAGATCATATCTTTCATGAATTTGCTAATTATACCTAATTTTCTTACATAGATAGTTAGGAAGAAGGCCTCTTGTGATTTTGTAGATGAATGTGAGGTATTGAGTATTATTCTCTGTCTTACACTAGGAAAACGCTTTATACGCGTTGTTGGACGATCGGAAAATAATAGTATGTCGACTTCATTGTCAAACTTTTGCCTAAATTCGCCAATTGGGTAACATTTTAGTTATAAATGGGTAAAAACGGCTTCGAGTGGTACCAATTTAGCACATTTCATGTTTTTTCTTCAAAATGGCTGACCCGATCGATCTGAGAATTTCCAGAAATGTGTATCAAGATGTAATTCAACTTCACACAAAATTTCAATTTTTTTGAAAATAAAATTTTTTAAATTTTTTTTCCGTCGTGTTATTCTAATGGGTATTTTTGAAATTTCTAAAATTCATAAAAAAAATGTTGATATCCGATAATGCCACAAAACTATACAGATCTAAGTTAGATAAGGAAACATGATGGAAAAAAGTTTGAAATTGATAGCTGTAGCCGTTTGACCTGTGGAGAACCGAAAAAAAACATTTAAAAAAAACATAAAAACGAGCACCAATTTTTTTCAGTATGTCAAATTGAATCCTCGCTAAAGCTCGTCTAACTAGTATGTGTTGGTCGGTAGACAACAAGTATATCACCTTCGGTCATTATATGCAACAGTTTGCAATTTTGAATAGCAGTAAGTGAATTTCTAACATCAACGGGGCAAGACTGTACACACGTGTTCTTGTGTGGCGTATTGACAGAGCTACACGTGCCTTTTAGGATATTCAATATGAAACGCCCACTCGGTAACTCCGTGAGTGTTTTACAGTACACATATCCAGTTACAACAAGATATGGCTTGCTTGTAAGTTGTATGTATATGCACTTATAATAAGAACTATTATTTTATTATATATAAAAAAGCGTATGTGCGAAATTATAAACAGAGAGATAGCGTGTTTGTCAGTTTGAAGTAGAGAAAAGTTGTGAGCAAATGGAAAGTGTTGTTGAAGTTTTGATTGGAATTAGCACGATTTGGGGAAAATTAGCTGTCACCTCCGGCACAAGTAGCTCAGTTGCTGACGCACTTGCTTACTTGTGATCGGGGAGATGATAATAACCACAAAAATTTGGATGAGCCAAGCGAAAACTCAATTTCGCCATACCCGAAAAAAGTGACTGTTTTTTTTTTTTTTTTTTTTTTCGCGCTACACAGGTCAGAAAAAAATTCAAAATCAGTTGAAACTTGGCATACACAAGTGTCATTATCTAATTCGATATTGTATGGTTTTGTGGCGCAATCGGTTGAACCACTTCTGAGAAAACTTATTTTAAAGTTTTCAAAAATCCCATTAGAATGACCCAGAGGAAAATATTTGTGTATCAAGTTTTGATGTTATTATTTTAAAAAATAAAATATTCATCCGACGCCAATAGATACTTATACCACTGTAGTTTGTCGTTGAATCAAATATATATATATTTTTTAATAACATCGAAACTTGATACAAAATCATTGCCCCCCAATTAATGTTATGGATGAAAGATGGGATCGTTTGGACGGGGCACCACAAGGGCGATCTTACCACCCCATTTTAATCATCCAATTAAAAACCATTTAACTTCAACACCAAGACTGCGAAATCAAATATAAATAAAATTATTGTCCATGACCGTACAAACAGGCGTAACAATATCTGATACAATTTTGAAAAGCCTTTTTTTTTAAATGTCCACCTCTGAAAATAGTTCACATTCAAATTTAAAGCGAACTTTTTCTTACATTCTTCAATTGAACAACGTTTTGGATTTTAGATTTCGGTAGATTTTAGTTTGATTCTATCAGCGTCGGATTAATGATCAATAAGATGATAAGATAACAGTTTCTTATGTATAATGGAAGGAAGCGGTCGTGGTCAGTATTGTGTAGAAACCCTCTCGGCATCAGCGTGTGTAGGCTACAACTCAATGACGTTTTATATGGTGGTTGTGGAAAGAAGAAATATTTTTTTCGCATATATATATAGTTTTTACCGTGGATAGTGTTCACGAAATTTAGTTTTCATACTAAAGACGCTTTAGTATTACTTTTAGTTTTCTTTTGATACATTAACTTGTTTTTTTTTTCATTTACAAGTAAGATATTACCGAACATTGATGGTTGAGAACTGTTCAGTCAGCATCCAGCTTCCTCGATATAAAAAATAAAATAATCATTATTATCGATGTATTATACGAAATATTATTTGTATTTAGAAAAATTATTGTCAGGATCAATGTTAATTTGTAAAACTAATTAATTACCTAGTATTTAGTAATTTTAATTAATTGGATTTAATGAAATAAAATAATAAATGGAATAAAGTAAGTAATTTAGTTATTTAGTATTTAATAATTTTTTTTTTTTACTTGTAATACTAAAAACGTTTCTAGTATTAGTTTTAGTTTTCCTTTGATCTCGTTTTTTATTTAAAATTATGTCCTGTCACCATCCAGCTGCCTCGGGGTAAAAACAAAAATAACGATTATATCGATTTGTTTTATATGAAATATCATTTTGTAGTTCCTACAGGCCTATGGGAAAAATTAATTTCATGATTAATGCCAATTTAAAAACCAATTAATTACTCTCAAATCTCAGAAATGAGAATGGATAAAGGCATGATTTCCCATTTTTTCTCCCCCCCCCCCCCCCCCCAACCCCCCCTGTTGTCGCGACTCGAGTTACTGTCCCCTCATAAAGCATATAACTACTGTACGTACTGCAGTGAAATGTATGTGTTCAACAACGTATTATAATTATGAATATAGACCTGATATATTTCTGTTCCTTCTGAACATAACACTCTATTAACTTATAGTCACTTGAGTATAACAATTGACTAGCAATATATGCTGCAGTTACGTGTTGCATGGGTCTTATGTCGACAGTTACATGCAGTTCAATTGCTTACATAGAAAACGAAGTCATCAAATATAATATTCATTATATATTTCTTCTTAAATCAGCAATTACAAATGTAAAGTATAAATATTTGAATTTACAGACATATTTTTGTATTTTATATGTATCGTTTGCTGGTAGCTATTATTTGCGATTTACAAAATAGCTGTGAATGTGTGCCCCATGTGAACACATTTTGTAATTTATCGGCCACAATTGGCTTTATTTGAAAACAAATAATCTTCAAACTTTCATTAAATAATATAGATAATTTTCTCTCTGTTGGAATTTTATTTCTCGATTCATTCAAAATGTAGAATCTCTTAATGTGGAAATTTACATGGTAAGTCATAATTTACTGATCTCCGCGCTCGATACTATCAAAATTCAAAATATTTTACTTTATGGGGACTATTTGCAACTGACATATTCATATTTGTCCCTTAACTCTTCGATAATCAAACGATCATATTTTGATTATATATTATCATCGAAAACTTGAAACAAGAAACTGTCATTTTTCCTCAATCAACACTGAGGATCACAAAGTAGTATCTATTTCCAAATGTGCATGGCACAATATATATATATATATATATATATATATATATATATATATATATATATATATACACCTTGAGATCCAAACCATTACGTCACTGCCACCATATTCTACATAATTAATTTCTATGATGATAGAGAGGGCTTTGTTTCAATCCTTTACAATCAAGTGTTGACACCTGTTGTTTGAATTTAATTGGTATCTTAATAGCTTTGAGTGATTTACAAAAATGACATTATATATTATTTTTTTACATCAAAACGGCTGATCCGATTCGAGTGAAAGCTTGTAATAATGTATATCATTATTGAATTAAAATTCCCTGATGATTTGAATTCTCTAGAAGGAAATAATTTTCACGATATTTTCTCTGGGTTATTCTTATGGGATTTGTGAAAACTTTGAAATGAGTTTTCTCAGAAGTGGTTCAACCGATTGCGTCTCAAAACTATACAGTATCGAATTAGATAAGGACACTTTTTTAAGTCAAGTTTCAACTGATTTTTAATTTTTGTTTGACCTGTGGAGCGCGAACAAAAAAAACAAAAAACAAAAAAAATCACTTTTTCTCGGGTATGGTAAAATTGAGTCTTCGCTTCGCTCATCCAAAAAAAAAATAGCGAAGATAAATTTCTTTATTTGTATAAACACCGCCCTCTTAACAAACACCCATGAAAATAAAACGATGACGAATTACTGACGAAAAAAAAACGATTCATTTTCTCTACAAATTTCGCCTAATCGTCAAAACCTATATTCTGAAAGCACGACGTAGAGCCGTATTGTTTCTAATCAAGTGTGAACGCATGCAGTCTTGTAAGATATGGTCCAATAGCAGCACGCAGCCTAAGCCTCCTGGTGTAATTACAGACTCGTCAAGCCAACAGCTGGCTTGACATGCAGTCCTTGCAGTGTGCATTACGACAGCCGTGAGCAATGCGTCCAATCAGCATGTACTGTTTCAATTTCGCGTACAAATACGATACTCATCATCCCCTTTGGCGACAGTTTTTATGCATGTCAGTTTTTTTAATGGTACTAAAAATAATTAGTTGAGAATCAAAATTTGCAATATTTGTGTAAAATTAGAAAACAATTAATGAAAGAAGAAAAATCTAAGAAAGAGAATATATATTCAGAATAAAAAAGATTTAAAAACCCATTTGCAGAAAAATTCTCGCATCTCGCTGTTTGTTTGTTTGTTGAGGAAGCGGACAAGAAAGACAAAATTTAAGAGAAGTTGAGGAAAATTGAGATGATAGATAAGAATGGAGAAGTGTCAAGAAAAGAAAAGAAAAGGAGGGGAAAATGTAACGTTCTTGGACCCTTCCCTGAATAAACCACTCGAAATTTCGTGCTAGTGCTAGCTAGCTCCAAGAGGCTAGACTTTGTTTGGTTAGGGTTTAGTAAAAAAGCTACCAACAATGGCAATATAATATAAAAACAAATTCACGGTCTCTTGGACTGAATAATTCCATCAGAATTCGAAGCCCACCTCATAAGCAGGGCTAGGATTTTGTGCTAACAACAATGGAAATACACAGAGACCGGACATGTTGCCATGACAGATAGCTCTCCTAGTAAACATTAACCAATCAAAGTCCTAGCCTCAATTGACCATTGTAGATCGTCCGCCCTCGTGATGTCACAAAATATAGAAACCAATCAAGTGGACAGTGAAGCGGGGGAAATAGGGAAATAACCAATCAAGGTATCTAAAATTTCCCCTGCTTCGTATAAGTCACGCCCATCTACAATGGTCAATTGGAGCACTAGCACGAAATTTATTAGGTAAGAATCCAGGTATTTTCTTAATTCACTCCGGTCATCAAAAGGCTTCCACTCGACTGGACGTGGTCTACACACCCACTCTAGACCTTATCGTCAAGGGCGAACCTTCTGGGAGCAAATAAATTGCTCCCGACGACAGCTCTGGATACCACGGGGCCATGCAAGCCCCCACACACCGGATCCTCCGAGGGGAACTAATCAGTTATATTATGAGCGACTGCCAAGTGTGAATATAAATAAAGCAAATCACGTGCTAATACTTAGCTTTGCAATACAATAGATTCTGATTTGTCATAGACTATTTATATTGAATTAGATATGAAACGATATTATCAGTTATATATAATCACTGAGTAATCACTGGAAAGAGCATTCAATTTTAAGATCGTACTGTCTACATTTATTTTTCTAAGATGAATCGAGAAATGATGATATAATGTTATATACAATAGAAATGCTTTACGGACTAACGATAGTAGGCCTATGCTGTACTGTTACAATGAAGGAAAATTTAGAGACTTTCCTTGATAATTGTCGATTATATCATATCATTGGGTATTAGGCCTATACAGTATTTTTTGAAAATCGTATTTAGAATAAATAAATGTGAATATTTCCCAAAACAATGTTCAAATCCACTGCAATGAATATCATATATTCATTTTATAGATCATATATAAAAATATTTAATATTTTCTTAATGTTCAAATGCAAGCTAAAAGTTAAACGAAGACTTTCACAAGCAATCCTGATTACATATTTCATTATTTTTCTCGAAAGCCGAGATAAAACCAAAAGGAGTGGTTTAAAATATAAATTTTATTTTCCGAAAAATGAAACTGCTCCCACTTTTTTGATATGTGAAACTATATTATTACTTTAGGGCCAATTAAGGTGGTTTGAGGAATTATCAATTCATGAATTAACACTGATTAGCGGTTCAACCCAGCTACCAAAGAAATAACAATTTTTTCAAAATGAAAATTTATAAAAGAAATTTTTAATATTTTTAAAAAATTTATTTTTTAAAATTTATTTTTAAAATGTATTTACATATTTTTAAAAAATATTGAAAATATATTTTTCATTTTTCCTAAAATACTCTATAAGAAAACTCCACAAGACGCAACAGGTATATAAAAACATCCCACATAACAATATTCTATAACCACTCCCCCACAGCGTTGCGCAAAGAGCTCCGTACAGAAGAGAGTCCCACCCCTTATCACGGACTGACCCTCCCCTGCGAAGTAGATCCAATATCCCCCCCCTACCCCCCCCCCCCTTCAAGTGGGTAGACAGGCACACTTCACCTGCAATTAGCCCTGAAGGTGAAGCATTAGCTGAGCACTGGTAAAACTTCAGTGACCAGCGCATGGATTGAGTAGGCGATCAATTAGACAGTGGCCGAGGGCATCGGGTGTAATCAATACAGATTGTGTTTCGAATCACGTGACCCTTGATGCTTCTCATGTCGCACCCCCCTCCCCCCTCCCCCGGCCTTCATCTGCTACCCCATCCGGAATAACGAGCCACCGTCAAATACAGGGCTGATTGTGAAATCTAATATTATAGTACATTTTGTAGATGGTTTTCTTAAAAAAATAATTATTTCATGATTAAATTGAATTTCTGAATGAAATTGGATATGAATATTATAGAAAATGAAAAATAAATGTTTTAGTTCTATTCATAATTTATTATTGACAAAAATGTTGAAACGGACAATTTTCAAAGTGGGCCCCTGCTATTTATATTTTATTCAGGTTCACTTTTACAAATTGATAGTTAGTGGATTAAGCAATAGTTAGCGGATAGATTTGTTATCACCTCTGGTTATCCATATAGTATTTTCGTACCTTAACTAATAGTTAGCGGATTAGTTTAGTACGTGACTAAGATTCGTAAGATTGTATTTTAAAACTGAGACGAGTGGCCTAGTGGTTAATACACTGAACCGTCATTCAGGAGACCGGGGTTCGATTCCCGCAGTAAACACATAATAAAATAACTTTTCATCTCACCATCCCATCATCTCACAACTCATTCGCCGACGCCAATAAATCGTAGTCATCAGTAGAATGCGTCGTCAAAACCCAATATGAATTTTAAAAAAATGTAGCTTAAATGTGGAAATTTCATGCTTAACCGTAATTGAGGAACAATATCTTTGTGTCACGATTTCGATTTTGATGATGAAAAAACAAGAAACTTTACAAATATTTTTCTTTTTAATGTTTTATAATGGCTTCTAGTTTCTACAGAACGAATCGAATGACACGTTATTTCTCTAAGAAGCAAGTAATGTATACTGTACTCTGCTGTAAGTTGATTCAGAAAGTTATTCTGACAAGAGGTTTCTCAGAACGTTCGACTATTCTGAGAAGTCAAGTTTCCTCTTACAGTTCCCTGTACAGCAAGTAACTTGACGAGACTATAGAGTGTGTTTATCAGCTCTGTGTAGGTTTACTTGTTATACTGTGTTCCAGATACTTCAATTGTTTCATTTCCTTTTTTTACAATTCACGCATTTGTCACAAAGAAAAACAAGTTTTTAAAAAAAGACAAACGAACATTTTTTTGTATCCATCCTGACTTGGTTTTTCGTGGTTTCCCTCAGTTTTTGAAGCAAATGCTTGGATGAATTACTAATTGGCCACGACGTTTAATTAGTAGAGTGATAGGCCTAATTATGAAGTTAGTGAAATTTCATGAAATTATGATTTTTTAAAATCATATTATATGTGATTGACTTGTTAGACGAGCTTTAGCGAGGATTGGCTTGGTTTTTCTCTTGAACTTGCTGATGTCTTCATTTGCTACCTTCCTGATATTGAGGAAAAGACTTTGAAATAGTTCAATACAACCGGAGAATATAGGCTTCTGTCAAGTAACAAATGACAAACAATAGTTACCATAGCAACACAGCGAACTGGTGGACTACCAAACATTCTGATTGGTCAATTCCAACTGGTGGACATTGTTGTCTCTCTCTATCAACAATGGGTAACGTCACTTGACAGTAGCCTATAGGACCCTTATTCCACATTTCCAGTCCATATTTATCATTCTAAGATGTAAATTAGCCTCTTGAAAGGTCCACAACCCGGCATATCTTCAATTACCGTTCCAACATTTCTTCCTCATTCATACATTAAAACCAAGAACCAGCAAGATACTCCGTACACACATGTCCATTACCTTGTCCTGTACTCTGATTGGTTATCAATATCGCTCACACAGCTTCAATAATCCATTATTACTGTTCATCCAAACCAGAATAAATTATTATAATTATATTCTGTATATTTGATATGACATATTTTACCGATTTTATAGCACACCATTATTTCTGCGTGCTCAAATCTGAATACCAATCGAGACTATTTATATTTTATATTGGAACGGTTAAAATTCTACAATATAGTCTATACTTGTACCCACGAAAGAGAAACGTATTTGTTTCTAAACAAAAACACGAAAGAAAAAAGAAAGACATTGTTCATGTCAACATGAACAAAAATATAAATGTTATAATTTTGTTTAACAGTGGTATATTTTCAGGGTATTACGATTTTACACAGAACGAGATTTACGATAATATAAGCAACTCCATCTTTCGAAAGCGTCAAGGGGAACCCACACACAGTATAAAATGTCAGTGTCAACATAACATATAAACGATCGCAGTCACTTTCCGGATGAACATGGTGTAGGGAAACTGCTTCAGACCGTGTAGAGAAGTATAGCTTCTATTTATAGAAGCTGATTATATATAATAAACGATAATGAGCATTCATTATATGTTGAGTATTATTTGTATGTAACGGTACTTTATGAGGTAGAAATCTATGGCAAAAATATTGAGGGCTACTCACACATAAAAGTGATCTCTTTGTTATTGTGAAATTTCGCATTTTCGCCAAATATTGTCATCATTAGATAATGTATTATATATATATATATATATATATATATATATATATATATATATATATATATATATAACCGTCATTCGGGAGACCGGGGCTCGATTTCCGCCATGGTCGACCATCCTGACAGTGGTTTTCCGTGGTTTCCCTCTGTCGTTCAGGTTGATACTTAGATGGTTCCTTAACAACAGGCCACGACCGACTCCTTCCCACCATCCAAAACACCTAATAGAAAAACCTTTCATCACATCATCTCATTCATCATCCACCGACGCCAATAGATCGTAGCCATCAGTATAGTGCGTCGTTAAAACCCAATATAAATAAAAGATTATTTATACTTTGAATCCACCCTGACTGGAACTTTTGTCCCTACGAAGAATGGGGTTGCCGTAAAACTAGGAAAACGCCATATATGCGTTGTTAGACGAGCGAAAAGTAATAGTATGTCGACTTTTTTGCTAAACTTTTGCCTACATTCGCCAATTGGGTGACATTCAAGTTATAAATCCGTAAAAACTGCTCCGAGTGGTACCAATTTAGCACATTTTATATTTTTTCTTCAAAATGGCCCACCCGGTCGAGCTGAAAATTTCCAGAAATGTGTATCAAGATGTAATTCAACTTCAAGCAAAATTTCATTCTTCTGAAAAATAATTTTTTTTCCCACTGTGTTATTCTAATGGGTATTTTTGAAATTTCTAAAATTCATAAAAATGAAAGTTATCACCCGACAATGCCACAAAACTATACAGATCTGAGTTAGATGAGGAACCATAATGGAAAAAAGTTCGAAGTTGATAGCTGTAGCCGTTTGACCTGTGGAGAACCGACAAAAAACATTGAAAAAAAAACATGACAACGAACACCAATTTTTTCAGTATGTCAAATTGAATCCTCGCTAAAGCTCGTATAATAAGTGTAATACCGACTTTTCTAAGAATTATTTACTCGCATTGTGGACGACCTACTTTTGTGAATACAAGTATATACACACTACTAGAATGATAAGTGATTCCATTAATTTTATATCCACTCTGTTTTTTTTTTCTATATTATTAGAATATATAATAATAATCTTTTCCTTCCTATACTCATACACTACTAACATTGTTTTCTAGTAATAAAACTAATTGCATCGATATTGCTGTAGAAGCTGTTATCACAACGCACGGGACAAATGGGTAAAGGAACCATTGTTGTCAACAATACTACCCGGACGATATCATACAAAACAATTAAATACCGCCATTGTGATTGCGTGTGTGTTAGCCTCCGATATTATTTGTAAAAATGTTCACACAATATGTGATTTATAAAATAAGTAGTTTTGTTTGTTAAACAATTGCTACTGGCAAACCATAACCATTGTAATAAAAGCGTACGATAATCGGCTGTCGCTGACGGATTGATATAGAGCACCGAACTGCAGCTGTGTTGTTGTGTTTTAACGACGCAAACAGAATTAAGAGTTGATGGGAGTTGATTAGACGAGCTTTAGCGAGGATTCAATTTGACATACTGAAAAAAATTGGTGTTCGTTTTTATGTTTTTTTTTTTTTTGGTTTTTGTGTTTTTTTGTCGGTTCTCCACGGGTCAAACGGCTACAGCTATCAACTCCAAACTTTTTTCAATCATGGTTCCTCATCTAACTTAGATTTGTATAGTTTTGTGGCATTATCGGGTGGTAACTTTTATTTTTATGAATTTTAGAAATTTGCAAAAATAACACGACGGAAAAAAAATTAAAACATTTTTATTTTCAAAAAAATTGAAATTTTGTGTGAAGTTGAATAACATCTTTATACACATTTCTGGAAATTCTCAACTTGATTCAGTGAGCCATTTTAAAGAAAAAACATGAAATGTGCTAAATTTGTACCACTCGAAGCAGTTTTTACCCATTTATAACTAAAATGTCACCCAATTGGCGAATTTAGGCAAAAGTTTGGCAATGAAGTCGACATACTATTACTATCCGCGCGTCTAACAACGCGTATATAGCGTTCGCCTACTTTAGAGAAATATCAGTTTTTTGGTGATGACTTTTTTAATTGACCACTAGTGATAGGTGTGGCTTATCGGCAGGCCACCTTGATCTATACTAGGAAAACGCTATATATGCGTTGTTAGACGAGCGGATAGTAATAGTATGTCGACTTTTATAGCCACACTTTTTCCTAAACTTTTGCTGACATTTAATTCAGAAATGGGTAAAAACTGCTTCAAGTGGTACCAATTCAGCACATTTTATAGTTTTTCTTCAAAATGGCTGACCCGATCAAACTGAAAGTTTTCAGAAATGTTTATCAGAATGTAACCCAACTTTACGCAAACTTTCATTTTTTTTGGAAAATAAAAATATTTCCTTTTTTTCCGCCGTGTTATTCTAATGGGTATTTTTGAAATTTCTATAATTCATAAAAATATAAGTTACCACCCGATAATGTCACAAAACTATACAGATCTAAGTTATATAAGGATGCACATTTTAAAAAAGTTTCAAGTTGATAGCTGTAGTCGTTTGACCTGTGGAGAACCGACAAAAAAAACATAAAATAAAATTTAAAAAAAAAAAAAAAAAAAACGAACACCAATTTTTTTCAGTATGTCAAATTGAATCCTCGCTAAAGCTCGTCTGAATATGTATAAATTTAAAATGGGTCGATTATTGAATTCTGTTTCTATTTGAAAATGCAATCTACAGAAGCAACTCTATACTGAAAGTTGCAGTATATAGGCTTATACAGGATGTTTGATAACTGGACATACCATAATATAAACAATATTATTATAAGCACACCTGTTTTCAGGGTTGCCAATTGTATTATCTCTTTGAATGAATATTATTATCATTTTAAACCTCAAAAAATTGGCAATTGATATACAATTATTGTTTCCCAATAAATGTTGTATTTAGATAAATTAGCGAGACCGTTTAAAAGGAACACTTCGGTTGTTTGACGACATAGAAACGGCCTGATCACCACACGCAAATAATAGTGCTTATGCTTCTTCAAGAGGCCTCTTTACATGTTGCCTACCGGCTTGATTGCAGACGTTAAGTTGGCAAAGGAAAACCAATCATCGTATTAACTTACAGTTTACAGTTCAATGATCACCAGTATTCAATACGTGCTCGCTGAAGAGCTTAAGTTCGTGGTATGTTTTCAACCCTTTCAAAATGAATGTCAAAAATCAACATGTTTCTATCTGTTTTTCATTGTTTTCACGATTTTTTCATAGTGATATGATATAGAATTATGATTTTTACTGAACGTGGAGACACAGATATACTCACTGTTGATTCATTGCAAAAATAATTAGACTGATTGGTCGTACCGTTTACTCACCATGTGTTGTAAGCTAAAGGCTTGTATTGACGCTTTTTGTCCTGTTTTGTTCGTTCCCTGCATGCTTTACTCATGAGTTGTCAGATGTAAAGTAGCCTCTTAAACTAATAACAATGAACTTTGACTTCAGGACTGCGTCGTATGCGACCACACTTCTTCGCAGCAGATGAAAACTATTGTATTTTATTTATTCATATACTAATTTTACATATTTCCTTTTTTATTGTAATATTTGAAGTCTATCCACCATCCAAATGTATGGTGGTGAAAAAGTTATATTGTCAATCAATTCGTTTTGATGTGTTCGATAATAATATCAGAACAAATGATAGGCTAGCCGGGATAAATTTTGAAATACATCAAATAAAATTTGACATCCATCATTTGACATACAATTTCGTTAAAATTTCGTGCATTTCTATCATTCAACAGTCAATTGACCGATTTAGATCGTCCGCCCTCGTGATGTCACAAAATAAAAAACCAATCAAGTGGACAGGGAAATAGGGAAATAACCAATCAAGGTATCTAAAATTTTTCCTGATTCGTATAAGTCACGCCCATCTACAATGGTCAATTGAAATATAATTCAAGTAATGATATTTAATCAGAAAACTAGATTTATTGTAGACTATTATTATAAATTCTCATTTTTTAATTACTCATTGTTAGATGAGAGACAGTTCATTTTTCAACAAACTGAAGTCAAAATAAGAACTCAATATTTCTAGCTTGGGCGGGAAAAATATGACAGTGTTTTTAATGCAATTTCTATCTTAGAATATATTTAATCAATAAAGTTCAACTAACATTTCTCCAATGTAAAAATATGTTTACACTACTTTTTGACTCTGCTGACCAAACGATGGATATACTTCAACATAACTGAGTATTGTTATTATTATTTATTGATAAAAAGCGTTCTCAGTTCAAAATGGAAGATATATCAACATTTGTGTGTTTGGTTTACTCTCATACCAATGTTGATAATGTCCGGATATATCACAAAAACGGCTTATACTTATTGTATTCCGGACTTTTCAAACTGAAAGACTTTTATCTGCGACAAAGAAGTATACTCAATCAAACTCCTTAATCCAAAAGTTTATTAATTTGTATTTAAAATAATTGAGATGAGGTGGTGGTAAGATCGCCGTTGTGATGCCCCGTCCAAACGATCCTACTTTCATCCAAGCCTTTAATTTATAAACAATGATTCTGTACCCGGTTCCAATGTTAATAATTTGAAAATAAATTTTCAAAAATTATAATATCAGCTGCAGGACGACCAGAATGACCAACATCAAAAAAAAAAAAAATCAAATCAAAATTTCTGAAATATCCAGTTTCCAGTATATAGTTAAACGCCGCACTATCCTCATATTTACATATAATCAATTACCAAAACAAAATCACCTCTCAGTAGTGCATGTAGACTGTATAATATCACCAATTAATTAGGTATAAAAGTGTAATAGCTAGTATACAGGTTTGTGTTCAGTTGTTTGGTAACATATCGTTCCTATTGTACTCCGATTACATGGTAATTATGATTCCTATAATCCACTTATGAGCGTGAGTGGGTGCTCGCATGTTGTTTGTTAGCAATTCCACAATCTATTCTCTAATTAACATGACCAATTAGTTCGGTAATCGATCGCATTACGACCAATCGCTTCACTGTTTTATTTTCTCATCAAATCAACAAGGAACTTGAGAAACTTGATATGCCGGAGATATTCTACTATTTGTGTTTATATGTTACTCTAGCCGATACTTGATGGGGTGTTTATTATCTCGACTATACCATTCTCCCCTTTGTTTTCCTTTAGTTATGCCTTCGTTGGCTTTTTGCCGTGGGTTACTATGGTTACGTATACTTTACCATTTTCTGCACAAAATCAAAAATAGAACGTTTTGTTTGTATTGTTTGGGATTAGATCGGTTTCATCTACCTTTGAATGGACTAGCAGAGTTGTAAAATGAGAAAGATTGTATATTGAATGATCGACACATTTAGCTCAGTGGCTATGCGTCGTGTGGTCAAGCAAGGAGAATGACATATCAAGCCTTGGTTCAATCCCCGCCACCGTCAATCTATAAATGGGTTTTTCGTGGTTTTTCTCTGTATAGTCTAGACTCTAGCCTGATGAAGGGATGGTAAAATTTTTGCCTTGCCATTTAAAAAATTTCAATATAATAATTTCAACATATTTAGATGAGCGTAGCGAAGATTCCATATCCCACTCTTATAGGGCTTTGTCTGTGTGTTTTTTTGTGTGCACTGCACAGGTCGCAAGGGTTGACTGATCGACATGAAACTTGTTTTTGTACACGCAAACTTATCTAACTTAGAACTGTATAGTTTTTGGAATGAACCGGTTGGACCGATTTTGAGAAATATCATCTCAAAATTTCTAAAAAAAAACCTCATAAGATTAGGCTGGGCAAGAAAATTTGAAAAATAAAATCTCTCCAAATGGAATGAAATTTTTTTGTGAATGTGTATACATAAATGATACACATTATCACGATTTTGTATCCAATTCGAATCAGTCGTTTTGAAGAAAATGATTAAATTAACTGTTTGTATTCATCAAATATTATTATAGAAATTAAAGCAGATTCAGGTTGCCGAGATTCACTGGTTTCTAGATTCGATATTTGCCCAACAATAAAGTCTTCTTCATGTGCATCAAGGTGTGTAGAATATCAAGAGTAGATAAAGTAGCGAGGGTAAAACTACTTTAACGACTATTATACCTTATTCAGATATCTCGCTCATCTTACAACGCTTATGATGCGTTTGGCTAGTGAAATAATGCTTACTTAATGCATTCAAGGAAGCGATGCATAACTGTCATCAATTCCTTACTCCACTCTCATTGCGGGCCTAGGCCTACTATCGGACATGACGCATTGATCAGTATTAATAACACGCGGGTGCGTTTTTATTTCAGCCAATACAATTGAAGCTCGGAGCTCATGTTGGACACACTCTACTACACTCACTCATACGTCACATCCGGTGTTGATTGAGCAGGCCTCTCCTGATTGGTTGGTCGTCACGTGGTTAACTGAACAAGAAACCGATTTAAATCGTTGTTTCTCATAAATCATGTTCCATTATGTCATCGTCAGTTTTAACTATACTGTGAACTGTTCCACTAAATCTGCTACTTCGTTATTTAATACACACATAAACTTTCTTGTTTCAATTGTGGGATAAATTCCAATGAAGTATAGACCCTATCTATATTTATTTATTTATTCATGCATTTAAAAATTCATTCATTTATTTATTTATTCATTCATTTATTCATTTCTCTATTCATTTAATGATTTATTCATTTATTTATTCAATAATTCCTTTAACCCTCTTCCGAGGAAATCGGAATGGTTAGCAGTTTACAATTATCAGCCTACTAACTTATAAATGTGGCTCAAGTATATCAAGTAAATCTATTGATAAATAACTAAAATATGTAACAATAACAATAATAACAATTTAATGATAGTGATAATGATAATAATATTCAAAATAATAAAAATAAATTTAAATAGGTTCTAATAATTAAGAACTTCAATTTTTAGAGGATTTTAGTTTTTCAAGTAACCTAGAAGTTCAATTCGGAAATACATTTTATTTAAATTTTTTAAAATCGATTCCAATTAAAACTATTGAATAATTTTGAATTTTTCAGTCAATTACAATTTTTAAGATGAGTACAGTTTCAAAATAATTACATTTTTAATTAAATTCTAGTTTCAGGGCAATAAATAAAGGGCAACAAAATTATATGATTTTTTTCTGTGCAATAATAATACATTCAACTATAGGAAAATGTAGTATATGCGTATTGAAATGAGCGAAATACTAATATGAAGTGTGATAGATATCTACACACCTTGTTTCTGAACTCATTTACCTAATCTTCGTGGAAATTGTCGAGTCCTGAAATCTTGTCTTCACACCATCTCGATATTTAATTTGATAAAATAAAACTATTGTTTACTTAATCGCCTTTTTCGCCATGATCCTCAAATTAGCGTTCTCAAAATTTCAGTAATGAATTTCTCAAAATCTACTTGACCGACTGTCAACAAAAACTATGAAGACTCATAAATCTGAGCTAGAAGATGAATAATACAGAGAAACAGTTTCATGTGTGGATCGATTTATCCTTGCAACCTGTGAAGAACATATAAAAAAACAAACAAGCAAAGAGACAAACAAATAGATCGAAAGGAAGACCCCATTTGGGCCGAATGGAAGACTTCTCTATCGCTTGGCCAATTATTCAGGTACCGGTCAAGTGGGGTGATATGATTTCATCATATCTATTTTGATACGTATTTTGATATGTATCTATTGAGATACCAAAAAAATGGATACGATAAAATTAAAACTTTTTCATTTGTGACAGTTTGAAACATTCTGTAACAAAAGGACAGAGTCATCCACATATATATATATATATATATATATATATATATATATATATATATATATATATATATATATATACATATATATATATATATATATATATATATATATATATATATATATATATATATATATATATACATATTCATATATATATATATATATATATATATATATATATATATATATATGAATATATATATATATATATATATATATATATATATATATATATATATATATATATATATATATATGCATATATATATATATATATATATATATATATATATATATATATATATATATATATATATATATATATAAATATATATATATATATATATATATATATATATATATATATATATATATATATATATATATATATATACATAAATATATATATATATATATATATATATATATATATATATATATATATATATATATATATATATATATATATATATATATATATATATATATATATATATATATATATATATATATAAATATATATGGAGAGAAAGAGAGAGAGAGAAAGAGAGAGAGAGAGTATGGCCTATATACGAAATGGATATGTGTCAAGCAATGTATAAAGTACCTCATCACTCTAAAATAATTGCAGACAATGCTATCTATATTTAGTCCAGTGTTTTTGTCCACGTTGCAAAACCGCGCCGAATCGTCACAATCAGCGATTTGTTGCGTCGCCTCGCGAGGAATTCAACATCAAGGACTAATACGAAATGCAATTACATAATAACACAAAACAATTATCGTATTTGGTGATGAAATGTGCACGTATATCGTACACACCTGTAGCTGTGTGTAACTGGGTCTAGTCAGGGGCTGAAACTACGGGAGGCAAGACGTCACTGTCGGTATCTTCTAAATTATTATATTTACCGTTTATTGTTTATAAATATAAATTAGTAATTATATGTATATAAATAATAATCATCTCAGTATTGGGGAGTGTTTTTGTTTTAATTTATGTTTATCGTTTGAATAGATTATTTAATTTTGAATATACGTGGCAGCGGTTATAAGGTATATATACATTTGAGTATACAAAATATAGATGAAATTGATTATTTGAGAAGTGAGCTAGTTGTTTGTTATTGTGAGTGTGTTGTTGTTTGAAATGTGTTGATGGAGATTCGGTGAGTTGGTAATGTATTATTATACTATATATACTAGGAAAACGTAGTATATGCGTTGTGAGATGAGCTTAGAAGTATGGAAATCCACATCTACGAACCTTGAATTACTTCTAACGTTTGAAATGTTCCTGTTTTATTAATCATTCATTTTAATCGTTGTGAATCATTTGGTGACACTTGTTGCTTATATTTTATTGGTTTCTTATAGCTTTGATTGATTTTAAAAATATACATATATAAATGTGTTTTCTTCAATATTTCCTATTTGAATGTTAAGG
This sequence comes from Brachyptera risi, assembly GCA_964007535.1. Taxonomy (NCBI): domain Eukaryota; kingdom Metazoa; phylum Arthropoda; class Insecta; order Plecoptera; family Taeniopterygidae; genus Brachyptera; species Brachyptera risi. The sequence goes on along the minus strand of OZ023329.1, from coordinate 48,972,288 downwards.
GCAGTTGGGTTGTAGTATATTTTTTGGTACAGTTTATTTTTAGGACAGTCGAGTTTTAGGACGAGTGTTTTTTTAGTACAGTTGGTTTTCATTACAGTTGATTTTTAGGATAGTTAGTTTTTAGAACAGTTAGTTTTTAGGACAGTTAGTTTTTAGGACAGTTGTTTTTTTAGTACAGTTGGTTTTCATTACAGTTTATTTTTAGGATAGTTAGTTTTTAGAACAGTTAGTTTTTAGGACAGTTAGTTTTTAGGACAGTTGTTTTTTGATACAGTTGGTTTTCATTACAGTTTATTTTTAGGATAGTTAGTTTTTAGGACAATTATTAGTTTTTGGGACAATTAGTTTTTGGGGCAATTAGTTTTTGGGACAATTAATTTTTGGGACAATTAGTTTTTGGGACAGTTGGTTTTTGGGACAGTTGGTTTTAGGACAGTTGTTTCTTAGTACAGTTGGTAACTACTGGTCCTTGATCACTGAACGTCGCTCGTCTGTTGCTTGCAGTGTCCGGCTACGCCCACTCGGTCGATCCTGCTCGTGGTAGCGCCGTGAAGTCCGAGGACCATGACCTGAGCGTCCACCACCGCGTCCACAGCCACCTCCACCAGCTGCACGACGTCCACACCGTCTCCATGGCAACCTCGTCGAGCGTCGCGGCGGCCGAGGCGTCGTCGAACAAACAGACCGTCGCGTGCTCGTCGTCCAAGTGAGTGTGACATGTGGATCTTTTATTGTTTTGAAAATTCAATCTTTCACTTTTTCACAATGTATTGAACTTATTTTTCCCTGCTGATCAATTTTGTTCTATCTTATATCTACTCAGCTTCTTCTAAAAATGTCTTAAAAATTCTTGAACTTCTGAAAATTCTTTGACTTGATTTGTTTTCTTGAGTTTGTTTGAACTTTGATTCAGTCAATCTCTCACTGCGTTCCATTTGCAATGTTAGTTGGTTGCAATAAAAGGAAATAAACTTATAATTGTATTGTAAGTTCGTGCTGCTAATTTATGTCTATGGCCACTTATTTTCTTCCAAAATATCCTTTCTTTAATATTTCGTTTGTCTAGGGTGAATAGATTTCCAATATTTGACGTTTATGTTCCTTTTTTTGTTTCATCTTTGTCATATTTACTTATCTCCCTCTATTGTTCGTCTATTTCTTATTTATATATTTTCTTGGAATCATGATTTCAAAACTATTTTCTTTGTTTTCTTCTGATGGTCTTTATCTATAGTTGATTATGAAAAAAAAAAAAATCGAATAAAAATTAAGTGAAAAATTAAGTGAATTACATCTCAGTATTGACTTTCCTATCGTGTTAAAGTGGAGACAATGAGACGATTGGTCGAGTGGCTAGCACACTGAAGCGTCATCCAGGAGACTGGGTTTCGATTCCCGCCATGGTCGACCATCCTGACAGGGTCTTTTCGTGGTTTCCCTGTCGACACAATCGGCTACTTTCCACTGACCAGAAACACCTAATGAAATAGTCTTTGATCTCATCATCTCATCATCTCATCATCTCATATATATATATATATATATATATATATATATATATATATATATATATATATATATATATATATATATATATATACATATATATATATATTTATATATATATATATATTTATATATATATATATATATATATATATATATATATATATATATATATATTTATATTTAAATATATATATATATATATATATATATATATATATATATATATATATATATATATATATATATATTCAAATTTATTATTATATATATATATATATATATATATATATATATATATATATATATATATATATATATATATATATATATATATATATATATGATTCACCTGAAAATGAAGTCAACTCTTGTTTTTGTCAGTCCGAGCGGAACTAGCGCCAGCGAGTCGACGGCGTCCTCCTCCTCGTCCGACCCCAACTCGAAACCCCCGTACTCGTACGTCGCCCTGATCGCCATGGCCATCCAGAACACGTCCCACAAGCGAGCCACCCTCTCCGAGATCTACGCCTACATCACGGCCAAGTTCCCCTACTTCGAGAAGAACAAGAAGGGCTGGCAGAACAGTATCAGGCACAACCTGTCGCTCAACGAGTGCTTTGTCAAAGTGCCGCGAGAGGGGGGCGGAGAGAGGAAAGGGAACTTTTGGACTTTGGGTGAGTGGATTGAAAAATACTTTTTTTCATGTCATTTTTTTTTTTTAATAACATCGTGACTTGATACAAATCATTGTTCTGTCAGCTATTCTGTCAGTTCACTATCTACAGACCTTGGATCACTTGGATTAATATACTAGTAATATAAAGTTCAATAATTTCGGGAAGATAGCAGTGGTATATAATGAAGAACTAATAATAATAATAATAATAATAATAACTGATAATATGAATTAATTTTAAGTTCATGAAAATAGAATGAAGAAAGTTTACGAAAAACTCGGCACCACCACCCATGTTATAATATACTTTTCGAAAACTGTCAGATTATAGATTATGATCCGAACTGTAATGGAACTTGAACGTTTTAAACAACAAATTCACAATTTTTATATCGTAGAAAAATATTTATTCGTGAAGTCTGTTCGTCTTGACGATAAAAAATTTGAATTATAATTGGTCAAAGTATATGGTAACAAAATCGAAAATTTGAGTGAATACAATGAAAGTAGTGATGAATCAGAAATTGATATGAATGAATGTTCAAGAAATAAAATTATAGAAGTGTATTAATTTTTATTTTCTTTAAAACTATTTATACAAATTATATATATAAATTATATATAATTATATATAATTATATATATATATATATATATATATATATATATATATATATATATATATATATATATATATATATATATCTATATCTATATATATATATATATATATATATATATATATATATATATATATATATATATATATATCAAATATAATATATAAATTATAACATATATGATTGAAATTTATGATATATTCATTATATATGAAATACATTATAACTGAATATAATTGTATATATATATATATATATATATATATATATATATATATATATATATATATATATATATATATATATATATATATATATATTTAACATATATATATACATACTTATATATATGGGCCTATGTATTATATATATATATATATATATATATATATATATATATATATATATATATATATATATACATATATATATACATATATATATATATATATATATATATATATATATATATATATATATATATATATATATATATATTATATATATATGAATTAAATTGTATATATAATTATATAATATAAAGGGCCTATACTATATGCAGTATGGAAGAATTTACAGGAAAATGTAATTTTCGATATTGTGTTTAATTCAGAACGCAGTGAAAATTCTGCATTTTAAATTGTCTCGAGAACAAATTGTTGGTCTTCTTTTCTAATAAAACTACACGAAATGTTGGAATTTGTTTCGTTTTGTTTTGACTATAAACCAGTTGCAAAAATGTAATTTACGGCTGTTGAACTGTAACGCTGATGTGCGTGGCTTACGCGGTGGTGTAACATTTGATCCCTGACTGTTCTCAGGAACGTAATTCAACAAACTAATCTCTAAATTCTTTCCGAGAAATATATACAGTCACTTTTTCTTGTTTCACATAAACACGCAGGAATTACAGTTTGTCCCTGTTATACCCCGTTCACACTAGGATCACTAACTGCAGTTAGCATCATGGATGACATCGTTCTTGACTGAGGTAAAGTGTTCACACTGGCAGCGATGAAATGGTTGTTAGTGACGTCATGCACCGCCATCTTCCTCTTCGATTACTGTCTACTTTTATATTGCATTTATAGATTTACAGATTTTCTGTTGATATCTCGCCTTGTTTCTGAACAAAGCCATCTATACAATTCGAATAATGTAAATAATATAGAGGGCCTTGCTTTGAACCAACAATGTGACGATACGAATGATGTTGCTCTTTGAGAAGGCGGTGGATTTTGATCGCAGTTAAGCTAACTGAGTTCTAGAAACTTAGTTACGACATAACTAAAGTTAACTAGGCCTACTAACCAAGCTCCGTTCATATTATAGCTTGATTAATGTTATCTACTAAACTATAGTTAAATTCTGAAATGTGAACGAGGTATTACCCAATCCAGGGTCGACATTTGCTCGAATAAGAAACACGGTTCAGTTGGAAATAATGATGTGAAAATATTTTATTACGGATCTAGGGCCCTTACCGCCACTGCCACTTAAAGGGGTCTCGACCACGATATAGTGACACCAACCTATTTTATCATAATATAAAGAGGGTGACCCAACTCGGCTCTTGAAAGTGAAATATTTCCGGGGTCATAATCTGAGTCCAGCGTCCCGATTGCCTGTAGCGCAACTATCGCTTTTATATCGAACTATTTAAAACAACAATACTCAACAATACTATACACGGCCCAATAGAATTATAATGTTAGCAGTTGCATTTGTTTTTCACGAAAATCATAGATTTTGTAAGTTCAACAATGCCACTGGTACCGTAGCCTCTCTTATCTACATCTAGTTCACAGGGGGATCTGTTGAATCGTGACAGGCAATCGGGACCAGTGCTCTGAACTGACCGCAAGAAACCACAAATGCCTCTCATGTTATTAGTATGGGAGTTGGGTCACCTTCTTTATATTATGATGAAATAGGTTGGTATCAATACATCGTGCACGGACCTCGCATTTTTTCTGTTTTTTGTGTGTGTTTTTCTGAAGTGTGACCAATACATGGATATAATTTGTTTGACCACATTCATAATATTTTGGTTCAGGAATTATTCTCAGTTACATGCGCAGTGCTATTCCCACAGGCTCAGGCCTGCTGGACCCACAGCCTTCTTTATTTAAATCATTCATTTCCTAGAAGAATGATCCGTATGAAGAAGGCTGTGGCTGCACCAAATATCACCACTTTTCAATGCCCTTCATTTCAGAACAATAATTGTTAGACGAGCTTTAGCGAGGATTCAATTTGACATACTGAAAAAAATTGGTGTTCGTTTTTATGTTTTTTTTTTTTTTTTTTTTTTTTTTTGTTTTTATGTTTTTTTGTCGGTTCTCCACAGGTCAAACGGCTACAGCTATCAACTTCAAACTTGTTTTCGTCATGGTTCCTCATCTAACTTAGATCTGTATAGTTTTGTGGCATTATCGGGTGGTAACTTTTTTTTTAATGAATTTTAGAAATTTCAAAAATCCCCATTAGAATAACCCGGAGGTAAATACTTGAAAAATCAAAATTTTTCAAGACCTCTCAAATTTCTGCCGAATATAAAGGAAACTATTAAGCACATTTTGAGAGATTTTTCGCATCAATCGGATGAGAAATAACGAAGAAAACGCATTTATAAAGCATTTTCCCATCAATTTAGGCTATTACGGGAACCAATTAAATCTATAGCAACAAGTGTCACCAATTAATTCAAAACGATTGGAATGAATGGAGAGGAAGGCCGTGACATAACTGATTCTCGTAAGGTTTTTGAACGTTTGGAGTGATCCAAGGTCTGTAGATGTAGATTGGGTTGACAAATTATTTTTCATTCTAGATTTCTATACCCCTAAGCTCGTCTCACAACGCGCATCCCGCGTTTTCCTAGTTAGTATAAATGAACTTTTATCTCAGGATTGCTTCGACCAAACTTGTTCAGAATTCCACAGAGGATTTATACATGTATGATGCATACTTGAAGCGGGGATATTATTGATTTGACAACACATCTGAGTTTTAAAAATATATATAATCAAAAAAATGTCATGAATCCCAAAAAAAATGTGAAAACTATTTTTAAAACAAATATTCAAATCTGTGCCGCTTAAAATCATGAATATATCAATATAATATATTATCAATATATTATGAATATATCAATATAATATATTATCAATATATTATGAATATATCAATATAATATATTATCAATATATTATGAATATATCAATATAATATATTATCAATATATTATGAATATATCAATATAATATATTATCAATATATTATGAATATATCAATTTAATATATTATCAATATATTATGAATATATCAATATAATATATTATCAATATATTATGAATATATCAATATAATATATTATCAATATATTATGAATATATCAATATAATATATTATCAATATATTATGAATATATCAATATAATATATTATCAATATAATATGAATATATCAATATATACTTTGAACGAACTGTTTCTGAGAATACAATATTCCCTTCCAGATCCACAATATGGGGATATGTTCGAGAACGGCAACTACCGACGTCGGCGTCGCATGAGGCGTCGATACGAGTCGACGTCGTTTCCTTAACTCTTAACAACACAAAATGATACCTAACGCTGTATATTGTCTTCCAGACCCCCAGTACGAGGACATGTTCGAGAACGGCAACTACCTACGCCGGCGTCGCATGAAGCGTCGTTACAAGGTGACGTCACTCTTAACGACATATAACATTACACGCTGTATTGTCTTCCAGACCCCCAGTACGAGGACATGTTCGAGAACGGCAACTACCGACGCCGGCGTCGCATGAAGCGCCCGTACAGGTCGACGGCGCCGTATCCCAAGTCCATGTTTGCCGACGGGTACCATCACTCCAGTCACCATCTCGGCTCCAGGAACATATTCGCGTCCTCTCAGGCGTATCCTCCGGCCTACCCGAGATTCGATCACAAGTATGCATTTCACAGCTGATTATTATTTGTATTCAACTTACTCATTACAGATTGTTTTTAGAACAGATTAGATGAGCGTAAACGAAGATTTCATCCCACTCTTATAGGGCTTTGTCTGTGTGTGTTTTTCTTCTTTTTTTTGTGGGCACTGCACAGGTCGCAGGGGTCGACTGATCAACATGGAACTTTTTTTGTAGACTCAAACTCATCCAACTTGGAACTGTATAGTTTTTGAGATGAATCGGTCGGACCGATTTTGAGAAATATGATCTCAAAGTTTCTAATAACCTCGTAAGATTAGGCTGGGCAAGAAAAATTGAAAAATAAAATCTCTCCAAATGAGATGACATTTTCTCTGAATGTGTATACACGCATGAAACACATTATCACGATTTTGTATCCCATTCGAATCAGCCGTTTTGAAGAAAATAATTAAATCATCTGTTTGTATTCATCAAATATTATTATAGAAATAAAAGCAGATTCAGGTTGCCGAGATTCACTGCTTTCTAGATTTGATATTTACCCAACAATGAGGGATTTTCTTTATACATCAAGGTGTGTAGAGTACCAGAATCGATACAGTAGCAAGGGTAGACTTTAACGACTTTTACAACGCTCATGTTGCGTTTGGCTAGTTATTATATAAACCTCTGTCAACGAAAGAATGTCGCATTACTACCAAAATGACAATCACAAATATCACCATTTTAGACTACGTCATGACTCCTGATTTTCGGAGAACCAACACACTATTTATGATTTATTTAATTGAGATGATGATTTCAAGTTTTCTCTAAAATTAGGGAAATGAATATCGTCAGTATTCATGACAAACTTGTTTCATGATTATGATTTCCTTTAAGCTATTTTCATCGTCTGATTGTGTATCTCAAAAAATCGGTCACCAAATAAAAATTTTTAAGGAAATTTTTTTCTCTAAAGCCTAGTTTTTTTCCGAGTCGTGGCGTAGACATTACTCAATTCTGTTCATGTTCCTATTCATAATCCGTAATGCCTACGTCATGACGCATGGTCTCTGGAGAGCAAAAAGATTATTTAAAATTTCTGAAATTGGGATATTGATTTCTATTTTTCCCTAAAATCAAGGAAATAAATATTGTCATTATTCGTTAAAAACTTGTTTCATATGGCTTTTTATCGTCCGGTTATCTCAAAGAATCTGTTACCAAATAATATTTTCTTCAGGATCTAACGGATAAATTGTTTCCTTTCTCTTATAGCTCGTGGCCATTGGGCCCCTCGGTGCAGGCGCCCTACGCGTCGTGTCAGGCCATTACCGCAGCTGCGCGCGCAGCCGGCAACTCCACGCACGCGCAGTCGCTCAATCCGTACAGTCAGCTACAGAATCAGCTGCAGCCGGTACAGTCGATGCAGATATCGACGATGAACAGTTACAACCAGCTGAGCTCGTCACTGGGTAAGTCGGTTTGTTTTATTTTTTTAATTCTGCTTAAGAGTTCACGCGGGAGTCGATTTAGAGAAATATCAGTTTTTTAGAATAACTTTTGAACGGTATGAGATATCGGAATTCTAATACTCGAGAAACACGGATAATTATAATAGCTTCAAGATGATATAAGTTGTAACTATCCAAGTCATGTCGCATAACTGTCAAGCGTATACAGCTGAAAAACACATATTTCAGTTGTATACGCTTGACAGTTATGCGACATGACTTAAATAGTTGTAACTTATATCATCTTGAAGCTATTATAATTATCTGTGTTTCTTGCGTATTAGAATGTTGATATCTCATACCGTTCAAAAGTTATCACCAAAGAACTGATATTTCGCCAAATCGACTCCCGTGGACTCTTAATTGAGGAACAATGATTTTGTATCAAGTTTCGATGTTATTTGAAAAAAAAATGGTTAACATTGAAAATGACACGGTGTAGGTGGATCCCTTTGAAATAATTATATTGAATAATAAAAAATAGTTGAATTATATTTAAATAATATTGAATCATATTTGGATAATATTATATTAATGATACCTTTTGAATAATACCTGTTAATTAGGGCGTCCTACTCTATTATAAATGCGTTATGCAATCAATCTTATGACATCTTTCATTGGTGCCGTGTGAAATAATGACGCAATCAAATGATGACTTGCCAATGTTTTGATGATTAGCAAAAATGTTAGCATTTCAAACTATGTGTAAAATATAGGTAAACAAATCAGCTAATAATTTCACTCAGCATGGCACCTCCACCAACGTTGAAACGGTAGGCTTGGATTTTGCTGATAGGGCACTTCCACCAACGTTAAAACGGTAGGCTTGGATTTTACTGATAGGGCACTTCCACCAACGTTAAAACGGTAGGCTTGGATTTTGCTGATAGGGCACTTCCACCAACGTTAAAACGGTAGGCTTGGATTTTGCTGATAGGGCACTTCCACCAACGTTAAAACGGTAGTCTCGGATTTTGCTGATAGAGTAAAAACAATATAACACTGCAGCACATTCTCCCTCGAATATATATTGTAGGCTTATCAGATGAGCGTAGCGAAGATTTCCATTCCATATACCGAAAAAAATTTGGCTTCGTTCTTATGTTTTTTTTTTGTAATTTTGTGCGTGGCATACAGGTCAGGAAAAAGAAACAATCAACTCGAAACTTTTTACACATATTGATGTCACACCAGAGTAGGTTGGAATTGTTTTTCAGAAAAATTGATTCAACGATTTTTCCGGAAAATATCGGAAAGGTCGGAAAATCCCCAACAGGAATAACCCGGATGGAAAATGCTTGAACTTTCAAAACCTTTCACATTTTTACTCAACATGAAAAACACCATCATACATATTTTCAGCGATTTTCACAACAATTGAATGATAAATAACAAAAGAAACACAATAAAAGTGTACATTTTATTGAATATTTGGATCAATTGGATTTGCAAAGTGTGTATGCGACAGGTTGCAGCACTACAATTATCAACAAGTTGCAGGTGATGTTTTTGATCGTTATATATATATCGATATATATATATATATATATATATATATATATATATATATATATATATATATATATATATATATATATATTTCAATTTCAATTTTTCAATACTTTAATTGCCAATTTGATTTTTTACATTTTTTAAATAGGTTATGATAGAATATAAGGCACGTCAAAAATATAATATGAACTAACATAATATAGACTAAAACTGAACTATATATATATAAGATTTACATTTGAAAAAAAGAACATTCATACACAACATACTGCACATGTATACATTCATTCACCACATTCAACCATACATTCAATCTTATTTTATTCTTCAGTCACTCGATATGCTTCTAATACATTCTTCTTGCATGTTTCAAAAAACTCATTCTCACAGTAAAAACAGTTCAAGATATATACCTATTAACTAATGTTATTGGTTGTCCTGTTATCTCCAGGGGGGCCACCGACCTCGAGTGCCGGGTTCGGATCCAGTTTCTCTCCATGCAATCGTCGGGAGTATTCCTTCTGGCCCGACGGTAAGTACACAAAAGTCTCAAGTAACATTATTTCTCGCATTTGCTGGAGCTAATTTAAGGTTTTAAAAACCCTTGAAGCCGGACATTTGACAGTCAGTATACGGACATAAATGTACAAACTAATCACTACTAGCGTATTGTACCAGGAATTCAGGACATGATACTCTATCGTTTCATAAATGAAAAGCAGGGTCCATGCACTTTGAATTTATTTATTTATTTATTTTCATTTTCGTCCAAGTGGATTATATACAATTCAAAATGGAACATTTTTTAGTTAATCATGGACGGTCAAGGATGAAATAAAAGATAATATATCACACACAACAAACAAACAAGAAAATATATATTAATTGAAATAAATGGTAGATGCTATTTTTTATAAATACCTAGCAACTACCAAGTCAAGTAACGGAATAAGAACAAGTATAAAAATCAAGTCACGATAAAAAGTACATTAAAATTAAAATCAAAAGGTTAAAGGCCTAATTGAAAGTAAAAATTCAATTGAATTCGACCATATTCTCCACTGTGTTTAACGAACCCACCAACAGCTAGGATCTTTGGGGGTACGAATGAAGAGGGAACTGTTCAATACGTTCTTAAATAGAAGCTGATTCATTTTTCATGATATTTTTTTTTAAATAAAAAAAGAACTATATTCACGCATTAACGACGAAGCATTGTGGTTTCATCTCTACATCAACCTGGTTTGAAATTAGGGTCGACTAGTATTGCCAAAAATGTTCACAAATGTTCATCAGATTTTGGCATTATATTTTCCGAAATTAAATGTAATAGGCCTATCTTTATAACAAACAGGGAAACAGATACTATTATAAGAGAGAAGTGATTATGTATAAAAATTACTTATAGGCTATACTGTAGTAGGCCTATAACAGGAATGAATTAATACAGAATAAAGCAGTTTTTAAAATGGAGACTACTTCGTTGATCTTACAATTAGCTGAGACATTCTACAGACCAGGGACTATATTTTTACTACAACATCGAGTTATAAATATCGCTTCATTTTACAGCATGAAAATCAGCATAAATATTAACTATTATAAATTCAATATTCTCCAAATGTAATAATAAGCAAGGGTGGTGGGCCAACTTGACAGTGTTAATCAAGATGCATTGAGGGTTGCGTTGGTTTGCCACTTGGAAATGGTGACAATTCACTCATTCGAAAACACGTACCATTTCCTGAGTACTTTCCTGAGAAAGATTGATCGCTGCCTCTATCTAGTGTTGTTTTGTAGAAACGGCTGATAGGCTGGCAAACTTGATGACTGTTTGATGATGATCTAGCTGAGCCGATGTCATTGAGTGAAGTTAGTTCCTTTTATCACCGCTTATGATAACTACGTTATTTATGATAACCACTTATGACCACTACGCACGGTCAATAATTCTTTAAACGTGGCCCGTGAATTGGAACATATTTTCAACATGAGAAGGATAGGAAGTGAGCACAGGCAAACCAACGCAACCCTCAATGCATCTTGCCGGCAAACCAACGCAACCCTCAATGCATCTTGCCGGCAAACCAACGCAACCCTCAATGCATCTTGCCGGCAAACCAACGCAACCCTCAATGCATCTTGGTGTTAATATTAAAGCATGCTGTAGTATTTCTTTCTTTCAACCAGCCATGATGAAAGACGAGACCGGAGTGAACGGTAATGGCGGCGGTGGGATGTTCTCCTCGGGCATGGATTTCACCATCACCAGCTCGGCAGTGCCGTCTCGCCCCAAATACATCATGTGAGCCAGACAACAAACAACAACCAACAATAACAACAACAACAACAGTACCATACTGTATGAGGTTATTGAACAATCGACACTGGTGTTGCAGTTGAATCAAACATGGTGAATAGAAACACGTTCGATTTTTTTTTTCAATAATGTGTTTAATATTCGAAATTTTTCGAACGCACATTCGCAAACAATATCTTGATGGCAGTGAATCGTGAAGTTTGAGTGATCGTGTGTGCTCGGCGACTTTGGTGACGATCATTAAAACAGTCAAAAGCGAAATTAAATACCAACTAAACTGAGCGTTTTGAATAGCTACAAGAATGCGTTCGGCTCCAAATAAAATAATAATTATGTATTAAAAATGTTTTCACACGATAAATAACTGACGCACATTCTTGATGCCAAATATTTAGTGTTTTCTTCACTTTTTACATCCAGTTGACTGTCTCACAATCTTTTGGAAGGTTCACGGAAACAAATTTGAATTAAGAACTAGAACAAAGAAATTCTATTGTTGTATAATTTACACAAGTGAATATTTTGCATTGAGAATTGAATGTGGTCCGTGAAGATGGTGACCGTGTAAAATATCTTATATTATTGTCTCCGTTGATTTCTTTTGATATGAACAATTGTCATATGTACGAGGCTTTGAGCAAGTAAGTGTTTGTGATTTAATGTTATATCTTGATAATCAATATGAGCTCGAAGGTTAAACCTCCATTCCTAGTTGTTGATGAATATATACGTATAGGTGATACGTTTGATTCCATATTTAATTGTTATAGCCCACCGAATCTTTTATGAATTATTTTTAATTATATTTTTGCGTTATGTGCTTAGTTCGATCAGGTTGAGATGTTCAATTCGTGAAGCACGTTTACCACACATTCTGAAAGTAGCCAAGTGCTGGTATATTTGGTTCATTTCTTTTTTATGCTCTGATAGAAAATCGTAGTAGGCCTATAAATTGAACTATAAGGTTAGGGATAGGGCCTATCCTTGTTTTGTTTTAAGCTTTCAATGATCGATACATCTATAGGGTCTACGCTTCTTCATCTATAAAACAATGTCGAATTTTCCTAGACTTTCTAAAGAGAAAATCTTGAACATGATCCAAATTCCAAAATCAAAAACTATCGAACTCGTGAAATTCTGACATTTATCAAATTGCTGGAAACTGTTACGTTAATTCGAACAAGGTTTTTCATTAAAATTACACAAGTGACAATTTTCATAGTTACGCTGCTCGTAAATCAGGTATTCTCAGTGGCGACAAGACACTGGCTTTACTTAACGATACAGACGTTGTAGGCCTAATACAATCGCGTTGCCAAGAAACAAGAAAAATACGAAAATAATTACACACACATATAACAAAACAAGAATACGATTGACGTAATTAATCGTTTTAGGTCGACGCCACTCTTTTCAACAGCCCACCGAACCACACAGCCTGTTAAATACCGTGAAATTCCCCTTTTAGCATGCACACAGCCTACTAAACTGTGCTCGGAAACGACTTATTACCAAACAGGTGCGTAAAAGTGAAGTCGACAGAAAAAAATGGAACGTTCGCCGTGAGTTGTAACCCTCTCACTGACACTGCTACCAATCTCCAAACGCACTAAAAATAAACTTGTCAACCCGAAATATAATATATTTTTAAATTATGTTAAAATAAAGTACTTCGACGTGACAATTCAATACAAGCCGAAGTGAATTAACATAATTTTTTATTTGCCGTGATGGATATTTAGAATGTTCAAAAGAGATGTGGCGTTCGATATTTAAAATTGTTCGAATTCAGTGTGAAACTATTGTTGGAAAAGAACAAACTAAAAGTGTGTTTTAATGGGTTTTAGAGACAAATATACTTGAATTATATGCAGATGTCAAAGCAACCCCTCCCCCCTCCACCTTACTTCGAGAACTAATGCTTAAAAAGCAATAAACCGCGTTTGTATCACTTTCAATCGGGAATAAGTATGGTGAACATACTTCATTCCTGTACTACTTACACAAAACAAACTTGCTCTATAGGTCACTATAAACTTATCATCATTGTAGGCCTAGCAGCTCGATTGTATTTCAGATTAATTACTCAATAAACAATAAAAAAGATATCCTATAAAAAGAATTCAATGTTACAGTAAACATTTAGTTAGTTCATTTCAAGTATTCTGGATCTTTATTTCTGATTTCTGATTTGTCAAGTGATATTACGTAATTTTATTAATTATAAGTTTCTACGAAAAACTTGATGCATACAACATGCTCTATAAATATCAACAATGTTACCAACTTTTTTACTTTTTTTGCAAGTGATTTGTTTTTTAAGATTTCGATTATCAGATATTTTATATGCGTGTTATTCATTTTTAATGTAGTGTGTTTCGTTCATTAAATATATAGGTTTTGAACCTAAAATCATCTATTCCGTCCAAAATAATAGAATATATAATACATTTCGTAATTATTATAAGTTGTATGATTGGAATATTCAAGTCGATGAACTTATTATATGTAATCATTTTCAAGTCTCTAGAGATATCATGTGAATATGTTGAGGCCAGTGGGTGAAGATGTTATATACGTGTCTCCATGTAAGTAAGAAGGGCGTCTACCAACAAAAAAACATAAATATCACCGTTATTTTGTTTAGTTGTGGTATTTTCAAGATATGATATTTTTGGGACTCGAATCCACAATAAGAATTTATTCACTCAATTTATCAATTATATTTACTTTTCCTTGATTGACCACTAGTGATAGGCGTGGCTAATCGCCAGGCCACCTTGATCTATACTTCATGTATGCATTTAGAGACACTGTGATAGGTAAATGTCAAATTTCCCACATAACAAACAGCCCATTTGATTGGATGTTTTGTTTTGTGGGCGGGTCAATCACTAGTCGTCAATTGCCTTACATAAATCAATATATAAAATCTTAAACTAAAATTATACTGACTATAATATTATTATTCTCTCCCACAGTCAAGCCTTCCGTGGAGACTTTGTGGATTTTATTTGACTGTTGAGTGGATTTATTATTTATGTGAAAAATTGATAACAATACAAAAAACTATAAAGTACTATATCTTTCAAAAGCGTTAAATCCTTGCAGTTTGCAACAAGATTATATTAATTTTCGAAGTTCTTACAATGGGCTTCTGTCAAGTGACTTCACTCATTATTGCAAGAGACAGACAACAATGTCCACCAGTTGGAATTGACCAATCAGAATGTTTAGTAGTCCACCAATTTGCTGTATTGCTATGGTAACGATTGTTTGTCATTTGTCACTTGACAGGAGCCTATAGGCTTCTGTCAAGTGACGTCACCCATTGTTGCAAGAGAGAAACAACAATGTCCACCAGTTGGAATTGATCAATCAGAATATTTGGTAGTCCACCAATTATCCGTGTTGCTATGGTAACGATTGTTTGTCATTTGTTACTTGACAGAAGCCTATTGTTTATTCAGTAGACGTCCTTCTTTCATGGGCACGCGTATATGTGTAGTGAAAATGTATATCATTTGTCGAATTATCGAATGAACACGTGGGCATTTAGCGGGGCGACGAAGGGAAAATATGTCAAATGAACATTGATGTCAGTTTGTAAAAATAAATGTAAAACGTAATTTCTGTACATCATATAAAAAAAACATGTAGCAAGTTAATGTGAAAGGTATGTAATAAGTAAATAAATATACAAATGTAGTATTATGTCAAAATATTTGTTTTTTAGAATATACTTATTTATGCCCTCTGAGCCCCGCCATATCCTTTCCATGTGGAATGAAAAATAAAATATAGGGTTATGTAGAAACGCGATTACTCATAGTTTGTTGTAGGCCTAAATATACATTCATAAAATGAATACTTCAAAATAATTGAATGTCAGAATGCTATAATTTGAAGGTTGGAACTTCATTCCATGTTTCACTAAAAATGTTGAAGCGATAATAATAGCCTTGCATTATCATTTTCAAATGGAAAAAAATTAAAAAATAATCTCTGTACAACATGAAAAAAATGCTTGGCTTTTGTGTAAATCGTGTATGAATGATTTATTTTTTAATCATTTCAGAAATTGTATTCGGTGTAACCTTAAATAAAATACCAATTTTTGCCTGATTTATCAGTAAAAATATTTTTGGTGCGGATCAGAAATAATGTTAATTCAATATTAACTATTCTTTCATATTCACAGTTGATGAAATATATTGTTTTGGTATTGTGTACAATAAGTTAAATAGACAGACAAGCAGCGTATCTTCATCAATTTGTCCCGAGCTTTGCCAAATTATTATAATTACAGGTCAAACTTCAGCAGCAAGTGTTACCAACCTCAATCCTGCTCATTACGAGTCGTTATAAAATGAATCACGATATTATTGTTCGCAAGTTGGCAACAAATAGAAATTGATAAATGGCTTATTTGCTTATTTCGAACGTCGAGTTTTCAAAATAAACTCTAGTGTTGCGTCGTTGTATATGTTCAGTTAGACACCAACAAGCCATAACGTTATTTACTCAACAAAAACTGTAAGTCTTTTCAAATATATCATACCATTTGCCAGCCGAGACGCTTAGTAAGTTACTTATAACTTGTTAAAGCCGCTAGAATGGAGACTTTATGAATTCTTAATGAAAACATAATTAATAAAAAAGATAATTTGTGGAAAGAGAAGAAGAGAGAGATACGAAAAGAGGGATGAAAAAGATGAAGAAGAAAAAACAGAGATCGTAACTGGCAGTTACCGATATTCAAGTTTTCTGTCCTAGATTAATTCTAGAAGATCTATACCCAGGTGAGATATGAAATTTGGTTATCTGGAAAAGACGTATTTATAACTCTTAAAACAAGAAGTGTATTAGGCCCTATACACTTTCGGTATTAGGCCTACATTGCTGATGAGTTTATACTGAATATCTGGAAATAATTTAATACCACCACCCTTAAGTGTCTTCCCCCCCCCCCCCTCCTCCCCCCCCCCACCAAGGCCCTAATCATCTCATTCAACTCTCAACTAGCGCTCAGCTGTTGACACTACATTTTTTTAAATGGCCAACATCCGTTTTCGGTATTTCTTTGACAATACCGAAAAGACTTGCACCAAATGTGTGAATAGCTTTGGAAATGTTGAACTCTTGAGGGCAGGTTTGTTTTGTAAGTTGGTGGTTCATTAAAGGAGTGATACGACTCATTTTTGCATCGTCGGATGTGGAAATAAATGATTACCCGTGCAGTATGCCAACTGACTAAAAGCAAAGCCGTGTTTAAGTATTCCCCACTTAGTCTCTTTCCTGTGATCTTCTTCCCCTGACCTCTTCCCGTCGCATCCAGAAGACCGGGCGGGAAGATCCGCTCGATTCCCGACGGGGGAATTATGTATAAGACTATTAGTGACGAGGGTTGATAGATTAAGATTCGTCTATGTTTAGAATTTGGATAGTAAAAATATATATAGAATCACATATTTTATATTTACTTTCCATCTTACATTTTATATAAGTGCAACATTGCAGAGTTTTTAGTGATTTTTGTAAATGTTTTTTGATAGATATTTCTTTGAAATAATTTTAAAATATTTTTAAATAATTAGATGATTCCATTTCACATGCCAAAAAAAAAAATGGGCTCGGTTTTTATATTTTATTTTTTTTGTAATTTTATGCGCGGCATACAGGTCAGGAAAAAATACCAATCGAATTGAAACTTTTTCTACATATTTCTGTCATATTAAAATAGGCTGGAAATTGTTATTCAGAAAAATAGATCGAAATGTTTTTCCGGAGATTAATCGTGAAGTTTGAAAAATCCTCATAAGAATAACCCCAAGGAAAAATACTTGAAAACAAGAATTTTTCAAAAGCTCTCAAATTTTCATCAAATATGGACGATACTATTATACACCTTTTCAGAGATTTTCGGAACAATCGGATGAGAAATAACAAAGAAAACGCAATAAACGTGTACATTTTATTGAATATTTGGATCAATTAGTTTTGCAACGTGTATATGCGACAGGTTGCAGCACTATAAATATCAACAAGTTGCAGGTAAGGTTTTTTGATCGTTTGAAGTAATCCAAGGTCCGTAGATGTAAATTGAGCTGACAGAATATTTTTCATTCTACATTTCCATACTGCTAAGCTCATCTCACAACGCGCATCCCGCGTTTTCCTAGTATAAAATAATGATATATTTAAAAATAATTATGTTATCATGTATACATGCTACATATGTTTTTGTAATGTGAAATTTGACACCGAATATTAATGTACATCATTTAGATGTATTTTAATCAAAGTGAATAAATAACGATTCATTCGAATATGCTATTGGAATGTTGGCCCTGAAGAATTTCATCCGAATATTCAGACAGTAGCTCTTAACCAACCAAAAACGTAATATTTATTTCATTTTTTCAATCATTATTAGTGTCAAAATGTGTGTATGTTATCGTTGATTTTTTCAATTTTATTTCAATTGTATATCAGTTCAATATTCAGTCACCTATTTAATTGTGATTTATAATAATTTTCAATGTTTATACTGTTATCCTGTGAACTTTGGAGTCAGGGACCAATAAAGGTTTATATATATATATATATATATATATATATATATATATATATATATATATATATATATATATATATATATATATATATATATGTTTATATACCGGTAGTCAGAAGTCAGAAACTCACACACACTCTTCAATTAGCAGCTTCAAGCAGTGGTAATAACAATTAAATAATCAATCATTACAAATAACAAAATGTTTATCGATTGAGCTGCACCGAGACGCGTGGTCGAGTGGTTAACACACTGACCGTCATTCGGGAGACCGGGGTTCGATTCCCGCCATGGTCGACCATCCTGACAGGGGCTTTTCGTGATTTTCCTCTGTCGTTCAGGTTGATACTGGGATAGTTCCTTAACAACAGGGCACGACCGACTCCTTCCCACTATTCAAAAACACCTAATAGAATAACCTCTCATCTCATCATCCCATCATCTCATTCATCATCCACCGACGCCAATAGATCGTAGCCATCAGTATAGTGCGTCGTTAAAACCCAATATAAAATTGAGCTGCTATCGTTCCGATGTTAATATACGCCTATAAGTTATACCCTCCTCATTACACTAATCGCGTAATGCCAGTTTTGTCGTCGCCTGTATCGCCAAGGGATCTAACTGATTGAAGACGAACAGCTGAGCGCGGTGTCGAAAGGAAGGCTCGGGGGGGGGGGGAGGGGGGGGGGAGGGGGGGGGGAAGACGTTTTACCGCCACATAATAATTCCAGAGCTAAAGTGTCGACAGGCGACCATTATTCATTCAGACACTGACACAGTGAGTGGATGGCTGAAACTAAAAACACTGAAAAATAAACATTTTTTTTTTTATAGAGAGATACGTATAAACCAGTCAACGGTGTTGAATAATTAGTTTTGATCTTGTTTTAAAAATATAAAGTTAGTTCGTAGGTAAATGAATGCCACAAGTTTACGCCGCCCCCATAATTAACGGGACTAATTGGAGGGGGGGGGGGGGTTGGACTGAAGGCGGGACATCTTTATATTATGTAGGAATGAATAATTACGTGGCTTAGCTGAGGAGGAAAACGCCATACATGCACGTACACTCGCGGTCACGTAGAATGGACTTGCCCGGAATTTAAATTTTGAATGAAATATTTTACCAATGATTTTGTCAGCCACTGTAGTCTACCACTTTATGTGACCGCAAGTGTATATTTTTCAACTATATAACTTATATATATATATATATATATATATATATATATATATATATATATATATATATATATATATATATATATATATATATATATATATATAAATATATATATATATATATATATATATATAAATATATATATATATATATATATATATATATATATATATATATATATATATATATATATATATATATATATATATATATGGATATAGATATTCATATATATTATATATATATATATATATATATATATATATATATATATATATATATATATATATATATATATATATATATATATATATATATATATATACATATATTTATACATAATATACAACTGAGACGCGTGGCCGAGTGGTAACACACTGAACCGTCATTCGGGAGACAGGGGTTCGATTTCCGCCATGGTCGACCATCCTGACAGGGGCTTTTCGTCGTTTCTCCTCTGTCGTTCAGGTTATTACTAGGACAACAGGCCACGACCGACTCCTCCCCACTATCCAAAAACACCTAGTAAAATAACCTCTCATCTCACCATCCCATCATCTCATATATCATTCTCCGACGCCAATAGATCGTAGTCATCAGTAGAGTGCGTCGTAAAACCCAATATAAATATATACATATATATCCAATTTTGGGGATTGTCAACATTTCTGAACCGTAGAGCCTATTCATCAACATGGGGTCGTTCCTGGATCTGCCCCTAACTTTCTTTGTTCCATCTCCGTATTCCAGGGAACAACTTTCTTATGAAAATTGGGGACAATGTTATGACATAATAGGTTGGTATCATTACATCGTGTGCGGTGTGCCTATTATTTGAGCATGAATTGTCACGTGTTATAAATAAGTTAATGTGATTGACCTCTTTCAATATCAAAATACCTCGAAGAATTGAGTAAAAAATAGAGACAATAGAGAAATAAAGTAAAGAACAGAAAATTGTATAAACATAGGTCACAAGGTCATGAAGGGTGATACGGCGTCAGGACCTTTGAGAAAAAATATGGGTAAGAAGGCCTAGGTTTCCGATTTATTCTTTCATACTGGGTTACATATGGACTGTAATGACAATTAAGGTCTATTGGTGTCGGATGAATGATTAATTAGATGATATCAGTATGAGATGAAGGTTGCGTGGGTAATGGCAATGGCTAGGCCTAGATCTAGTTGAGATTTGGAGGTTAAGTTTGAATTTCTATTGTTTCAATCGAGGCCTAGGGCCATTGAATTTGTAACATTACAAAATCAATGCTAGGGCCCATTTGCTAGATGTAGGCATCAATAGTGTCGGCCCAGTAAAGGTAGTAATTGAGTTCATACTATAATTGACAGGCGCTAAATGACCTCGCTGTCGATATTCATTCAAGCTCAATGTCCCAGGCCATGATTGAGTTTTGGGCTAGGTCATTGACTTTATGATAGGCCTACAGTAATGTATAAACTCACTGGATAGGCGTAGGCATACGTACATACGCCATACTTGTACTAAGCCCTAGATCTATGCCTAGTCCATTGCTAGGCCTAGCTGTTTGACATGTCAATTTGTTATTACATTTTTTCCAATATTGGTTTTATGACTCCATGGAATAGCATTAACCACAATTACCCACTTGGTGATGTCAAATATCAGAGCCACATCGAATTTTAAGATTCTTTAATGTAAATTTTTATGACATATCTAATCAAGAATACCGTTTTCGGGCATTTCTTGTCCGAATATGTCTAAAAATAGAATTGGTTAATGCTATTTGTAGTGTTCAGTGGGTTGTGGTCATAAACGGTTGAAAATGGTTCATGTCGGTGCTTGACTGAAAGATGTATGAAAAATTGAATAATTATTTACCTAAATCTAAATAAGTATAGGCCCACATGTGACGTTGTACAAGTAATCCCTTGAAGCTGGCCTTCCATGAAAGCGATTTGCGTTTCGCTTATGCAAGGCGGTGGAGTTGAAGCGAGCTCAACAATCAGAAATCGCGTCACTCTCTCGTCACTGATTGGTCGTTTTATCATCATCGCAGGTTTAAAAAAACGCTTGGCAAAAAAATGTTGTCACATGGAAATCCAGCGTAACATTTTCTAGGAACTGATAGCCTACAAGTTGGACAATAATAGCATTGATTCTCTATTGTCAACTGTCATGGGATGGTATAGTGATGGGATAATATCCAATTGGATGAAATTGATGATAATTGATGATAGTTCAGAGTAATGTCAAGTTGTTTATAATGAGCCAAGTGACAAAAATAAGAATAAACTCATTAAACTGCAAACTAAACAAGATAGCGTACTACCCGTATACACTTCTTAAATTATTCGGTTGAAGGCCTAGTTGTTATTTCACATGCATAGTTGGTCATGAAACCTTGAAGGTTACTAACCACTGGCTCGAACATTCAGAGAATTAAAATTATAGTAAGAGCTAATGAAATAAATAAAATAATAAAAGCTAAAGTTTTCCTGGAAGTCATTGTCATATCTCATGGGATACATTTAAATGTAAAATTCGAATGAATATTAGGGTTTTAAGGCGCATCAACAGCGAAGATTTAAAATTTGTATTCACATTATTCACAACTATTAAAGTGATGGCAATGTTTTAGTATAATATATTTTTGTCTACAGGTTATTTAAATCTCAAAAATCTCAATCTGCCAGAGAAGAGAAACTGTCGTTGGAGTTGGAGAAGATATCGCAGTGGAGATACTAGATTGAAGATGCAGGAAGGAGTGGAAGAATGCGGGAATGATAAGAAACGACTGGTTACCGTGATAATGCAGAGTGAGATGGAAACTGCTACAATAGGTTAATGGTGAGAGAGATGGGAGATGGAGTCATGAAATTATAGCATTAATCATTTAGCTTTTTAGCATTAACTACCGAGACGCGTGGCCGAGTGGTAACACACTGAACCGTCATTCGGGAGACCTGGGTTCGATTTCCGCCATAGTCGACCATCCTGACAGGGATTTTTTTGTGGTTTTCCTGTCGTTCAGGTTGATACTGGGATGGTTCCTTAACAACAGGCCACGACCGACTCCTTCCCACCATCCAAAACACCTAATAAAAATAACCTTTCATCTCATCATCCCATCATCTCATTCATCATCCACCAACGCCAATAGATCGTAGGATCAGTATAGTGTGTCGTTAAAACTCAATAATTTTTTTTTTAAAAGCATGAACTATTCCCAAAATAGCATTTTTTAGCATCAGTCAAATTTGAAATTAGCAGTAATTCAGCACCAAAAAGTCTTTGGGCAAATGTGTAGGTTTATTTATTATTATTATTATTTAACTCTTGCAAATGCACATAAATGCGCGGTGGCAAGTTCCCTAAGTACCCCTATCCCACCATCTCCTTAACCCTCTGACGGAATAACTTTAACCTGATTTCATCCCCTTCAAAAACATTTCTACTAAGCCCATTCCAGTCCCTACCTGTCCTATTGAAGAAAGAGAATTTACCGACATCTAATGTAGCCCCCTTTATGACTACCGCTCTATCATGACCCCGCCTACCTCCATACCCTGACTTATTTCTTTTTATCAACTCATGCAGCTCCCCCCACCCCCCCTCTCCCTCCATTACCCTGAAGAAATTACATAAACGATCCTCCTTCCTCCGTATTTTCCGTATTTTCCTTCCGTATCTAGGTTCCGAGATATAAGTGATGTAGACCTACGCATGTATTAGGAAGCTATTTTTGACATTATTCTCAGCTTGAGCAGTGAGCAAGTTGTGAAAAGACAGTACGTTTACATTTGTACATTGACGCCGATAGGCTCCACATTGAAACACTAATTGAACTTGACAGAATAAAAGAGCATAGTAAGTGACAGCCACTGGCAGTGTTCGGTAATGAACTTTTAAAATGAACGCGTTTGTATTTTCTGAACTTCTCGATGAACGCGTTATATTTACAGTCGACGATCTTGAACTTTCTTCACGTTCGATTTTTCGGTGATCTTTTACGAAATAAAATGTTCATTTGTAAGTTCATCATTATAGATCACTTATAATCCTATTTGACACGATTGCACTATCCGTACTTCCCCGTTCTGATTCCGAATGAGATCGACTATTTTACGGTTTATCCCGAATGTATAATATTCCCTGTTCGGGATTTCATCATGTGATGACTTGTCACCAGGTGAGCCATATATCAATTATTTTTGAACCCTCCGTTTCCATATAATTTTCAAGGTGAATTTTTGAACGCGAACTTGTGTTTTTTGAATTTGAACGTGAACTTTCACAGCAAAGCCACTAAAAAAAATTTGGAACTTTCTAAAAGATTAATTTATTGGACATGAACTGAACTTTTTAAAAGTTCCTTGTATAAGTGAACTTCCCCAACACTGGCCATTGGCCAACGAATGTTGATAAATAATTAATTTTATTCAAAAGAAATGGAATGAAATATTTCGAGTTCACATGGCACTTGAATCTAATTTGGAAAAAAATGAGTAACTGACATTGTTTTTAAGAAAATTGCTATTTTCTCACAAATAGCGCCTATTTTATGTGAATATTGATTTGTCATAGTAAAAGGCAGGTTGCCTTAAATAGCAAAAAAGAACTTGGTCTTAAATTGTTTTGAGCATCACAAAACATGAAGAAAACATCAAATATTATGGTTTCAGATGACTCAATTCTATAGTGCTTATAGCTAATGCTAAAATGTTATGCCTAGATGGATGATACTGAAGAAGAGGACTCGGACAAATGAAGTCGACGGCGCAGTCGTGGGGTGAAGAGAGACGAGGGAAGAATAACCAACGTTGGAGACAATGTTGATCTAACTAAAGACCGGTTAGTGTAATTGAATGAATCTACTTACCGGTACCATTGGAGTGTAACCGTGCATAATAACGGTTCGGAGGAGGGAGGGGGGGGGGGAATGTACCGCAGGCGTAATGGATCTTGATGCCTCGCAGCTGATCACTATTTTAACTAAAATATACCATTGTGAAAGTTGGTTACTGAGCTTAGTTGTTTTTTTGGGAAATTTGGTTACGAAAAGCACTTTTTTCAGAGTTCTGGGCTCTTTATAAATTTCATTTTGTTTTGATATCCATTTATTCAATGATGGGGCATGTTGAGTGTATTGTACATTCTAGTGTTGGTTATTCCGAACTTTCCCAAAAATCCAAACTCATTCCGAGCTACCGTACCGTTATTCAAAGTTATAGACAATAATATGTATTTTGGTAACAATGAATAATGCCAAGAAATTGTTCCAACAAAAAACTTGGTTCTTTTTCTGAATTATCAAGCTTTAAAGTCTTCTTGTTTAAACTTTTCTGATTGGTTGATATTCATGTAGACCTATGTAGGCCC
This sequence comes from Brachyptera risi, assembly GCA_964007535.1. Taxonomy (NCBI): domain Eukaryota; kingdom Metazoa; phylum Arthropoda; class Insecta; order Plecoptera; family Taeniopterygidae; genus Brachyptera; species Brachyptera risi. The sequence goes on along the minus strand of OZ023329.1, from coordinate 48,947,067 downwards.
ACCGTTGTAGAGTAATCAAATTTATATTTTTAAAATAGTAAATTTTGAAATTTTAAATTAAAATTTTAAAATTTCTAAATTGAGTTGAATTTATAATTTAGGGCTGAAAATTACTTTCTACATTATTATTTGAAATTCTGAAATTTTGGTAGGGCTATATGTCCAAGTTCTAGAGAAAAAAAAGTTCTTTCAATATTCAATGGACCAAGGTTTATCAATTTTTCTCATCATCCTACGGAATTTTAGCTAGGTGGAAAATCACGATTTTATCTGGGCGCCTGTAGAGCGAATACTGGAATAGAGATACTACCAAGAGGGAACGTGGCTTGGCATGTTTACTTAGAAAAGAGGATGTACCTATTCGGGGAAACGATCATAACTTGACCAAATAACCCTAACCACAGCTCTTCTGTGCTCTAGCCAATTCCCTGAAATAGTAGCTCCTACGGCATTGTTACACACCGAGCCCACCTTTATTCTTGGTAGGTTGGTAACATTGGACCGCTCTCGAAGACTCTCCATCAGCATCTCACGTAATGCAATTACGCCATTATTTTAATTTATTAATAATAATATTATATGATTATAATTATTTATTACATTATTTGATATGATGCGTAATGTGATTCCCCTCGTGAGCGGAACTACGTACACTATTACAGTAGACCATCGTTAATCCAAACTCCGTTAATCCGAAATTTGACATATTTTGAACTTGAAATTGGTCCCCAGCTGAAGGTATAGGCCTAGGCATTTCAATGTTAATTAATATGGTTAATCCGAATTCCAGCTAATCCGTAATTTGAACTGATATTTCGTCACTTCAATATCTTCAACACTGATTTCGGAAAATAGTTCGAGTAAATTCCTTGAATTTATCATTATTCTTCCAATTTCCATCATTTTTATTCGACGCCCAACAATGAGTCGAAGCACGATCAGCTGTTCCATGGTTTGTGTGTTGCCATGCGACCGAACAAACTCGAATACGGTCGACCTTGACGAAGTTTGAGCTCGGAACACTCGTTCGTCCGTTCGTAGACTCGGGACGGCCGAGTCTAGTCTAGCTTACCGAATACACACGCCCCTAGCAACGGGTCTGTCGCGTTGTCTCAGCTGGTGACATGGCTTACTCTCGCGCGCAATATGAAATTGACTATATTCTAAGCGGGAAAAATGACTTTTCAGTTAATCTGAATTTTTATAAATCAAAATAATTTTTTATTGGGTCCCTTCTATTTCGGATTAACGAGGGTTTACTGTATGGTACAGTGACGTGACACTCGGTACAAAGGATTCGTTGGTAGTGCTCGTAAAAACTACTGCGTGTTTCTCAGCTCGTCACTTGACGGAGATTAATTGCCAAGGTTAAAAAACAAGCATGCTTCATTTGTATGTTTAGGCCAATTTGATTTTTTGCCCTATTTTGGGCAGAATTCACAAAAGGTAATAGCTTTGATCGTGATCAACTCTAGTCCCGATCAAAGTTGCTACAAAGATATTACCGATCAACTTTGATACTGTCTCAAAGATAATAATAATAGATTGATGGTAATAATAGATTTAATTGAAAATTGAAATTTTAAAATTTTAAATAATGGATAAAATATGGTATTACCGGTACATCTAGAAATTGTCATAACTTTGAGCCACATCAGAGTTATGACCTTTTGTGAATTCGACCCAGGTGTCAAAAAGCTTTTTGCTAGATTTCTCACATCTGGGGTTGTGTAAAAATAGTAAACAGTACAACGATAAAATTGAACATACATGTCTTCTCCGTTAAAAGTAGAGTTCAATTTAAATACTGTTTTTTAGAACACAAACTTCCTAAGTAGCCTAAATTTATCAAATGTTACATTTTAAAATCCTTCCGAGTTGTAGCAAAAAAAAAGTACTCTGATAGATTCAGGCTTTTCACTGTTCACACAATTCCAACCACATTCGAAATGTTCACAATTTATTTACCTATCCAATTTTTTCCAGGCTTTGATCTTTGCTGGCTGGGAGTAGTCAGTATTCATGATAGTTAGAGATATGTGAAAATAGCAGTTGCTATAGAAGCGATGTGATGTAAAAGTGCTTTTTTACGTGTTTTTATGATATTTCTTCATGTTACAATACCTTGGATGTTGTTGTATCATGTTTTTGAAAACGCGACAAAGCGCTGCAAACGTCTGAATCCGCTACGTTTCAATGTATTGGCGATATAGACGCTATATTTGGAATGGGAGCATTATAGATGCTATTTTTGTCACAATTTTTTCATTTCAGGTGTAAACGGGTCAAGTTAATTGGGGAATTTGGATAAAAGTACAGATGCAGGTGGTAGATGAGGCGTAGGTTTAACCTGGTTGTGGAGGCTATTTTTCTAAACACGTAATCAATTGGGGTATTTCTCTTGTATGCTTATTGTACGTTATCTAGTGGTTTTACCGGTACCGTACTGTTGTTATGCTACAGAATGTAGTTGCGCTACAAAATACGATGTTTCAAAACAATAGATGCACCAAAGTGCTACTTTTCACATTCTAAATGCTATGAAATGAAAAAATAGAAGCTATATTTACATGTCTCTAATGATAGGCCTCTGTGTATAGAATAATTGACCCCCAGTGAGAGGCGTGGCTTGCCCGTAGGCCTTCTAGATTGACACCTCGTGCGGGTGTTCACAGACAACTAGATTGATGTTGTCGTACAATAAACAGCCCTCTTGATTGGGTGTTACGATTCATGACGTCTGTCAATCAGTGGATGTTAAATTCTTGTTTTTTCCTTGTTACAGCTGTTGAGGCCCGTCAACATGGGGCGGTGCCAGTGCACTTACTGCATGTAGCGGTGACTTCTAGCGGGACCGTTGAAGAAGGAAGAGGAGGCAACTGAGACGGCAGTACGACGTAGAGCTTGACGCAGTGAGGACGTAGCAAGAAGAGGGAAGAAGATGAACGTAACACAGAGAACCACAAGATTGATGCCAGTAAGTAGAAAAAAAGTCGTTCATTTTCAGTTTTCATGGTGTAGGTGATTGCATATTTGAGAAGGAATTAACTTTTATTTTTATATATATTGGGTTTTAACGATGCACTATATTGATGGCCACGATCTATTGGCGTTGGTGGATGATGAATGAGATGATAGGATGATGAGATGAAAGGTTATTTTATTGTGTTTTTGGATAGTGGGAAGGAGTCGGTCGTGGTCTGTTGTTAAGGAACCATCCCAGCATCAACCTGAACGACAGAGGGAAACCACGAAAAACCCCTGTCAGGATGGTCGACCATGGCGGGAATCGAACCCCGGTCTCCCGAATGACGGTTTGAAACAGTGTGTTACCACTCGACCACGCATCTCGGTATAGGAATTTTAAAACTTCTAGTTGAACTGGAAATGCTAATTCTTATGTTTTGTTTTCTTATGTTTCAAAGTCGTGAAATATTAAAACTCAAATTTCGTCTCCTTTTCAAAATAGAATTCAATTCTAAGATTTTGGAGAAAAAATCAACTGTTATATGAAAAATGTTGAAATCTCCGTAATTACTCTGAAATGATATTTTTAGAAAAATATCAACTTAATTTATTTTTTAGATATCCTTTTGACCTCTTACAAGATTTGAGCCAAATCAATAATCATGATTGCCTCTTTTATTTTTTTCAAATTTGATTTTTTGAGCCAAGTTTTGGTTTTAGAAATCCCCCGAAAATATTTTCTCCCTCGAAAATAATTTCTCCGAGTGAATATCCAAAAATAATTGTATTATTATTGTTATTTCAAAAGTCCGTTTTGAAAATCGGCTGAAAATTGACATTTTTTGGTAAATCAGTGACATTTTTCTTGGCAACGGCAAGAGCCATCGTAACCAAACTTTCTAATGATTTAAAGATCCTGAAGTTACACTCACAAAAAAATACTAGAACATCATTGGCATCACCAGTTCATGGAAATTAATTCCGAAAGGTCAAAAAGTAGTGTCCCTTACTGGTTTGGCAATTTTTTTGGTAATTTGAAAGTTTTTGTTCAATTTGTTAGTTCTGTAGTTATATGTGTAGAGTAATCAAATTAGAATACAGATCAGTTCTCGGTTTCAAAATTGAGTTGAATTTAAAGATTTTAGAACAAAAATAAACTTGTATTTTTGTCACATCTCCAGGGGACTATACAGTATATGGAATTTTAGAATCCTTGTAATTACTTGAAAATATATTTTTTTTCGTAAAATTTCAACAGAGTTGGCTCTTACGAATGTCCTTTTGTCGCCCCATAAAATTTTAGCAAAATCAAAATTCACTTTGAATTTCTTTTCACTTTTTTCAAATTTGATTTCTGACTTCAATTTTGGTTTAAAAATCACAAAAAAAATATTTTATGCCTTGAAATTATTTCCTATATCTGAATATCCGAACATAATTGTGCAATTGTTGTTCCTTCGAAAGTGTTCTGGAAATACACTGAAATAGGCAGTTTTTTGTTAATTCACACACTTTTTTCTGGAAACGGCTAGGGCGAGCATAGCAAAATTTGCTGATGATTTAGAGATCCTGAAGGTATACTCATAAAAAATACTAGACCATCATAGGTCTGACCAGTTCATAGAAATTAATTGCTTTTTTGACAAAATTTTCAACTGCCTTGATACTTTTTGTTGAATTTATTGGTTCTGTCTTGTATGTGTATAATGATCGAATTAAAACACAAATCAGGTCCAAGTTTCTATATTGAGTTGAATTTAAAGATTTTAGAGCAAAAAATAACTTTGTACATTTGCCATAATTATGTAGGGTCTTAAAATCCTCATAATTACTCGAAAAATGAAATTTTTCGAAAATTGTTTTCAGAATATGTTTTTTTAGATGTCCTCTTGTCCTTCTACAAAATTTTAGCCAATTCAAAAATCATGATTGCCTTTTTTTACTTTTTTCAAATTTGATTTTTTGAACCAAGTTTTGGTTTTAGAAATCCCCCAAAAATATTTTCTGTCTCAGGAATGATTTCTCCGTGTGAATATCTGAAAATAATTGTATTATTATTGTTAGTTCAAAAGTCCATTCTTAAAGTCGGCTGGAAATTGACATTTTTTGGTAAATCAGTGACATTTTTCTTGGCAACGGCAAGAGCCATCGTAACCAAACTTTCTAATGATTTAAAGATCCTGAAGTTACACTCACAAAAAAATACTAAAACATCATAGGCATCACCAGTTCATAGAAATTAATTGCAAAAGGTCGAAAACTAGTGTCCATTACCCTGTCCATTTTGGCAATTTTTTTTGGTGACTTGAAAGTTTTTGTTGAATTTCTTGGTTCTGTCGTTATGTGTGTGTAGAGTAATCAAATAAGAACACAAATCAGGTCTCAGTTTCTATATTGAGTCAAATTTAAAGATTTTAGAGTAAAAAATAACTTGGCACATTTATCATTATGTAGTCTTGGAGTCCTTGTAATTACTCGAAAAATCATATTCTGGGAAAAATTTCAATGGACAACGTTTTAATTAATGTGTTTTGTCTTCCTACAAAATTAAGGCCAAATCAAAAATCATGATTTTTCGCCTTTTTACACTTTTTCAAATTTGATTTTATGAACCAAGTTTTGTTTGGATTAATTCCAAAAAAATATTTTCTTATTCAGAAGTAATTTCTCTGTGTGAATATCCAAAAATAATTGTATCATCATTGTTTTTTAAAAAGTCTGTTCTGAAAGTTGGCTGGAAATTGCATTTTTTTGGTAAATCAGCAACTTTTTTCTTGGCAACGGCAAAGGCAATCATAACAGAACTTCCTGGTGATTTAAAGATCCCAAAGTTACACTCATAAAAAAATACTAGAACATCATAGGCATCACCAGTTCATAGAAATTAATTGCGAAAGGTCGAAAAGTAGTGTCCATTATACCCTGTCCATTTTGGCAATTTTTTTTGGTGACTTGAAAGTTTTTGTTGAATTTCTTGGTTCTGTCGTTATGTGTGTGTAGAGTAATCAAATCAGAATACAAATCAGGTCTCAGTTTCTATATTGAGTCGAATTTAAAGATTTTAGAGTAAAAAATAACTTGGCACATTTATCATTATGTAGTCTCAGAGTCCTTGTAATTAGTCAAAAAATGATATTTTCGAAAAAATTTCAATAGACAACGTTTTTTAAAATGTCGCTTTGTTCTCCCACAAAATTTAAGCCAAATCAAAAATTATTATTTTTTGCCTTTTTACACTTTTTCAAATTTGAGTTTATGAACCAAGTTTTGTTTGGATTAATTCCAAAAAAATATTTTCTTATTCAGAAGTAATTTCTCTGTGTGAATATCCAAAAATAATTGTATCATCATTGTTTTTTAAAAAGTCTGTTCTGAAAGTTGGCTGGAAATTGCATTTTTTTGGTAAATCAGCAACTTTTTTCTTGGCAACGGCAAAGGCAATCATAACAGAACTTCCTGGTGATTTAAAGATCCCAAAGTTACACTCATAAAAAAATACTAAAACATCATAGGCATCACCAGTTCATAGAAATTAATTGCGAAAGGTCGAAAAGTAGTGTCCATTACCCTGTCCATTTTGGCAATTTTTTTTGGTGACTTGAAAGTTTTTGTTGAATTTCTTGGTTCTGTCGTTATGTGTGTGTAGAGTAATCAAATCAGAATACAAATCAGGTCTCAGTTTCTATATTGAGTCGAATTTAAAGATTTTAGAGTAAAAAATAACTTGGCACATTCATCATTATGTAGTCTCAGAGTCCTTGTAATTAGTCAAAAAATGATATTTTCGAAAAAATTTCAATAGACAACGTTTTTTAAAATGTCGCTTTGTTCTCCCACAAAATTTAAGCCAAATCAAAAATTATTATTTTTTGCCTTTTTACACTTTTTCAAATTTGAGTTTATGAACCAAGTTTTGTTTGGATTAATTCCAAAAAAATATTTTCTTATTCAGAAGTAATTTCTCTGTGTGAATATCCAAAAATAATTGTATCATCATTGTTTTTTAAAAAGTCTGTTCTGAAAGTTGGCTGGAAATTGCATTTTTTTGGTAAATCAGCAACTTTTTTCTTGGCAACGGCAAAGGCAATCATAACAGAACTTCCTGGTGATTTAAAGATCCCAAAGTTACACTCATAAAAAAATACTAAAACATCATAGGCATCACCAGTTCATAGAAATTAATTGCGAAAGGTCGAAAAGTAGTGTCCATTACCCTGTCCATTTTGGCAATTTTTTTTGGTGACTTGAAAGTTTTTGTTGAATTTCTTGGTTCTGTCGTTATGTGTGTGTAGAGTAATCAAATCAGAACACAAATCAGGTCTCAGTTTCTATATTAAGTTGAATTTAAAGATTTTAGAACATAAATAAACTTGTATTTTTGTCATATCTCCAGGGGACTATACAGTATATGGAATTTTAGAATCCTTGTAATTACTTGAAAATATATTTTTTTCGTGAAATTCAACAGACTTAGCTCTTTCAAATGTCCTTTTGTCGCCCCACAAAATTTTAGCAAAATCAAAATTCACGTTGAATTTTTTTTCACTTTTTTCAAATTTGATTTCCGAATTTAGTTTTGGTTTAAAAATCACAAAAAAATATTTTAAACCTTAAAATTATTTCCTATATCTGAATATCCAAACATAATTGTGCAATTGTCGTTCCTTCGAAAGTCTGTTCTGGAAATCCACTGAAATAGGCAGTTTTTTGTTAATTCACACGTACTTTTTTCTGGAAACGGCTAGGGCGAGCATAGGAAAATTTGCTGATGATTTAGAGATCCTGAATGTATACTCATATAAAATTCTAGACCATCATAGGTCTGACCAGTTCATAGAAATTAATTGCTTTTTTGGCAAAATTTCCAAGCTTCAAAATATTTTTTGTTGAATTTCATGGTTCTGTCATTATTGGTGTGTAGAATGATCAAATTAGAACACAAATCAAGTCTCAGTACCTGTATTGAGTTGAATTTTCAAGATTTTATAGCAAAAAATAGCTTGGTATATTTTCAATTTCCAAAATTGGATTTTTCTCAAGTTTGATAGAAGCATGAAGTGGCTTTTTAAAGACCATAATCAATTGAAAACTATGAAATTGATTGATTTATGTGTAAGTTGCCCACTACAATGTGTCCTCTTTGTTGCTTGCAGGCTACAGCTTACCTTGAAGATTCATTCCTTGGAGCGTCGTGCGTTGTGGTAGTATGTAGGAGTTAGCTGGGTAAGGTCCACCGGCATGTGGGTAAACTGTCCCTCGTGCAGCCTGCAACCAGGTGTGATTCAGCCTATTGTAAAATGATCCCTGAGCCGGGTAGGCCAGCCTAGCGTGGTCTGATCAGCCCTGTTGTCTCAAACCAACTCGATCAAAGCTCAGAATGGCGTTTTGTCGGCCTAGAGTTCAACAACTGACAGTAATGACCAGGTAATGTCACGTTAATAAACTACTGCTCCGAGTAGGGATCTTGTTGCCCTGAGCTTAAAGAAACCTGATACCCATGAGCACTGGTGCCTGTTCTCACCTGGGCCGTGGCTAAAGGGCCTGCACCTGAGTCGTGGGTAAAGGGCTTGTGGGGAAGAGGGGAACGGTCTGGATGGCTCTCAGGCGAGACCTTCTACTCTTGCGTGTGAGATAGACTCGCATGAGCCTGTCTTGCATTCAAGGGTACATTGTCATGCGTCCGACCACCATCTAAGATTTACTGGAGGTTGTGGTGGAGACCTTGTATTCAACGTGTGAGAGAGACTTGCGTGGGTTTCTTGGAAGCTACATGAGCCTCTCTTGCACGCAAGGGTTCAAGGTCAAGCCTCCCCCACCTCCAAGTTCCCCTCTTCCCCTCTCTTGCAGGCTGCACGAGGAGTTCTGGGAGCCACAGGATAATCACAAGTGAGAACACATCATGTCGTTGAAACTTATAATTAATTTATTCATTACTTTGTACAAGTTGTATCAATAAATCATGCAATCACAATATATTTGTTTACACATCATTATTACTCTTATCTCAATCCAATCATGTTCCAATTAACATCCAACCAATCATAACACAGCAGGCTGACCAGCTGCTTGCTTGACTGGCTGAATGAAGTCACAGCGTTGATTGCTGCAATCGACGAACTGAACTGCAACACGATCATGAAGTCAGCGGCACGGTGTGTCTTGTCTTGTACTCCAGGCTGGGACGAGTGCGCTCGCTTGATAAACAGCTGGGGCAATCTGCAACAATGAGAAAAGGGAATGTATTAATATTTATCTATTGATTTGTCAGCAGTCAAAAAGTAATTCAAGTAGTTGAATGACCGAGATCTACTGGTGACGGCGGAGGGATTGATGAGAAGATGACACAAAGGTTTAATTATGAATGAATGAATATTAGAGTTTTAAGGCGCATTGACAGATTCATGTTGCGTTCAATGACAGATCTATTGGCTACGGAGGAGTGATTAATGAGAAGATGATATGGAGGTTTATTTATATCGAGTTTTCTTAGTATAAATGCAAAGCTGTGATGAAACATTCATTGGAAAAGCAATTTTCCGCGACTGAAATGCATCCTAATATAATCATGGGCTACACTCGTGTCTAGAATTCAACGTTATAATCGAAAATGTAGACATTTAAAAATATTTTCTTCCATTTATTTATATTGGGTTCAATGATGCACTGTGATGTTGCGTGTTGTATCTATTGGCGTCGGATGAATGGTTAATGTGATGAAGGTTTCTTATGTAATGGGAAGGACGCGGTCATGGACTATATTGTAGTAACCATCCCGGCATTAGCCTGGACAACAGAGGCAAAGCACGAAAAATCGCTGTCAAGATAGATGGTGGCGGGGATCGATCTGAGGCCCCGTATGCCCCTTACCTCCCGGATCACACAAAGCTACTGCGCTAGCATCTGAGCTCAATGTGACGGTAAATATTTTCTTCAATATGTAATAGAAATCGCATAGGCCTATATAAATTTGATGAAAATTGACATTTTGCTCGATAAATAAATAAGCAAGAGCCAATTGCAGGCTCGTCGCTGGTTGCCCAGTCTCGACTCCATTCCGCGGTGAAATTGACTCAATTCCAAGCGACAGGGCCCACTTCCACCGATTTATATACGCTAATGACGTCAAGTGTGGGTTCGAGTCACACATGAGTCACGCATCAAGATACCTTTATCTTTCATCATTTCACCACTTGACGGCCGTTGGCGCACATTTGCGTCCTCACACATTCCAAAACGTTTCATACCTTGACTAAATTACTTCATATTGACATGGGACTTATACCAACAGCTGGGAGATAGATTGAGAAATTAGTTTGATTTTTTTCGGCTGATAGGATACGCTAATGTATGGGAAAATGATCAAATACAGTCAGTTGTTATTCCAAAAAATTGTTCTAGGCCAAATGTGTCGAATTGACAAGCCTCTGAATGCTAAATAAAAGTGGTGCCGGCAAATTTCTCGTTTCACATATATCAAGTACATCAATATATAATCGCAATACAACCATTCGTTACTGCTATAATTGTTATGAAAGGCCATCTGAACACTAGTATCTGTGCGATATGATAGGGAAAAAACCCGACCTGGGAGGTAGTGATAGTGATTGTGTAACCCGGCTGTCAAGTGGTTAATGCTCCATAACATCCCTCTTGTTTGCTTCCTTGAAGAACATTTAAAATAAATTAACAAAACAAAGTTATTTTGCTATTAATATCATTACACTTCAAAATTTCATACACATTTTTCTCAGAGTTGGTGCAACTGATTATTCCCCAGAACTACAGTTCTGTTCCGATACGGGACCAATCTTTATCAAATTTACAAGTCAACGCGTTTCCTATTCTACCTAGGGAAGCACGAATCGAGAAGTATACACATGAATTACACAATCCCAAGTGACCTGTTTTATCCCGAATGAATAAAATTTACCTTATGCTCATTTAGCACGTTTTGCACTACCTGCCTACAAACAAAAATTTTCACATTTAATTTAGGCCTAGACCTAGAAACTGCAAGTACTGAAACAGTAAACCCTTGCTGATTGAAACCAATTTTGCTGTGATTCAAAGTATTGGTCTGGTCCCTACGGAGTTTTGATCCATCCAAATGCGCGACGTTGAATATTCCCACAATTCAAACTTTCATAAATGAAATTGGATATTTTTGGGTCCAATAAATTTTGAATCAAGGAGGGTTTACTGTGGTTGGTAATTCCATTCGACTATGGGAAATATTATATATTGTGCGAGAACTACAACATGATTTTTATGGTGAACCATTTTAATCCAAAATAACGATTGTTTTCTGACCTCACGTTTAGGCCTATTAAATTTTCTGTGTGTGTAACATCAAGAACTATCGGGAAATTTTAATTCCAATTCTTACCATTGAATAATGGAGGTGATCTGCAATCTGAATCGAGCCAATCAGAAGTCATGAAGCCGGTTTGTAATCGGAAAGGTCTAATGAGAAGATGGCGTGTTCTTCAGCGACAGCTTGCTGGACGAATGCATTTGAGTGATGGTAAGCACTGTAACATAAGAAACATAGCAACATAAGTTACTGTACAGGCATATCTTGAAATCCAGTTAAGTACATCAACTATTAATAGTAGAGATGCAAAATTACCGGTCACATTGAAATCGGTAATATTACCGGAAATATTACCGAGGGCGGTAATTTACGTTTTTTTATTTTACTATAACATGACAGGAAGCAGGGAAAATAGATATTAATCATGTACTCATGCTACAAGAATATATATAATCATTAACAATGATATGTTAATGACTTAGGAAGGTGAAGGTAGAATTACTTGAGATATTGTTGTTTAAATTTGATATAATTAGTATATATATATAGTATATATATATATATATATATATATATATATATATATATATATATATATATATATATATATATATATATATATATATATATATATATATATATATATATATATATATATATATATATATATATATATATATATATATATATATATATATATATATATATATATATATATATATATATATATATATATATATATATATATATATATATATATATATATATATATATATATATATATATATATATATATATATATATATATATATATATATATATATATATATATATATATATATATATATATATATATATATATATATATATATATATATATATATATATATATATATATATATATATATATATATATATATATATATATATATATATATATATATATATATATATATATATATATATATATATATATATATATATATATATATATATATATATATATATATATATATATATATATATATATATATATATATATATATATATATATATATATATATATATATATATATATATATATATATATATATATATATATATATATATATATATATATATATATATATATATATATATATATATATATATATATATATATATATATATATATATATATATATATATATATATATATATATATATATATATATATATATATATATATATATGTCAACAACTCAACAAGGATGATTTGCAAAGTTATTACGATATAAAATATCTGAGCGGCCAAGGGCTGCTTTGGAAGATATTCCTTCAATTATGCTTAGAAAATGGCCTTGGACTTGGACACATGCATATTTTCAGCCAGCCAAAACACGAATTCTTTTCAAAATTACCAAATTTTTCAATGTTACTGAAAAGAGGGTAATATTACCAACTCACATCACTAATTAATAGAGATTTGATGGTATGCAAGTCCAGCTCTAATTGCATGGTAGTGAGAAATGAATATTAATCAATTTTCAATCATTTCAAAGTCTTGCCCACCACTACTTGGCTCTCTTACACCTGGGCCTAATTGTGTACAGTTCTTCATATTGTCGTAATATGCATCAACTAGGCTACCATTATCACATTTAATAATGAAAGTTGAATATGAATTTTATTCTGTAGAAAGTAGATGGTAATTCTATGTCATAATGGACAGTGAAAATATTATTATGAAAAGAACTTTTTTTATTGGGTTTAACGACGCACTGTAATGATGACCAAGATCTATTGGCGTTGGATGGATGATTAATGAGATGGTGGGATTTTGAAATGGATTTTTTGTATGGGTAATGGGAAGGATAGTGGGGAGGAAGCGGTCGTGGCCTATATTGTGGGAACCATCCTGGCATTAGCCTAGACATAAGAGGGAAACCACGAAAAAAAACTGTAAAGATGGACGGTAGCGGGGATCGAACCGGGTCTGACGTGCCCACTGCCTCCTGGGTCAAATGGAGTGAGTGCGTTAACCACTCAGCCACCTGTGCCAGTATGAAGAGAACTCCAAACCATGCAAATGTATATCAACGAGCAAAAAGTGAGCGGCCACAACAAAATATGCTAATGGCAAATTGTTTTGATTGTAGGCCTACCAACGATTCACTGGAATAGTCTTATTTGCCTGAAATGTATCAAATTTTCTATACGTAAGCAACGCTTCAAGTTCTACTTGTGTCCACGAAAGAAGTAGATCATCGACCAACCAAAAAATTATAAATAATTTGTAGTAGTAGGCCTAATAATAAGTTATTAAATAACTTCACTATAACGTCAAGAATTTAATGAACTATTTTATCAATTACTCAACTACTTGAATAATTCAACTCCCTGTACCCCTCAACCACTTACAAGCTACTTCATCCTATACACTGCCAGCCATTCCTCACAACCTCTAAATCCCCCCCTCCCCTCCATGCAACCAATCTAACTAGAGGCTTCTGGCAAGTAACGTCACCCATTGTTGAGAGAGACAACAATGTCCACCAGTTGGAATTAAATTGACCAATCAGAATATTTGGTAGTCCACCAGTTCGCTGTAAATTGCTATAGTAACGATTGTTTGTCATTTGTTACATGCCAGAAGCCTATAGAGTTAATTTTAAACTGCATCAGCTTCTCCCTTCTCTCTCACTACATCCAACCACTCTAAAACAACCTCCCCCCCTTCCAACTTCTTGTTTACTTTTACTTTACATCTTCCAACACATATCAGTTCCCCCCCCCCCCCTGTTTCTGCCTGTGAAAACAACTTTTGCCCAGGTACCGAGTAGGCATAGGCCTAAAGTTTGAGTCAACAGGCCTAATTCACTTATAATTTCCATACGAATAACCTTTTAGAGCTGTCAGGGAATTTTAATTCTTCCTTCTAATTTCTTACCCGATAATAATGGTAGTAATTTGCATTCGTGAACGAGTCAATCAGAAGCCATGCAGCCTGTTCAGATGCTCCGGAAGAAAACAAGTCAGCAGCTAGCGAGTTGTTCTCGAGAGATTGTTGGCTGTCATGCTCAATCAAATACTGGTATCAACTGGAACATAAGAAACAGCCATTCAAGTTATCTTGATATCCGATTGAATATTAATATAATTCTAAAAGTACCGGTACTGGTAGGCAAGTCTAGCGTTGATTGCAGTGATAAGTGAATAATTTTTCTTTCATTTCAAGATCCCAGCTCCCAGGCCTACTTACTTTTACTACCGGGTAGGCCTAGGTGCTTTTTACAAACTAAAGTACCATACTATATCATGCTGTATAAGCCAGTTAGGCCTATCCCGTGTCAAGTCTATCGGTATCAGTAAATCTCAAGCTGCGATTTGAAAAAGAACTGGGCAACATCGAGCCATTTAATTGAATGATAAGAATACGGTACATGAAAATACAAAGGTCAAACAGCTGTTTGTTTGGTAAACCTGTCTTTGAGTGTGGACTTGAAGGTCCAACACAATTATTGCTACAAGTTTTCTTGCGCAACCAAAATAGTTTCAGGTCTAGACTTAGACCTACTGATGCTCAAGGTTACGTGAAGTAAGTTTGGTATCAAAATTGGTCAGGGCTTCAATTTTCATGGTTCAAAACTTACCTTATCTAACAATGTCAAAACCCAAGGCCTTGGCCTGACAATAAAATAGGCCAACACAATGCAATTTTACATTTAATTTCAATCTAAACCCTTGATAGGCACTACCGGTAGGCCTAATAATTGACCATGGGTTTGGGTGGGCCCTATAGCCGAGTCAAAATATTGCCTTGATATTGTGTAAATATTGGACATTTATTTCAAGAGGCAAGCAGACAAAACGCAATGCAATCATGGCCTGCCTCAGTATTTCACACTACATGGTAGGCCTAGGCCAAGGACTAGGCCTAGGCCCTAAGCCTAGGCCAAGCAAAATAGGCAAAGGCGAAAAGCCAGAAAGCTCATTGTAAACAAAATCAAAAGTATAATGACTGATTGCTCAAGTGAAATAACAACTGATACTTCAATATCACGAGTTGTAATATTCTAAAATTTACATTTACGAACATATTATCAATAAAATTCAACTGAAACTTACCGGATATCCCACGAGACGAACGACAAGTTGACGATTCCAAAGAGGTAGTTTGGACGATTCCATTCCAATGCATTTACAAATACAAAATGGCTGAGTGCTGACCATTTATTCCGGTTCCGAATCAGGGTTGCCTGCACTGTCGCCAACTTACTTCATGAAGTCGCCCAAAATGTTTTATATATATATATATATATATATATATATATATATATATATATATATATATATATATTTATATATATATATATATATATATATATATATATATATATATATATATAAATATATATTTATTTATATATATTTAATTGTTTTGTTTGCTCAACGATGGACCCTACCAACAGCTAATATATATATATATATATATATATATATATATATATATATATATATATATATATATATATATATATATATATATATATATATATATATATATATATATATATATATATATATATATATATATATATATATATATATATATATATATATATGTATATATATATAAAGATATATATATATATATATATATATATATATATATATATATATATATATATATATATATATATGAATATATATATATATATGTATATATATATATATATATATATATATATATATATATATATATATATATATATATATATATATATATATACATATATATATATATATATATATATATATATATATACATATATATATATATATATATATATATATATATATATATATATATATATATATATATACATATATATATATATATATACATATATATATATGATAAAGATAAAATTTCCGGTTGATCAAGTAAGGGCTTTATTTATTTTAAAATTAAATAAAATAATAAAGAAGCCTAACGTTTCGATGTGTTCGCACACACCCTGGTCACAGGCACAAAATGAACTGCAAAACAGAATTTTCTATTCCAATGCCAATAACAATACTTGATGATAGAAAAGGTAAACAAAAACAATTAATAATACAAATCCTGATCCAACAAGCCGTTAACAAATATCGCTCCAATATGCCGATAAAAAACCAGAGCCTTCTGTGTATGAAATATCAAACACTTTAAAAAATATATAACTGTACTGTTTTTTGGCATGAAAGTCGAAAATTCTGGTCTAGATATTCCTAAGAAGAAGTAAAAGTGTAAAAGAAAGAAGAAAACAATAAATGCGTGAATAAAATACGAATAAAAATTGAGTGTGATTTAGTTGCTGCAAAACATCAGCATTTTGACGAAACTTTCTTCCTCGCAGTTTTACTTCTCGTCAAAAGCAAAGTTCCATCTGAAGAAGCAAAACATCGTGCTCGTTTCCCAGTTCCAAAAAGAGATAGAAGGAAGAGAGAGACACAAGTCGAACCGATGTCAGCTCCCTTGACGAGAAGTAAAACTGCGAGGAAGAAAGTTTCGTCAAAATGCTGATGTTTTGCAGCAACTAAATCACACTCAATTTTTATTCGTATTTTATTCACGCATTTATTGTTTTCTTCTTTCTTTTACACTTTTACTTCTTCTTAGGAATATCTAGACCAGAATTTTCGACTTTCATGCCAAAAAACAGTACAGTTATATATTTTTTAAAGTGTTTGATATTTCATACACAGAAGGCTCTGGTTTTTTATCGGCATATTGGAGCGATATTTGTTAACGGCTTGTTGGATCAGGATTTGTATTATTAATTGTTTTTGTTTACCTTTTCTATCATCAAGTATTGTTATTGGCATTGGAATAGAAAATTCTGTTTTGCAGTTCATTTTGTGCCTGTGACCAGGGTGTGTGCGAACACATCGAAACGTTAGGCTTCTTTATTATTTTATTTAATTTTAAAATAAATAAAGCCCTTACTTGATCAACCGGAAATTTTATCTTTATCATAATTATGGATCAAGGAATCAACTTCAATCATACCATATATATATATATATATATATATATATATATATATATATATATATATATATATATATATATATATATATATATATATATATATATATATAGCTTAAAATGACCATTTTTCATAAGAGGGTTGTTTCCTGTAATACGGAGATGGAACAAGAAAGTTAGGGGCACACTCGGACCGTCAAGATATCCAGAAACAACTCCATGTTGATGAATACAGTGTAGAAATGTATAATCATTAAATTAAAATTGAATAATACTTGAAACTGTTATCCTTTGAAAATTACTCCTTAGGTCACTCTTGCCTCAGCCCCAGCTACTATTGCCCCATGCATAGGGCAAGAATCACCACTTACCATTTTCTGCATTCATCAGCTGATTATTAGATGAGTGTAGCAAAGATTTCCATCTCATATACTGAAAAAAATTGGGGATGGTTTTTTTGTTTTTTTTTGTACGTGGCATACAGGTAAGAAAAAAATAATCTATTTGAAACTTTTTTCACATATTGACGTCATACCAGAATAAGTTGAAATGTTTTACAGAAAAATTGATCGGAAGGTTTTTCCGAAAAAAAAAAATGGGAAGTTTGGAAAATCTCCATTAAAATAACCCAGATGGAAAATACTTTAGATAAGATAAATTTTCCAAAGCTTCAAAACTTTTACTGAATGTAGAAAACACCATCCTGCATATTTTCAGTGACTTTCACAACAATCGGATGGTAAATAACAAAGAAAACGCAATAAAAGTATACATTTTATTGAATATTGGGATCAAATGATTTTGCAATGTGTATGCGACAGGTTGCAGCACTATAAATATCAACTAAGTTGCAGGTACGATTATTGAACGTTTGAGCTAATTCAATATCCGTAGATGTGGATTGAGCTGACAGAATATTTTTCATCCTAGATTTCCATACTTCTAAGCTCATCTCACAACACATATCCAGCGTTTTCCATGGTAATAGTTAATTATAGTTTCTACCTCAATCAGATTTTATTTTAGCACAACGATAGATTACTACAGCTACCTATACTTTTAGTTTGAACATTAGACAAAGCAATTGACTATTATCTGTACCCAAGCGTTAAGGTCGCCGCTCTCCCCTATATGTACGCAGTCGTGATCGATTTATGAATAAGTAAATACATAAAACAGTATCCGTACTCTAATATCCCACATCAGTTGGTGCAGCGGTTGTTTAAAGTGTGGCTCACACCACATAGCGTTACGTATCCAACAATAGAAGTACCAACAGAATGCACTTCCAAAATCAATGTGGCCGGAAAAAGGTAGTAACAGAACACGGCCAACAATGAGTATTTCAAACTAGGAAAACGCGGGATTTGCGTTGTGAGATGAGCTTAGAAGTATGGAAATCTAGAATGAAAAATATTCTGTCAGCTCAATTTACATTTACAGATCTTGGATTACTTCAAACGTTCAAAAACCTTACCTGCAACTTGTTGATATTTATAGTGCTGCAACCTGTCGCATATACACTTTGCAAAACCAATTGATCCAAATATTCAATAAAATATTTTTTGTTGCGTTTTCTTTGTTATTTCTTATCCGATTGTTGCAAAAATCCCTGAATAGGTGTATAATAGTATTGTTCATATTCGGTGAAAATTTGAGAGCGTCTGAAGAATTCTTGTTTTTCAAGTATTTTTCCTCCGGGTCATTCTTATGAGGATTTTTCAAACTTGAAATTTTTTTACCGGAAAAACCTTCCGAACGATTCTTCTGAAAAACAATCCCAGCCTATTCTGGTATGACAGAAATATGTAGAAAAAGTTTCAAGTTGATAGGTGATTTTTTCTGACCTGTATGCCGCGTACAAAATTACAAGAAAAAAAAAAAAAAAACGAAGCTCATTTCTCTTTGGTATGTGAAATGGAATCTTCGCTAAGCTCATTTAATAAATGTTATTCTTGCAATTTGCACGCACTTCTTCAGTACTACTTTCATTAGTTCTTTAGTTCACCACTGGTAGCGTACCTGCAACTTTTACCGACTAATACTAAGGACAGGACAAGGAGGGAGAGTCATTGACGGTTGGTATAATTGTATTCACAAGAGAAAGTCATCGACCAACTAAATAATTGTAAAAACTTGGGTAATTACATGCGTCAGTTTGCTGCAACTCTGAACATTGAATGATTTTGAAAGATGCAGTAGAATTTCTAATTGTAAATCTCGTATTAAGAGACAGTAGTATTCACAAAGTAACATCGCTTTTGGGCACAGTATATATCTGGATTGCAGTTAATCATCAAGTTTGTTCGAGCAGATGCACGGCAACGGTAACCATGGTGACTGTCCGAAAACAAACATGAATTAAACTAAGTATCAACTAAATCTAGCTACGTATATAATTATAGCTACTAGGATTGACATTTGAGTGCTGCTCTAAATACAAGTATATGATTGTATTGGTGCAAACAAATATTCAAACTTCGCATCATAAAAATCTTTCTAATACCAGGAAAACGCGGCATATGCGTTGTAAGATGAGTGATAAAGGTCTATTATGTGAAATGAAATGGAAAGCTCCATACACATACCTTGATTTTGAAACTTTTGATTCTACTTGTTGCTCAATTTTTAAATCATTTCAGATTCAATTGATTTTACTTTTTGATCTTCTCAATAGCTTTTCAACTGACCATTAGTGATAGGCGTGGCTTATTGCCAGGCCACCTTGATCTATACTTCATGTGGGCATTTAGAGATACTCTGATAGGTCAAAGTGAATTTACCCACATAACAAACAGCCCATTTGATTGGATGTTCTGTTTTGTGACGTTTGTGGGCGGGTCAATCACTAGTCGTCAATTGATCTGATGACAATGGCTGATCCGATTTATGTGAAACTTTGGAATAATGTGTAATTATTCCATGATAAATGATCCAGAAATGAATCATGTGAAATAATTTATATGACATAATTCCATGTAAATTGGTTTGTTCATCGATTTTTTTTCCAAGTATTCTCCGGATCAAACCTAGGAGCTTTTTGAATATATATCCAAATAGTTTTTCTCAAAAGTAGTTCAACTGATTGCAATTCAAAACTATACAGTATCGAATTGGATGATGACACGTGTATGCCAAATTTCAACAAAATATTATGAACATTAGTTTGACCTGTGGAGCGCCAAAAAAAAAGTTTTCGAGTACGGTAAAATTTACTTTTTGCTTCTCTCATCCAATTAGTAATTACCATATATTAGAAACACATTAACAGAGAATGGCGAAAACATGATATTAATTATTTTCATGTTGGTAGATAACCTTCAACGCTCGTGGATACAAGTACACAATATTACGTGGACAAGAGGAAAGAGAATGCGAGTCAAGTGTTAGTAACGGTTGTATTGCGAGAATATTATTATGAAGACAATGTTATGATTGGTTTGCTGGATGACTGTGTGAAAATGTACTTCATCATTTGATCGAACAAAACTTGAGGAAAACCTACGCAGAGCATCACATTTTCAGTGTCAACATGACATATAAACAGTCATAGTGGCTTTCCATCTGAACCTATTGTAGTGAAACTGCTTTAGACTATTCAGAAAACCATCTTACTCAATACCATTTATCCATGATGAACATTCACAATAGGTTAAGAGGCCGCAGGCGCTCGTATTTCACGCCGCAAACTCTCACGGCCGTAATTTTTGAGATATCAATATGATTGTTTTTGAATTCTGTTAATAATTGAAGAACGGAGATCAACGCATTTACAGAATTTTGAACAAAAAATTTGTAATTTTTCAAATTCTTCAAATGGAAAATGAAAAAATTTTGTGAATGCGAAAACCTAGATACATATTTTTAAATACCGAAAAAGAAAAAAAAAAGAAAAATATCAAAAGTGTGAGCTAGGGAATTAACGGCGTTTATGTGAATATGAGTTCGGCGGGCCAGTCTACGGGTTGCGCCCAGCACACGATGCATGTTAAACTCGAATCTGAAGCGAGCGAACAACGAGCATGTGTAGAGCGCCTGCGGCCTCTCAAATGTTATTTATATGTAGCAGTACGCAGCGACGTAAGCATCGCGAGTTACCGTTACATACAAATGATCTTTACACATTTGTTAATATAAAATCTGAGTCATTAGTATTTTCAGCAGAAAAGATTGTCTGCATCTTGTGATGTATTTGTCAACTTTGAATCTTGCACTATTCACGTTTCACGATCATTTATATACCGGTACGTGGAATCACCGAGACGAAAACTTGAAAATAATAACAATAAAATCCGACTTTTGGATTCCGACAGGGTAAATCAGTGGTATCCACCAACGTACTACAGCTACGGCTAATATTCTTCAAAGTTTGAACCAAACTCATATGGTTGAAGATATTTATAAATATATGTAAAACTTTCTCAGCAAATTAAGTATACTTATTGGTCGCGTGAGTTTTTTTTTTCAACTTTTTACATGATGACAGCTGAATGGGGTTTTTTCTCAAAACCAATATGATTCGTTATCAAATATTATTCGTTAATTTCAGTTTTAATGGACGTGGGTAACTAGAACATTTTAAACCTATCAAACAGTTACAAAAATCCACTTTGATTTTCGAAAAGCCCGTGGGCGCTCAAGACAGCTCTCGAATGGTATCGAATGCGTAATTGGGCAAATACGAATCAACTACTGTGCCACCGTACGACATACAATTCAATTATAAACACAGCGAAAAAATATACTCTATTATTGGCTAAATACCTGGGAGAATAAGAGGACATATGTCTATAAAATTCTAATGGACAGTTAATTTATAAATATTTAATTGATTAAATATCCCAATAGTCATTGATAAAAACATTGTATAGTAATATTTAGATGGTCATTCTGATGTATTAATCAATTTTTCATTGAACAAAAAAAAAACATCAAAATATTGGAATGAACATTTTTACACAGGGTAGATTTCTGAAGTAAATTGAAATATCAGGTTGCCAACTGAACATACTATACTGTATGCCCTACTCAAAATCCAATCGTTTTTATGATTTTCATTTTTTGATAATTCACAATTATGTCTTTTCATATTCAACTTCTAGCAATATCAAATTAGTTATTTATATTTAACATTCATCACAGTCACAGAAATACCCATTACAACCAATGATTGAACTGTGTTGTAGGTATTAACTAGTGATAACATCGATTAATCGAGAATCGATTAAGAATGGATTCTAAAGTAAAACAATTCTCAAATCAAAAAATCCGATTTGAAAAAAAAAAAAAAAATTTGCTTCAGTGCTGTATGTACTTCTTTACGTTGCAATAAGTGCTCATTTCGCTGTCCATATTATTCTGTATTGTTGAGATATTACTATCTCGACAAAAGATATCCCTTCGGTTACGTCTGACGGCCGAACGTTGACGGAAATACCCAAATGGTACAGTACAGTTCAAAGAAGTCTCCAGCAGCTATTTTTCACGTGAACATCTTGGAAAGGTTGAAAAAAAAAGTTTCAAATTACATTACTTTCATGAGAATAAACTTTTTTTCCAATTTTTTCAAAAAAAGTTTTTTCCAAAATTGATTTTCAATCAATTTCCGATTTTGAGAATCGATGTCATCTCTAATATTAACCCAAAAATTAAAATATGCTCAAGCAAACTAGAAATTATACACTTTATATCAATCACAAATGAATACTGGAATTTCTCCAACTTTTTACGATGATTGGTCTATAAAACACACTTCGACTCATCCAATTAATGACTCTCGCTGAATACTCTGAAACTTTCCGTCTCGGGTTATGTTTCCAGCTGGCGTACCAACGTCGACTAGTTTTACTCTAGCGATTTATTACAATAATTTAAAAACGTACCATGTATGTACAACGTTGAACCGCTTTCAACACAGCAATTGCACTATGACACGCCTAAAAAGGCTAATTTATGAATAATTTACAAAAATGCATGAATAATTTTATCCTTAAAATCTAATAGGTTTGTCGCTTTAGGAGTGATATACAATGCGAATGATTAGGAAATACAGTAAATCCTCGTTAATCCAAACTTGGTTAATCCGAAATTTGACATATTTCGAACTTGAAGTCAGTCCCCGGCCGTAGGTATAGACATTTCAATGTTAATTAATACGGTTAATCCGAATTCCAGTTAATCCGTAATTCGAACTAATATTTTGAATTGTTTTGCTAACGCACTGTTTTCGGATCGGATAATTCGAAACAGTTTGAATGAAATCCTTGATCATTATTTTCCCAATTTCCATGCTTCATTTGACACGTAACAATGAGCCAAAGCCAGCTCAGCTGTTCGCTGCTTCGAGTGTGTCATCCGAATGCGACTAAATATGACTAGTACGAGATTTATGGAGCTCGGAACACTCGTTCATCAGTACCACTCGGGTCGGCCGAGCGCCAGTGGAAGCGGGCTGTCTAACGACTGTGCGTTGTCGGCTAGCCGAGTACACACGTGCGGCATAGCTTTCTCTCGCGCGCAATACGAGATTGCTTCAGTTCCAACCGGGAAGTGTGATGATTTTCGTGGAAAATTAGTTTTTTGGTTGATCCAAATTTTTATAAATTGAAATCTTTTTTTTTCATATCCCTTGCATTCCGGATTAACGAGGGTTTACTGTAGTGTAGTGTTTTTCGAGTTTCAACGACGGCGTTACCGAAAACCTAGAATTCTTTCATATCTGCCGTACCTTGTGCCTCACCAGACTCAAAATATTGCCGGAATTCTGAAACAAGATCATTGTTGCACAAGTTCAAGTTATTGCACAAGTAGGATTTTTATTAAATATAAAGAATTAAAATACACAAACAATACAAGTACATGAAAGCTAGTGGTCAGGCATAAAGTCAAGTGCTGGAAGCCTAGAGCAAAATAGCTAAAGAACACAGAGATAACAAACATAAAAGAACACAATTCAAGTTGACTATTGAAAGTACGGTTGCTGTTCGATATTATCGATAATCAACGACTTCATATCGATCATCAAGTGGAAAAATATTGACTATTTCAAAAACAAGATTTGATAACAAAATTAAAATAATTGATAATGTATCATCAATATGTTCTGAATCAAGTGCATATTGTCCAAGATAGAACTTACTACGACCAAATTTTACCGACTGAGGATTAACGAATTGATCAATAATTAGCGACTTGATCACCCTTGGTTACGTATGTTATTTTTGTCACTTGAATAATAATTAATCAATTAATTCTCACTCATCAGTTGGTAATACTGGCTCTAAGAAAAGAAAGCTACCAAAAGTAAGTACTACAAGAACCTTACTAGCATTCCACATTTCAAGTAGCATTTAAAGCCCGCATCTTAGCTGAGAATGTTTCTCTTCGAAATGCTCAACCCAAGATGGATGAGCGTTGAAAAGTGTGGTTGTTGGTTGAAGAGTGGAGGGGATAATATTGAAAGAGTTCCAGTAACCATCGCTAGATGGAAGAGTTATCCATTTTATAATTTGAACAGAATTTAGTTGCACTACACACATTTTGTCCACAGAAAATGGGAAAACTGTAAAATTACAGGCAAATCAAAACTGTAAAATTACAGGCAAATCAGGATTTCAAATTTTGATAAGCAAAGTTGAACTTGGAGAAGTAGGTTTGAAGGTAATTTATTTCTACTATTATTCGGTAACCGTAAATGAATCAATGAAAACCACCAAATTAGGCACACTTTGATTCAATTATTGCTCCGTAATAAAATCATCTTTCAATTTTTGACTAAGCATGTCCAATTGTGAGGTTATTATTCATTTATTGCATTTCCCCGCAAGTCCGTAATGTTTGTCGTTTTTGAGATATATGTGTCGAAAGTGCACTCTGTGAATCTGTCCGAGATGCGGGCTCTTAAATGCAAATCTATTTTTACTTTTTAGAGACATTTCGGACGAGAAATTTCCAAAAACAGTCATCTTGATTGTAATGCTATTGTAATTTACATCATAAATTGAAGAAAAACAATGTGGCTCTGGTATATGTCTCCAAGTAGCTAATCGTTGTTAGCTAATAGTAGCTAAAGAAGCTTAAGTAGCCGATAGCTAGAGCAGGAGTCTCAACCAATCGCATGTACCAGAAACGTTTGCGTTACTCTCTCTTACTGAATTCTGTAGTGTAGTTGTTCAAATCGAAAATACATACTGATGTATGTATCGATTACACCGATCATGTATCGATACAAAAAACACAATCGATTATTTTCTAGAATGGAAGAATATCAAAATATATTGGTACGATATGTTGAATATCATCTGGCAACCCTGATTAAAAGCAAGTGCACATGTACGTCAGCTTATTGCTTGATGATGAATACAATCATGACATCACTGTCCAACGTGTAAAAGACATTACAAATGCGTACAAGGATCTATCGTGAATAACGAAAAGATTGCGATATTTTATTGAAAGATGATAAAATTATCAACTAAAGTACACCTAATAGGTCAGCTATCAATTTCTGGCATATATTTCCTCATACTATTTATATCAGGAAATAGTATTTGAATTTTAAAAATATTTTTCAACTTTAAATATGTTGTTATTGAACGACAACTTACTGACTTAAGAGCTAAAATGATATTTACAGCATGAAGCATTATACTTCTTACTTTATACTCTCAAAGAAAACATCATTAATTGCAGAATAAAATTCTATTGTTGCCCATTCGTTTCAACACGATGGTCAAACCATTACATGGAATTCAATGTTTAGTAAGTAATTTTTTACAGTAAAGACAGTCACCCTGAAAGAATTTTATAAATATATCATCCATGGCCAAATTTTGTATTAATTAGATTTCAAATGCAATCATAATGTGAAAAATGCCTAAACAACAATACATAAAATGAAGATATACGATTAGCCGATCATAGTTTGAACCACAATTTTCTATCGTTAGAAAACAGTTTAAATGTTCAATTGACGATTTCGTTTGCGATTTCGATACTAAAAGCAGAACGGTAACATTCCCTTTCATTGAAGGAAAGCTACAGAGATAAGTGTTCAAAGGCTAAACACAAAGCAAACAAGTGACGAAAAGAAAACAATTATCAAAATATATATAAACAAAATAACACGACAAACATTTGCAAAGACCTGCTTCGCAGAACATCGGCATAGCAACCGTAAAATTATTACGAGTTCAGAACGGGTTTTTTTTACTTTGTTAATTGGCAAGAAAGGAGCCTCAAATATTTTTAAAATTTACCAAAAGACCAATATTTTCAAGTTACCTATAAAACTGTATATTACAACTATCAACACATTTTTTGGTAACGGTATGTGGGTCTACGGTGATTTGCTGTATACCCGTAAAATTCTTGAGGACAGGACAAGAGAAACAAATGAAGATAAGACGTGACGCGGTGGATACAGGTTGAAGGAAACGCTTGGACGGAGAACATAAAACACTGAATTAACTGGACAATGCTTATTGGTTCTACAAGACTCAACACATTAAAGCTTTCATTACTTTTTGTTGTAGAAGGGATTCTTGAGGTGGCACCTTCATCTCAACACTAATTGAGTTTACATTTGGTTGCGACAGTACTATTGTCGAGGGTTCAGTAACTTGTAATTGATGAGCGTAGCAAAGTCTCCATCCCACTCTTACAGGGCTTTGTCTGTGTTTTTTTTTTTTTTTTTTTTGTAAGCACTCCACACGTCGCAGGGGTTGACTGATCAACATGAAACTTTTTTCGTACACGCAAACTTATCCAACTTGGAACTGTATAGTTTTTGGAATGAATCGGTTTGACCAATTCTGAGAAAAATCGTCTCAAAAAGTTTCTAAAAACCCTATAAGATTTGGCTGGGCGGAAAATGTTGAAAAATAAAATCTCTCCAAATCAAAGTCCAAAGTCCTACGAAATTCGTAATAATTCTACGGCATAACAAATAGGAAATGACTACAAAATAAATGAATTAAGTAATTGTAGGCCTAGTGTACATGAACTCTCCAATCAATGAATTATTTTCACTACCATATTTCCTTTGTTGCAGATAGTTCACGCAATATTATTATTATTAGACATGTGTCAACCTATTATATTTCACTTTAAAAACAGCATTTCGTTTGGTTTAACGCTGGAATAGATGAAAACTAGAGATGATATCGATTAATCAATCATCGGTTCAAAATCCATTCTAACGTAAAACGATTCTCAAATCAAAAATCAATTTAAAAAAAAAATCAAGGGGTTCAGTGCTGTAATTTTTCACATCGCAATACGTGCTCATTTCGTTGTCTATATTATTCTGTATTGCTGAGATTTTACTATCTGGACACAAACTATCCCTTCGGTTACGTCCGACAGCCGAACGTTGACGGAAATACCCGAATGGTACAGTACAGTTCAAAGAAGTCTCTAGCAGCTAATTTTCACGTACAACGCCGTGGGAAGGTTGAAAAAAAAAGTTCAAAATTACACAACTTTTTTTGAGGGTGAGATTTTTTTTTTAAATTGATTTTCAATCGATTCTGGAGCTTAGAGAATTTATTCCCAATTTTGACAATCGATATCATCTCTCATCAGTCATCACTAATGAAAACGTCTCTTGAGTGGTCAACAATTGATTTCTCAGACGGTATTACGCGTAGTGTGAACAGACTTGGACCATTAGGCACACACACTTGTAATTTAGAGGGCCCTACTGGCGGGGCATGAAAGTTCACTAGCGTAAACTAATTTATCTCGCACAAAATGAGGTATTTTTCATAATAACATCAACGCTTTTCATAAACAAGTTTTGCGTGTCTTCAGACTGAGTGGTCTGACCTTGACTAGCACGAGACTTTGAAGCAATCGCTCGTTAGTCTCGGGACGATCAGGCGTCGTCAGAGAGGCAAGTACACCTGATCAGCGAGGACCTCTACGATTCATCACACGTGGTGTCGGCCAGTTCCACAGATTTCTCTCGCGCGCCAAATTGACTATATTCTAATCGAGAAGAGCGGTGATTTTATGAGAAAGAAGTTTTTTGTTCAATCTGAATTTTAATGAATGGAATTCAATTTCTTTGGGCCCCTTCCACTTCTGATTAACAAGGGTTTACTACACTAATATTATTTTACAACACGTAGGTTTAAAAAAAGGCCCACGATACTATAAATTCACAACTTGAATTACCCTCCACGACTTATGTTTGGAAAAGTTCAATACAGTGAAACCTCTATCCATCATTTTTTAAGGGACCAGGAAAATAAAACCATCCATCCAGGAAAACCATCCATCTGGGAAAATTTAACATTGATTATATGGGAGTGGGGTGAGAAAAAATGAATGATACAAGCAGGAAAACGATGGATCCGGTAACAATGCATAGTTTCACTGTATTAATTTGGAAATAATCAACTAAACATCTGCAACAAAGGTTGTTGGTAATCATAATCAGTGCGATCGAGACGCCACCATTGAACCACATCGAAGTGCACCTCCCCTACTTGATCATGCGCGCAATCTTGGTTGACGTGCTAGTACTCGTATCACGAACCTTGTTCAGTTTCAACTGATCGTATTCCTGAGCCTTATTGTAAAGAAGCACGCCGACGACTACGATGCAAGTACCGAGGCCGCTCAACACCGTCACAGCGTTGCCAAACAGGATGATCGACAGCCAGATGAGGAATGCACGTTTTGCCGTATTCGCAACGCTGTAAATCAAAAACATCTGGATTAGGAAGATTACAGATTGGGTGACGCAGTTTCGAAACTTCTCTCAATGATTGGGGGGGCGGTGGGATCAGAAAACCTGATTGATTCCGACTTGATCGGAGCAGAAAGCGCTCACCAAAATCCAACAATCGAAGGTGTGTTGTTACTTACACCTCGTTTTCATTACTTCCATCCTACGCTACTAGTCAAAAATTATGGTAACTACTACGTATTACGTTTACACTGACATTATAGTATTTCTAGTCGGGTAAGAGTAGAAAAACAACAAGGAATGTTGATGTTTTTCCTCGCGAGAGCATTATATTTGAAATACAGCCTTCTAATCAGCAACGAAACAGACTTGGGGAGGGTTTGAGAAGGCTGCGGGAACTAGAATCTTCTGATTGGAACCGACTCATTTCCGTTCACATTACTAAGGTAACCTTACTAACGATTATAAGTTTACGATAGTAGCTTTTGTGACTGGCATAGTAACTTGTTGCTGTTTACATGCGGCCTTTTACGATTGTAAATGGTATGAAGGTAGCAGCTGAGCAGTAATGAGAACAGGGTGTTATGACAGTGGTTTCTGCCAAGTAACCAATGGCGCAGCAGTAAGTCAAGTGCTATGAAGGCTTTTAGAAAGGCTTTTTGCGTTTGATCTTTCGACCAACTCGGGGGGTTTTAAAACTAACGAATTTTTTTAAAGATGAATTTCATTTATTTCATGGATAATGCTGCCTAGTTATTTTGTAATTTTTTCCCCCTTCCCCCCCCCCCCTCACTTTCACCCACCCACCTGAACAAGCAGCCTTCATCAGTTCATCACTCTCTACTCTACTGTGACCAAGGCAATAGCCGAAACGTCGAAACCTCGTGTAACTTTCATCTCTATGTGTTCTATCTACGGGCTCTCCACCATGAGTAGGCCTTTCTCTACTCATAAATCTCAGTAAGCTGCTGTTCTCTTTCCCTTTCACCCAATTCATATATCTATTTTGTAATTCAGTTATTTACAATTTTTTCAATGGATATTGAACATTGTATCCACATAAAATTCATCAAATATCCAATTCGATCTTCAAACAAGTCCTAGAATATCCATTCGATGGGAAATACCAGTATTGAAATCAAATGGCGACTTTTTAAAAGGAGCTAATTTATGATAAAAACAAAAATAAAAACAACAATATAATATCAAGTAATCAAGTATAATTATTATAAGCAATAGTAATTTGTACTCAAAATGTGTGAATAAGGATAAAAAAAAAATATATATAAGTAAGGCCTATTATAAATATATTACAAGTAGGCCTGAGGTGTTATAGTAGTATTATTATTAGGACGAGCGTGCACGCTTGCCTGTGTGTGACTGGGCTGATGTAATCCATCAGGACGTAAGCTGTGATGCTCTGGAAGTGGAAGAAGATGCCGTTGACGATGAACGCGAGGAAAAGAGCCGAGTCCGTCGTCTTCTGGACGCCCGCCAAGTCGACAAGGAAGAACGAGGCCGGGATCTGGACGACGACTGACGCTATACTAGTGTAGAATTGAAGCTCGGCGGGACTGAAATCATTCAACATCGTTATTTTGAAAGTTTGCGTTCAAGTTTTGAAATTAAATTACCGTATTGTCCCGAATATAATCCGACCGCGAATATGAACCGACCCCCAAACTTTTAGATCAGTAATTGAAAAAAAAGTTTTTCTCCTTATCCTTGTAAATCATCACTCTTCCGGGGTAGAATTTAGTCAATTTCGTATTGCACGCAAGAGAAAGCTATTGCCATCATCCGAAACGACTTGTGAGAAACCGGTGAGAGGGGCCTCACGCTATTGTCATAATAGGGCAGCAAAGTAGGCTGTGGCGCGGAAGGATAGGGTTCTAATGTAGGTTTATTCTTATGGGTAATAGCACGCACATGATTTTAAAACTGTCATAACTTCTAAACTAGTAATACTACAGCTAAACCAGTTAGCCTACAATGTTCAGTAAACTGTTATCTTTACGATGAGACACATACATTGTATCAAACGCCTGGTAAATTTAAACAATTGGATGATAAAAAACATGTTGTAATTGCAACGTCGAAAACTAACAATAGCCGTGCGAGTAGGAGTGCACCTGCATGACGGTCTAAGCTTAATGTTGCAACATCTGTTTTGCGATGATGCCAAGCGATACCTAGCAAGCAGCTAGCAAGTTTCTTGAG
The DNA here is from genome assembly GCA_964007535.1 of Brachyptera risi. NCBI lineage: Eukaryota > Metazoa > Arthropoda > Insecta > Plecoptera > Taeniopterygidae > Brachyptera > Brachyptera risi. Next base: position 48,915,858 of record OZ023329.1, on the reverse strand, counting down.
AACACGGCCACTGTGAGAATTCCGATGCAACTATCTCTCTCTTTCATTCGCTTGGCGACATCGCAATTACAGCATGTTTTTTATCATCCAATTGTTTAAATTTACCGGGCGTTTGATACAATGTATGTGTATCATCGTAAAGATAACAGTTTACTGAACATTGTAGGCTAACTGGTTTAGCCGTAGTATTAATAGTTAAGAAGTTATGACAATTTTAAAATCATGTACGTGCTATTACCCATAAGAATGAACCTACATTAGAACCCTATCCTTCCGCGCCACAGCCTACTTTGCTGCCCTATTACGGCCGGCTTCTATTGGCGCTCGGCCATCTCAAGTCGGACAAACGAGTGTTTTTTCACTCCAAGCAGCAGTCTTGTGCTCGTCAAGGTCAGACCACATGCAGTACGATGACGCACACCACGCAACAATTAGCTCAACTTGCTTATGTTTATTACTGCACAACAAATAAAAATGATAGAAATTGGGAAAATCATGCTTCTTCATAAGAGGCATTTATTAAACGTGTTTTTAGTGGAATATCTTGCAGTTTCAAGTCAATTCTGTTATTATTAGTGTGCGGATGAGTTACGCCCAATTAAAATGAGCAAAGAACAAATTTTTGACCAATTATAGGCCGAGATTGGCTTATAAGCAGAGGGTGACTTTTGGGCTTGAAATTTCAAGAAAAACCCTCGGCATTTATTGAAGCTCGGCGGGACTGGAGTCATTCAACATCATTATTTCTAGGTGTGTGCGAATCCATGTTTTCTTAATTGAATTCAAATCCACTTTCAGATTCAGAAATTTCAAAACTTGGCGCGATGTTAACGATCTGGAGGGTGGAAATATGCTCTGTGCTCGATGCTGATGATCACGTGGTGGAGTAGAGGGCAACACAAGGGCGATGTTAACAGTCTGGAGGATGGAAATATGCTCTGTGCTCAATGCTGATGAACACGTGGTGGAGTAAAGGGCAACACAAGGGCGATGTTATCGGTCTGGAGGGTGGTAATATGCTCTGTGTGCAATGCCAATGATCACGTAGTGGAGTAAAGGGCGCCACAAAGGTGATGTTATCGGTCTGGAGGGTGGTAATATGCTCTGTGCGTAATGCCAATGATCACGTAGTGGAGTAAAGGGCGCCACAAGGGTGATGTTATCGGTCTGGAGGGTGGTAATATGCTCTGTGCGTAATGCCAATGATCACGTGGTGGAGTAAAGGGCGCCACAAGGGTGATGTTATCGGTCTGGATGGTGGTAATATGCTCTGTGCGTAATGCCAATGATCACGTAGTGGAGTAAAGGGCGCCACAAAGGTGATGTTATCGGTCTGGAGGGTGGTAATATGCTCTGTGCGTAATGCCAATGATCACGTAGTGGAGTAAAGGGCGCCACAAGGGTGATGTTATCGGTCTGGAGGGTGGAAATGTGCTCTGTGCGTAATGCCAATGATCACGTGGTGGAGTAAAGGGCGCCACAAGGGTGATGTTATCGGTCTGGATGGTGGTAATATGCTCTGTGCGTAATGCCAATGATCACGTAGTGGAGTAAAGGGCGCCACAAGGGCGATGTTATCGGTCTGGAGGGTGGTAATATGCTCAGTGCACAATGCCAATGATCACGTGGTGGAGTAAAGGGCGCCACAAGGGTGATGTTATCGGTCTGGATGGTGGTAATATGCTCTGTGCGTAATGCCAATGATCACGTGGTGAAGTAAAGGGCGCCACAAGGGTGATGTTATCGGTCTGGATGGTGGTAATATGCTCTGTGCGTAATGCCAATGATCACGTAGTGAAGTGAAGGGCGCCACAAGGGCGATGTTATCGGTCTGGAGGGTGGAAATATGCTCTGTGCGCAATGTCAATGATCACGTGGTGGAGTAAACGGCGCCACAAGGGCGATGTTATTGGTCTGGAGGGTGGTAATAAGCTCTGTGCGCAATGCCAATGATCACGTGGTGGAGTAAAGGGCGCCACAAGGGCGATGTTAACGATCTGGAGGGTGGAAATATGCTCTGTGCTCGATGCTGATGATCACGTGGTGGAGTAAAGGGCGCCACAAGGGTGATGTTATCGGTCTGGATGGTGGTAATATGCTCTGTGCGTAATGCCAATGATCACGTAGTGGAGTAAAGGGCGCCACAAGGGCGATGTTATCGGTCTGGAAGGTAGAAATATGCTCTGTGCGCAATGCCAATGATCACGTAGTGGAGTAAAGGGCGCCACAAGGGCGATGTTATCGGTCTGGAAGGTAGAAATATGCTCTGTGCGCAATGCCAATGATCACGTAGTGGAGTAAAGGGCGCCACAAGGGCGATGTTATCGGTCTAGAGGGTGGTAATATGCTCTGTGAGCTATGCCAATGATCACGTAGTGGAGTAAAGGGCGCCACAAGGGCGATGTTAACAGTCTGAAGGATGGAAATAAGCTCTGTGCGCAATGCCAATGATCACGTGGTGGAGTAAAGGGCGCCACAAGGGCGATGTTAACGGTCTGTAGGATGGAAATATGCTCTGTGCGTAATGCCAATGATCACGTAGTGGAGTAAAGGGCGCCACAAGGGCGATGTTAACGATCTGGAATGTGGAAAATGCTCTGTGCGCAATGCCAATGATCACGTGGTGGAGTAAAGGGCGCCACAAGGGCGATGTTAACGATCTGGAGGGTGGAAATATGCTCTGTGCGCAATGCCAATGTTCACGTGATGGAGTAAAGGGCGCCACAAGGGCGATGTTAACGGTCTGGAGGATGGAAATAAGCTCTGTGCTCAATGCTGATGATCACATGGTGGAGTAAAGGGCGCCACAAGGGCGATGTTAACGGTCTGGAGGATGGAAATATGCTCTGTGCGCAATGCCAATGTTCATGTGGTGGAGTAAAGGGCGCCACAAGGGCGATGTTAACGGTCTGGAGGATGGAAATAAGCTCTGTGCTCAATGCTGCTGATCACGTGGTGGAGTAAAGGGCACCACAAGGGCGATGTTAACGGTCTGGAGGATGGAAATATGCTCTGTGCGCAATGCCAATGATCACGTGGTGGAGTAAAGGGCGCCACAAGGGCGATGTTAACGATCTGGAGGGTGTAAATATGCTCTGTGCTCAATGCTGATGAACACGTCGTGGAGTAGAGAGCAACACAAGGGCGATGTTATCGGTCTAGAGGGAAGTAATATGCTCTGTGCGCAATGCCAATGATCACGTGGTGGAGTGAAGGGCACCACAAGGGCGATGTTATCGGTCTGGATGGTGGTAATATGCTCTGTGAGTAAGGCTCATGATCACGTGGTGGAGTAAAGGGCGCCACAAGGGCGATCTTATCGGTCTGGATGGTGGTAATATGCTCTGTGAGAAAGGCTCATGATCACGTGGTGGAGTAAAGGGCGCCACAAGGGCGATGTTATCGGTCTGGAGGGTGGTAATATGCTCTGTGTGCAATGCCAATGATCACGTAGTGGAGTAAAGGGCGCCACAAGGGCGATGTTAACGGTCTGGAGGGTGGTAATATGCTCTGTGCGCAATGCCAATGATCACGTGAAGGAGTAAAGGGCGCCACAAGGGTGATGTTATCGGTCTGGAGGGTGGTGATATGCGTTGTGTGCAATGCCAATGATCACGTGGTGGAGAGAAGGGCGCCACAAGGGCGATGTTATTGGTCTGGAGGGGGAAATTATGCTCTTTTCTCGAGGACGATAATCACGTGGTGGAGTTCAGGGCGCCACAAGGGTGATGTTAAGGGTGTGGATGGTGAAATTATGATCTCTTCTCGAGGACGATAATCACGTGGTGAAGTTCAGGGCGCCACAAGGGTGATGTTAAGGGTCTGGAGGGAGAAATTATGCTCTAATCTCAAGGACGATAATAACGTGGTGAAGTTCAGGGCGCCACAAGGGTGATGTTGAGGGCGTGGATGGTGGAATTATTCTCTTTTCTCAAGGACGATAATCACGAGGTGAAGTTCAGGGCGCCACAAGGGTGATGTTAGGGGGTGGAGGGGGAAATTATGCTCTTTTCTCAGGGACGATAATCACGTGGTGAAGTTCAGGGCACCACAAGGGTGATGTTAAGGGTGTGGATGGTGAAATTAGGCTCTTTTCTCAAGGACAATAATAAAGTGGTGAAGTTAAGGGCGCCACAAGGGTGATGTTAAGGGTATGGATGGTGGAATTATGCTCTTTCCTCAAGGACGATAATAACGTGGTTGAGTTCAGGGCACCACAAGGTTGATGTGAAGGGTGTGGATGGTGAAATTATGCTCTTTTCTCAAAGACGATAATCACGTGGTGGAGTTCAGGGCACCACAAGGGTGATGTTGAGGGTGTGGATAGTGAAATTATGCTCTTTTCTCAAGGACGATAATCACGTGGTGAAGTTCAGGGCGCCACAAGGGTGATGTTGAGGGTGTGGATGGTAAAATTATGCATTTTCTCAAGGACGATAATCACGTGGTGAAGTTCAGGGCGCCACAAGGGTGATGTTAAGGGTCTGGAGGGTGAAATTATGCTCTTTTCTCAAGGACGATAATCAGGTGGTTGAGTTCAGGGCACCACAAGGGTGATGTTAAGGGTGTGGATGGTGAAATTATGCACTTTTCTCAAGGACAATGATCACGTGGTGAAGTTCAGGGCGCCACAAGGGTGATGTTAAGGGTGTGTATGGTGAAATTAGGCTCTTTTCTCAAAAACGATAATCACGTGGTTGAGTTCAGGGCAACACAAGGGTGATGTTGAGGGCGTGGATGGTGAAATTATGCTCTTTTCTCAAGGACGATAGTCACGTGGTGAAGTTCAGGGCGCCACAAGGGTGATGTTAAGGGTGTGGATGGTGAAATTATGCTCTTTTCTCAAGGACGATAATCACGTGGTGAAGTTCAGGGCGCCACAAGGGTGATGTTAAGGGTCTGGAGGGGGAAATTATGCTCTTTTCTCAAGGACGATAATCACGTGGTGAAGTTCAGGGCGCCACAAGGGTGATGTTAAGGGTGTGGAGGGGGAAATTATGCTCTTTTCTCAAGGACGATAATCACGTGGTGAAGTTCAGGGCACCACAAGGGAGATGTTAAGGGTGTGGAGGGGGAAATTATGCTCTTTTCTCAAGGACAATAATCACGTGGTGGAGTTCAGGGCAACACAAGGGTGATGTTAAGGGTGTGGAGGGGGAAATTATGCTCTTTTCTCAAGGACGATAATCACGTGGTGAAGTTCAGGGCGCCACAAGGGTGATGTTAAGGGTGTGGAGGGGGAAATTATGCTCTTTTCTCAAGGACAATAATCACGTGGTGGAGTTCAGGGCAACACAAGGGTGATGTTAAGGGTGTGGAGGGGGAAATTATGCTCTTTTCTCAAGGACAATAATCACGTGGTGGAGTTCAGGGCAACACAAGGCTGATGTTAAGGGTGTGGAGGGGGAAATTATGCTCTTTTCTCAAGGACGATAATCACGTGGTGAAGTTCAGGGCGCCACAAGGGTGATGTTAAGGGTGTGGAGGGGGAAATTATGCTCTTTTCTCAAGGACAATAATCACGTGCTGTGGTTCAGGGCGCCACAAGGGTGATGTTAAGGGTGTGGAGGGGGAAATTATGCTCTTTTCTCAAGGACGATAATCACGTGGTGAAGTTCAGGGCACCACAAGGGAGATGTTAAGGGTGTGGATGGGGAAATTATGCTCTTTTCTCAAGGACGATAATCACGTGGTGAAGTTCAGGGCACCACAAGGGTGATGTTAAGGATGTGGATGGTGAAATTATGCTCTTTTCTCAAGGACGATAATCACGTGGTGAAGTTCAGGGCGCCACAAGGGTGATGTTAAGGGTGTGGATGGGGAAATTATGCTCTTTTCTCAAGGACGATAATCACGTGGTGGAGTTCAGGGCGCCACAAGGGTGATGTTAAGGGTCTGGAGGGGGAAAATTAGGCTCTTTTCTCAAGGACGATAATCACGTGGTGAAGTTCAGGGCACCACAAGGGTGATGTTAAGGGTCTGGAGGGGGAAATTATGCTCTTTTCTCAAGGACGATGATCACGTGGTGAAGTTTAGGGCACCACAAGGGTGATGTTAAGGGTGTGGATGGGGAAATTATGCTCTTTTCTCAAGGACGATAATCACGTGGTGAAGTTCAGGGCACCACAAGGGTGATGTTAAGGGTGTTGATGGTGAAATTATGCTCTTTTCTCAAGGACGATAATCACGTGGTGGAGTTCAGGGCGCCACAAGGGTGATGTTAAGGGTGTGGAGGGGGAAATTATGCTCTTTTCTCAAGGACGATAATCACGTGGTGGAGTTCAGGGCACCACAAGGGTGATGTTAAGGGTGTGGAGGGGGAAATTATGCTCTTTTCTCAAGGACGATAATCACGAGTCGAAGTTCAGGGCACCACAAGGGAGATGTTAAGGGTGTGGAGGGGAAAATTATGCTCTTTTCTGAAGGACGATAATCACGTGGTGAAGTTCAGGGCACCACAAGGGTGATGTTAAGGGTGTGGATGGGGAAATTATGCTCTTTTCTCAAGGACGATAATCACGAGTCGAAGTTCAGGGCACCACAAGGGTGATGTTAAGGGTGTGGAGGGGGAAATTATGCTCTTTTCTCAAGGACGATAATCACGTGGTGAAGTTCAGGGCACCACAAGGGTGATGTTAAGGGTGTGGAGGGGGAAATTATGCTCTTTTCTCAAGGACGATAATCACGTGGTGAAGTTCAGGGCGCCACAAGGGTGATGTTAAGGGTGTGGAGGGGGAAATTATGCTCTTTTCTCAAGGACGATAATCACGTGGTGAAGTTCAGGGCGCCACAAGGGTGATGTTAAGGGTGTGGAGGGGGAAATTATGCTCTTTTCTCAAGGACGATAATCACGTGGTGAAGTTCAGGGCACCACAAGGGTGATGTTAAGGGTGTGGATGGGGAAATTATGCTCTTTTCTCAAGGACGATAATCACGTGGTGAAGTTCAGGGCGCCACAAGGGTGATGTTAAGGGTGTGGAGGGGGAAATTATGCTCTTTTCTCAAGGACGATAATCACGTGGTGAAGTTCAGGGCGCCACAAGGGTGATGTTAAGGGCGTGGATGGTGAAATTATGCTCTTTTCTCAAGGACGATAATCACGTGGTGAAGTTCAGGGCACCACAAGGGAGATGTTAAGGGTGTGGAGGGGGAAATTATGCTCTTTTCTCAAGGACGATAATCACTTGGTGAAGTTCAGGGCGCCACAAGGGTGATGTTAAGGGCGTGGAGGGAGAAATTATGCTCTTTTCTCAAGGACGATAATCACGTGGTGGAGTTCAGGGCACCACAAGGGTGATGTTAAGGGTGTGGATGGGGAAATTATGCTCTTTTCTCAAGGACGATAATCACGTGGTGAAGTTCAGGGCGCCACAAGGGTGATGTTAGGGGTCTGGAGGGGGAAATTATGCTCTTTTCTCAAGGACAATAATCACGTGGTGAAGTTCAGGGCGCCATAAGGGTGATGTTAAGGGTGTGGATGGGGAAATTATGCTCTTTTCTCAAGGACGATAATCACGTGGTGAAGTTCAGGGCGCCACAAGGGTGATGTTAAGAGTCTGGAGGGGGAAATTATGCTCTTTTCTCAAGGACAATAATCACGTGGTGAAGTTCAGGGCGCCACAAGGGTGATGTTAAGGGTGTGGAGGAGGAAATTATGCTCTTTTCTCAAGGACGATAATCACGTGGTGGAGTTCAGGGCGCCACAAAGGTGATGTTAAGGGTGTGGAGGGGGAAATTATGCTCTTTTCTCAAGGACGATAATCACGTGGTGAAGTTCAGGGCGCCACAAGGGTGATGTTAAGGGTGTGGAGGGGGAAAATATGCTCTTTCCTCAAGGACGATAATCACGTGGTGAAGTTCAGGGCGCCATAAGGGTGATGTTAAGGGTGTGGATGGGGAAATTATGCTCTTTTCTCAAGGACGATAATCACGTGGTGGAGTTCAGGGCACCACAAGGGTGATGTTAAGGGTGTGGATGGGGAAATTATGCTCTTTTCTCAAGGACGATAATCACGTGGTGGAGTTCAGGGCGCCACAAGGGTGATGTTAAGGGTCTGGAGGGGAAAATTATGCTCTTTTCTCAAGGACGATAATCACGAGTCGAAGTTCAGGGCGCCACAAGGGTGATGTTAAGGGTGTGGAGGGGGAAATTATGCTCTTTTCTCAAGGACGATAATCACGTGGTGGAGTTCAGGGCGCCACAAGGGTGATGTTAAGGGTGTGGATGGGGAAATTATGCTCTTTTCTCAAGGACGATAATCACGTGGTGAAGTTCAGGGCGCCACAAGGGTGATGTTAAGGGTCTGGAGGGGGAAATTATGCTCTTTTCTCAAGGACAATAATCACATGGTGAAGTTCAGGGCGCCATAAGGGTGATGTTAAGGGTGTGGATGGGGAAATTATGCTCTTTTCTCAAGGACGATAATCACGTGGTGAAGTTCAGGGCGCCACAAGGGTGATGTTAAGGGTCTGGAGGGGGAAATTATGCTCTTTTCTCAAGGACAATAATCACGTGGTGAAGTTCAGGGCGCCACAAGGGTGATGTTAAGGGTGTGGAGGGGGAAATTATGCTCTTTTCTCAAGGACGATAATCACGTGGTGGAGTTCAGGGCGCCACAAAGGTGATGTTAAGGGTGTGGAGGGGGAAATTATGCTCTTTTCTCAAGGACGATAATCACGTGGTGAAGTTCAGGGCGCCACAAGGGTGATGTTAAGGGTGTGGAGGGGGAAATTATGCTCTTTTCTCAAGGACGATAATCACGTGGTGAAGTTCAGGGCGCCATAAGGGTGATGTTAAGGGTGTGGATGGGGAAATTATGCTCTTTTCTCAAGGATGATAATCACGTGGTGGAGTTCAGGGCACCACAAGGGTGATGTTAAGGGTGTGGATGGGGAAATTATGCTCTTTTCTCAAGGACGATAATCACGTGGTGAAGTTCAGGGCACCACAAGGGTGATGTTAAGGGTGTGGAGGGGGAAATTATGCTCTTTTCTCAAGGACGATAATCACGTGGTGGAGTTCAGGGCGCCACAAGGGTGATGTTAAGGGTGTGGATGGGGAAATTATGCTCTTTTCTCAAGGACGATAATCACGTGGTGAAGTTCAGGGCGCCACAAGGGTGATGTTAGGGTGTTGATGGTGAAATTATGCTCTTTTCTCAAGGACGATAATCACGAGTCGAAGTTCAGGGAACCACAAGGGTGATGTTAAGGGTGTGGATGGTGAAATTATGCTCTTTTCTCAAGGACGATAATCACGTGGTTGAGTTCAGGGCAACACAAGGGTGATGTCAAGGGTGTGGATGGTGAAATTATGCTCTTTTCTCAAGGACAATAATCACGTGGTGAAGTTCAGGGAACCACAAGGGTGATGTTAAGGGTGTGGAGGGGGAAATTATGCTCTTTTCTCAAGGACGATAATCACGTGGTGAAGTTCAGGGCGCCACAAGGGTGATGTTAAGGGTCTGGAGGGGGAAATTATGCTCTTTTCTCAAGGACGATAATCACGTGGTGAAGTTCAGGGCACCACAAGGGTGATGTTAAGGGTGTGAAGGGGTGAACTCATGCTCTTTTCTCAAGGACGATAATCACGTGGTGAAGTTCAGGGCACCACAAGGGTGATGTTAAGGGTCTGGAGGGGGAAATTATGCTCTTTTCTCAAGGACGATAATCACGTGGTGAAGTTCAGGGCACCACAAGGGTGATGTCAAGGGTGTGGAGGGGGAAATTATGCTCTTTTCTCAAGGACGATAATCACGTGGTGGAGTTCAGGGCGCCACAAGGGTGATGTTAAGGGTGTGGAGGGGGAAATTATGCTCTTTTCTCGAGGACGATAATCACGTGGTGAAGTTCAGGGCGCCACAAGGGTGATGTTAAGGGTCTGGAGGGGGAAATTATGCTCTTTTCTCAAGGACGATAATCACGTGGTGAAGTTCAGGGCACCACAAGGGTGATGTTAAGGGTGTGGAGGGGGAAATTATGCTTTTTTCTCAAGGACGAGAATCACGTGGTGGAGTTCAGGGCGCCACAAGGGTGATGTCAAGGGTGTGGATGGTGAAATTATGCTCTTTTCTCAAGGACAATAATCACGTGGTGAAGTTCAGGGAACCACAAGGGTGATGTTAAGGGTGTGGAGGGGAAAATTATGCTCTTTTCTCAAGGACGATAATCACGTGGTGAAGTTCAGGGCGCCACAAGGGTGATGTTAAGGGTCTGGAGGGGGAAATTATGCTCTTTTCTCAAGGACGATAATCACGTGGTGAAGTTCAGGGCACCACAAGGGTGATGTTAAGGGTGTGGAGGGGGAAATTATGCTCTTTTCTCAAGGACGATAATCACGTGGTGGAGTTCAGGGCGCCACAAGGGTGATGTTAAGGGTGTGGATGGGGAAATAATGCTCTTTTCTCAAGGACGATAATCACGTGGTGAAGTTCAGGGCGCCACAAGGGTGATGTTAAGGGTGTGGAGGGGGAAATTATGCTCTTTTCTCAAGGACGATAATCACGTGGTGGAGTTCAGGGCGCCACAAGGGTGATGTTAAGGGTGTGGATGGGGAAATTATGCTCTTTTCTCAAGGACGATAATCACGTGGTGAAGTTCAGGGCGCCACAAGGGTGATGTTAAGGGTGTGGAGGGGGAAATAATGCTCTTTTCTCAAGGACAATAATCACGTGGTGAAGTTCAGGGCGCCACAAGGGTGATGTTAAGGGTGTGGATGGGGAAATTATGCTCTTTTCTCAAGGACGATAATCACGTGGTGAAGTTCAGAGCGCCACAAGGGTGATGTTAAGGGTCTGGAGGGGGAAATTATGCTCTTTTCTCAAGGACGATAATCACGTGGTGAAGTTCAGGGCGCCACAAGGGTGATGTTGAGGGTGTGGAGGGGGAAATTATGCTCTTTTCTCAAGGACAATAATCACGTGGTGAAGTTCAGGGCGCCACAAGGGTGATGTTAAGGGTGTGGATGGGGAAATTATGCTCTTTTCTCAAGGACGATAATCACGTGGTGAAGTTCAGGGCGCCACAAGGGTGATGTTGAGGGTGTGGAGGAGGAAATTATGCTCTTTTCTCAAGGACGATAATCACGTAGTGAAGTTCAGGGCGCCACAAGGGTGATGCTAAGGGTGTGGAGGGGGAAATTATGCTCTTTTCTCAAGGACAATAATCACGTGGTGAAGTTCAGGGCGCCATAAGGGTGATGTTAAGGGTGTGGAGGGGAAAATTATGCTCTTTTCTCAAGGACAATGATCACGTGGTGAAGTTCAGGGCGCCACAAGGGTGATGTTAAGGGTGTGGATGGGGAAATTATGCTCTTTTCTCAAGGACGATAATCACGTGGTGGAGTTCAGGGCGCCACAAGGGTGATGTTAAGGGTGTGGATGGGGAAATTATGCTCTTTTCTCAAGGACGATAATCACGTGGTTGAGTTCAGGGCACCACAAGGGAGATGTTAAGGGTGTGGAGGGGGAAATTATGCTCTTTTCTCAAGGACGATAATCACGAGTCGAAGTTCAGGGCGCCACAAGGGTGATGTTAAGGGTGTGGAGGGGGAAATTATGCTCTTTTCTCAAGGACGATAATCACGTGGTGAAGTTCAGGGCGCCACAAGGGTGATGTTAAGGGTGTGGAGGGGGAAATTATGCTCTTTTCTCAAGGACGATAATCACGAGTCGAAGTTCAGGGCGCCACAAGGGTGATGTTAAGGGTGTGGAGGGGGAAATTATGCTCTTTTCTCAAGGACGATAATCACGTGGTGAAGTTCAGGGCGCCACAAGGGTGATGTTAAGGGTGTGGATGGGGAAATTATGCTCTTTTCTCAAGGACGATAATAAAGAGTCGAAGTTCAGGGCGCCATAAGGGTGATGTTAAGGGTGTGGATGGGGAAATTATGCTCTTTTCTCAAGGACAATAATCACGTGGTGGAGTTCAGGGCGCCACAAGGGTGATGTTAAGGGTGTGGAGGGGGAAATTATGCTCTTTTCTCAAGGACAATGATCACGTGGTGGAGTTCAGGGCACCACAAGGGTGATGTTAAGGGTGTGGAGGGTGAAATTATGCTCTTTTCTCAACACGATAATCACGTGGTGGAGTTCAGGGCGCCACAAGGGTGATGTTAAGGGCGTGGATGGTGAAATTATGCTCTTTTCTCAAGGACGATAATCACGTGGTGAAGTTCAGGGTGCCACAAGGGTGATGTTAAGGGTGTGGAGGGGGAAATTATGCTCTTTTCTCAAGGACAATAATCACGTGGTGGAGTTCAGGGCGCCACAAGGGTGATGTTAAGGGTGTGGATGGGGAAATTATGCTCTTTTCTCAAGGACGATAATCACGTGGTGGAGTTCAGGGCGCCACAAGGGTGATGTTAAGGGTGTGGATGGGGAAATTATGTTTTTTTGTCAAAGACGATAATCACGTGGTGAAGTTCAGGGCGCCACAAGGGTGATGTTAAGGGTGTGAAGGGGGTAAAATTATGCTCTTTTCTCAAGGACGATAATCACGTGGTGAAGTTCAGGGCGCCACAAGGGTGATGCTAAGGGTGTGGATGGGGAAATTATGCTCTTTTCTCAAGGACGATAATCACGTGGTGGAGTTCAGGGCGCCACAAGGGTGATGTTAAGGGTGTGGATGGGGAAATTATGCTCTTTTCTCAAGGACGATAATCACGAGGTGGAGTTCAGGGCGCCACAAGGGTGATGTTAAGGGTCTGGAGGGGGAAATTATGCTCTTTTCTCAACACGATAATCACGTGGTGGAGTTCAGGGCGCCACAAGGGTGATGTTAAGGGCGTGGATGGTGAAATTATGCTCTTTTCTCAAGGACGATAATCACGTGGTGAAGTTCAGGGTGCCACAAGGGTGATGTTAAGGGTGTGGAGGGGGAAATTATGCTCTTTTCTCAAGGACAATAATCACGTGGTGGAGTTCAGGGCGCCACAAGGGTGATGTTAAGGGTGTGGATGGGGAAATTATGCTCTTTTCTCAAGGACGATAATCACGTGGTGGAGTTCAGGGCGCCACAAGGGTGATGTTAAGGGTGTGGATGGGGAAATTATGCTCTTTTCTCAAGGACGATAATCACGTGGTGAAGTTCAGGGCACCACAAGGGTAATGTTAAGGGTCTGGAGGGGGAAATTATGCTCTTTTCTCAAGGACAATAATCACGTGGTGAAGTTCAGGGCGCCACGAGGGTGATGTTAAGGGTCTGGAGGGGGAAATTATGCTCTTTTCTCAAGGACGATAATCACGTGGTGAAGTTCAGGGCGCCACAAGGGTGATGTTAAGGGTGTGGATGGGGAAATTATGCTCTTTTCTCAAGGACGATAATCACGTGGTGGAGTTCAGGGCACCACAAGGGTGATGTTAAGGGTGTGAAGGGGGTAAAATTATGCTCTTTTCTCAAGGACGATAATCACGTGGTGAAGTTCAGGGCGCCACAAGGGTGATGTTAAGGGTGTGGATGGGGAAATTATGCTCTTTTCTCAAGGACGATAATCACGAGTCGAAGTTCAGGGCGCCATAAGGGTGATGCTAAGGGTGTGAAGGGGGTAAAATTATGCTCTTTTCTCAAGGACGATAATCACGTGGTGAAGTTCAGGGCGCCACAAGGGTGATGCAAAGGGTGTGGATGGAGAAATTATGATCTTTTCTCAAGGACGATAATCACGTGGTGGAGTTCAGGGCGCCACAAGGGTGATGTTAAGGGTGTGGATGGGGAAATTAGGCTCTTTTCTCAAGGACGATAATAACGTGGTGGAGTTCAGGGCGCCACAAGGGTGATGTTAAGGGTGTGGAGGGGGAAATTATGCTCTTTTCTCAAGGACGATAATCACGTGGTGAAGTTCAGGGCGCCATAAGGGTGATGTTAAGGGTGTGGATGGGGAAATTATGCTCTTTTCTCAAGGACGATAATCACGTGATGAAGTTCAGGGTGCCACAAGGGTGATGTTAAGGGTGTGGATGGGGAAATTATGCTCTTTTCTCAAGGACGATAATCACGTGGTGAAGTTCAGGGCGCCACAAGGGTGATGTTAAGGGTGTGTATGGGGAAATTTTGCTCTTTTCTCAAGGACGATAATCACGTGGTGGAGTTCAGGGCACCACAAGGGTGATGTTAAGGGTGTGGATGGGGAAATTATGCTCTTTTCTCAAGGACGATAATCACGTGGTGGAGTTCAGGGCACCACAAGGGTGATGTTAAGGGTGTGGATGGGGAAATTATGCTCTTTTCTAAAGGACGATAATCACGTGGTGAAGTTCAGGGCGCCACAAGGGTGATGTTAAGGGTCTGGAGGGGGAAATTATGCTCTTTTCTCAAGGACAATAATCACGTGGTGAAGTTCAGGGCGCCATAAGGGTGATGTTAAGGGTGTGGATGGGGAAATTATGCTCTTTTCTCAAGGACGATAATCACGTGGTGAAGTTCAGGGCGCCACAAGGGTGATGTTAAGGGTCTGGAGGGGGAAATTATGCTCTTTTCTCAAGGACAATAATCACGTGGTGCAGTTCAGGGCGCCACAAGGGTGATGTTAAGGGTGTGGAGGGGGAAATTATGCTCTTTTCTCAAGGACGATAATCACGTGGTGGAGTTCAGGGCGCCACAAAGGTGATGTTAAGGGTGTGGAGGGGGAAATTATGCTCTTTTCTCAAGGACGATAATCACGTGGTGAAGTTCTGGGCGCCACAAGGGTGATGTTAAGGGTGTGGAGGGGGAAATTATGCTCTTTTCTCAAGGACGATAATCACGTGGTGAAGTTCAGGGCACCACAAGGGTGATGTTAAGGGTGTGGAGGGGGAAATTATGCTCTTTTCTCAAGGACGATAATCACGTGGTGGAGTTCAGGGCACCACAAGGGTGATGTTAAGGGCGTGGAGGGGGAAATTATGCTCTTTTCTCAAGGACGATAATCACGTGGTGGAGTTCAGGGCACCATAAGGGTGATGTCAAGGGTGTGAAGGGGGAAATTATGCTCTTTTCTCAAGGACGATAATCACGTGGTGGAGTTCAGGGCGCCACAAGGGTGATGTTAAGGGTGTGGAGGGGGAAATAATGCTCTTTTCTCAAGGACGATAATCACGTGGTGAAGTTCAGGGCACCACAAGGGTGATGTTAAGGGTGTGGAGGGGGAAATTATGCTCTTTTCTCAAGGACGATAATCACGTGGTGAAGTTCAGGGCGCCACAAGGGTGATGTTAAGGGTGTGGATGGTGAAATTATGCTCTTTTCTCAAGGACGATAATCACGTGGTGGAGTTCAGGGCAACACAAGGGTGATGTTAAGGGTGTGGAGGGGGAAATTATGCTCTTTTCTCAAGGACGATAATCACGTGGTGAAGTTCAGGGCGCCACAAGGGTGATGTTAAGGGTATGGAGGGGGAAATTATGCTCTTTTCTCAAGGACAATAATCACGAGTCGAAGTTCAGGGCGCCACAAGGGTGATGTTAAGGGTGTGGAGGGGGAAATTATGCTCTTTTCTCAAGGACGATAATCACGTGGTGGAGTTCAGGGCAACACAAGGGTGATGTTAAGGGTGTGGAGGGGGAAATTATGCTCTTTTCTCAAGGACGATAATCACGAGTCGAAGTTCAGGGCGCCACAAGGGTGATGTTAAGGGTGTGGAGGGGGAAATTATGCTCTTTTCTCAAGGACGATAATCACGTGGTGAAGTTCAGGGCGCCACAAGGGTGATGTTAAGGGTGTGGAGGGGGAAATTATGCTCTTTTCTCAAGGACGATAATCACGAGTCGAAGTTCAGGGCGCCACAAGGGTGATGTTAAGGGTGTGGAGGGGGAAATTATGCTCTTTTCTCAAGGACGATAATCACGTGGTGAAGTTCAGGGCGCCACAAGGGTGATGTTAAGGGTATGGAGGGGGAAATTATGCTCTTTTCTCAAGGACGGTAATCACGTGGTGGAGTTCAGGGCGCCACAAGGGTGATGTTAAGGGTGTGGAGGGGGAAATTATGCTCTTTTCTCAAGAACGATAATCACGTGGTGAAGTTCAGGGCGTCACAAGGGTGATGTTAAGGGTGTGGAGGGGGAAATTATACTCTTTTCTCAAGGACGATAATCACGTGGTGGAGTTCAGGGCGCCACAAAGGTGATGTTAAGGGTGTGGAGGGGGAAATTATGCTCTTTTCTCAAGGACGATAATCACGTGGTGAAGTTCAGGGCACCACAAGGGTGATGTTAAGGGTGTGGAGGGGGAAATTATGCTCTTTTCTCAAGGACGATAATCACGTGGTGAAGTTCAGGGCGCCACAAGGGTGATGTTAAGGGTCTGGAGGGTGAAATTATGCTCTTTTCTCAAGGACAATAATCACGTGGTGAAGTTCAGGGCGCCACAAGGGTGATGTTAAGGGTGTGGAGGGGAAAATTATGCTCTTTTCTCAAGGACGATAATCACGTGGTGAAGTTCAGGGCGCCACAAGGGTGATGTTAAGGGTGTGGATGGGGAAATTATGCTCTTTTCTCAAGGACGATAATCACGAGTCGAAGTTCAGGGCGCCACAAGGGTGATGTTAAGGGTCTGGAGGGTGAAATTATGCTCTTTTCTCAAGGACAATAATCACGTGGTGGAGTTCAGGGCGCCACAAGGGTGATGTTAAGGGTGTGGAGGGGGAAATTATGCTCTTTTCTCAAGGACGATAATCACGTGGTGAAGTTCAGGGCGCCACAAGGGTGATGTTAAAGGTGTGGAGGGGGAAATTATGCTCTTTTCTAAAGGACGATAATCACGTGGTTGAGTTCAGGGCACCACAAGGGTGATGTTAAAGGTGTGGATGGGGAAATTATGCTCTTTTCTCAAGGACGATATTCACGTGGTGAAGTTCAGGGTGCCACAAGGGTGATGTTAAGGGCGTGGAGGGGGAAATTATGCTCTTTTCTCAAGGACAATAATCACGTGGTGGAGTTCAGGGCGCCACAAGGGTGATGTTAAGGGTGTGGAGGGGGAAATTATGCTCTTTTCTCAAGGACGATAATCACGTGGTGGAGTTCAGGGCGCCACAAGGGTGATGTTAAGGGTGTGGAGGGGGAAATTATGCTCTTTTCTCAAGGACGATAATCACGTGGTGAAGTTCAGGGCGCCACAAGGGTGATGTTAAAGGTGTGGAGGGGGAAATTATGCTCTTTTCTCAAGGACGATAATCACGTGGTTGAGTTCAGGGCACCACAAGGGTGATGTTAAAGGTGTGGATGGGGAAATTATGCTCTTCTCTCAAGGACGATATTCACGTGGTGAAGTTCAGGGTGCCACAAGGGTGATGTTAAGGGTGTGGAGGGGGAAATTATGCTCTTTTCTCAAGGACGATAATCACGTGGTGAAGTTCAGGGCGCCACAAGGGTGATGTTAAGGGTGTGAAGGGGGAAATTATGCTCTTTTCTCAAGGACGATAATCACGTGGTGGAGTTCAGGGCGCCACAAGGGTGATGTTAAGGGTGTGGAGGGGGAAATTATGCTCTTTTCTCAAGGACGATAATCACGTGGTGGAGTTCAGGGCGCCACAAGGGTGATGTTAAGGGTGTGGAGGGGGAAATTATGCTCTTTTCTCAAGGACGATAATCACGTGGTGGAGTTCAGGGCGCCACAAGGGTGATGTTAAGGGTGTGGAGGGGGAAATTATGCTCTTTTCTCAAGGACGATAATCACGTGGTGAAGTTCAGGGCGCCACAAGGGTGATGTTAAAGGTGTGGAGGGGAAAATTATGCTCTTTTCTCAAGGACGATAATCACGTGGTTGAGTTCAGGGCACCACAAGGGTGATGTTAAAGGTGTGGATGGGGAAATTATGCTCTTTTCTCAATGACGATATTCACGTGGTGAAGTTCAGGGCGCCACAAGGGTGATGTTAAGGGCGTGGAGGGGGAAATTATGCTCTTTTCTCAAGGACGATATTCACGTGGTGAAGTTCAGGGCGTCACAAGGGTGATGTTAAGGGTGTGGAGGGGGAAATTATACTCTTTCCTCAAGGACAATAATCACGTGGTGAAGTTCAGGGCGCCACAAGGGTGATGTTAAGGGTGTGGAGGGGGAAATTATGCTCTTTTCTCAAGGACGATAATCACGTGGTGAAGTTCAGGGCGCCACAAGGGTGATGTTAAAGGTGTGGATGGGGAAATTATGCTCTCTTCTCAAGGACGATATTCACGTGGTGAAGTTCAGGGCGCCACAAGGGTGATGTTAAGGGTGTGGAGGGGGAAATTATGCTCTTCTCTCAAGGACGATAATCACGTGGTGATGTTCAGGGCGCCACAAGGGTGATGTTAAGGGTGTGGAGGGGGAAATTATGCTCTTTTCTCAAGGACGATAATCACGTGGTGGAGTTCAGGGCGCCACAAGGGTGATGTTAAGGTGTGGAGGGGGAAATTATGCTCTTTTCTCAAGGACGATAATCACGTGGTGATGTTCAGGGCGCCACAAGGGTGATGTTAAGGGTGTGGAGGGGGAAATTATGCTCTTTTCTCAAGATAGATAATCACGTGGTGAAGTTCAGGGCGCCACAAGGGTGATGTCAAGGGTGTGGATGGTGAAATTAGGCTCTTTTCTCAAGGACGATAATCACGTGGTGAAGTTCAGGGCACCACAAGGGTGATGCTAAGGGAGTGGATGGTGAAATTATGCTCTTTTCTCAGGGACGATAATCACGTGGTGATGTTCAGGGCGCCACAAGGGTGATGTCAAGGGTGTGGATGGTGAAATTATGCTCTTTTCTCAAGGACGATAATCACGTGGTGAAGTTCAGGGCGCCACAAGGGTGATGTTAAGGGTGTGGAGGGGGAAATTATGCTCTTTTCTCAGGGACGATAATCACGTGGTGATGTTCAGGGCGCCACAAGGGTGATGTTAAGGGTGTGGAGGGGGAAATTATGCTCTTTTCTCAAGGACGATAATCACGTGGTGAAGTTCAGGGCGCCACAAGGGTGATGTCAAGGGTGTGGATGGTGAAATTATGCTCTTTTCTCAAGGACGATAATCACGTGGTGAAGTTCAGGGCATCACAAGGGTGATGTTAAGGGTGTGGAGGGGGACATTATGCTCTTTTCTCAAGGACGATAATCACGTGGTGAAGTTCAGGGCACCACAAGGGTGATGCTAAGGGTGTGGATGGTGAAATGATGCTCTTTTCTCAAGGACGATAATCACGTGGTGAAGTTC
This sequence comes from Brachyptera risi, assembly GCA_964007535.1. Classification (NCBI taxonomy): domain Eukaryota; kingdom Metazoa; phylum Arthropoda; class Insecta; order Plecoptera; family Taeniopterygidae; genus Brachyptera; species Brachyptera risi. Next base: position 48,896,707 of record OZ023329.1, on the reverse strand, counting down.
AGGGCACCACAAGGGTGATGTTAAGGGTGTGGATGGTGAAATTATGCTCTTTTCTCAGGGACGATAATCACGTGGTGATGTTCAGTGCGCCACAAGGGTGATGTTAAGGGTGTGGAGGGGGAAATTATGCTCTTTTCTCAAGGACGATAATCACGTGGTTGAGTTCAGGGCACCATAAGTGTGATGTTAAGGGTGTGGAGGGGGAAATTATGCTCTTTTCTCAAGGACGATAATCACGTGGTGATGTTCAGGGCGCCACAAGGGTGATGTTAAGGGTGTGGAGGGGGAAATTATGCTCTTTTCTCAAGGACAATAATCACGTGGTGAAGTTTAAGGCACCACAAGGGTGATATTAAGGGTGTGGATGGGGAAATTATGCTCTTTTCTCAAGGACGATAATCACGAGTCGAAGTTCAGGGCGCCACAAGGGTGATGTTAGGGGTGTGGAGGGGGAAATTATGCTCTTTTCTCAAGGACGATAATCACGTGGTGAAGTTCAGGGCGCCACAAGGGTGATGTTAAGGGTGTGGAGGGGGAAATTATGCTCTTTTCTCAAGGACGATAATCACGTGGTGAAGTTCAGGGCGCCACAAGGGTGATGTTAAGGGTGTGGAGGGGGAAATTATGCTCTTTTCTCAAGGACGATAATCACGTGGTGAAGTTCAGGGCGCCACAAGGGTGATGTTAAGGGTATGGAGGGGGAAATTATGCTCTTTTCTCAAGGACGGTAATCACGTGGTGGAGTTCAGGGCGCCACAAGGGTGATGTTAAGGGTGTGGAGGGGGAAATTATGCTCTTTTCTCAAGAACGATAATCACGTGGTGAAGTTCAGGGCGTCACAAGGGTGATGTTAAGGGTGTGGAGGGGGAAATTATACTCTTTTCTCAAGGACGATAATCACGTGGTGGAGTTCAGGGCGCCACAAAGGTGATGTTAAGGGTGTGGAGGGGGAAATTATGCTCTTTTCTCAAGGACGATAATCACGTGGTGAAGTTCAGGGCACCACAAGGGTGATGTTAAGGGTGTGGAGGGGGAAATTATGCTCTTTTCTCAAGGACGATAATCACGTGGTGAAGTTCAGGGCGCCACAAGGGTGATGTTAAGGGTCTGGAGGGTGAAATTATGCTCTTTTCTCAAGTACAATAATCACGTGGTGAAGTTCAGGGCGCCACAAGGGTGATGTTAAGGGTGTGGAGGGGGAAATTATGCTCTTTTCTCAAGGACGATAATCACGTGGTGGAGTTCAGGGCGCCACAAAGGTGATGTTAAGGGTGTGGAGGGGGAAATTATGCTCTTTTCTCAAGGACGATAATCACGTGGTGGAGTTCAGGGCGCCACAAGGGTGATGTTAAGGGTGTGGATGGGGAAATTATGCTCTTTTCTCAAGGACGATAATCACGTGGTGAAGTTCAGGGCGCCACAAGGGTGATGTTAAGGGTGTGGAGGGGAAAATTATGCTCTTTTCTCAAGGACGATAATCACGTGGTGAAGTTCAGGGCGCCACAAGGGTGATGTTAAGGGTGTGGATGGGGAAATTATGCTCTTTTCTCAAGGACGATAATCACGAGTCGAAGTTCAGGGCGCCACAAGGGTGATGTTAAGGGTCTGGAGGGTGAAATTATGCTCTTTTCTCAAGGACAATAATCACGTGGTGGAGTTCAGGGCGCCACAAGGGTGATGTTAAGGGTGTGGAGGGGGAAATTATGCTCTTTTCTCAAGGACGATAATCACGTGGTGAAGTTCAGGGCGCCACAAGGGTGATGTTAAAGGTGTGGAGGGGGAAATTATGCTCTTTTCTCAAGGACGATAATCACGTGGTTGAGTTCAGGGCACCACAAGGGTGATGTTAAAGGTGTGGATGGGGAAATTATGCTCTTTTCTCAAGGACGATATTCACGTGGTGAAGTTCAGGGTGCCACAAGGGTGATGTTAAGGGCGTGGAGGGGGAAATTATGCTCTTTTCTCAAGGACAATAATCACGTGGTGGAGTTCAGGGCGCCACAAGGGTGATGTTAAGGGTGTGGAGGGGGAAATTATGCTCTTTTCTCAAGGACGATAATCACGTGGTGGAGTTCAGGGCGCCACAAGGGTGATGTTAAGGGTGTGGAGGGGGAAATTATGCTCTTTTCTCAAGGACGATAATCACGTGGTGAAGTTCAGGGCGCCACAAGGGTGATGTTAAAGGTGTGGAGGGGGAAATTATGCTCTTTTCTCAAGGACGATAATCACGTGGTTGAGTTCAGGGCACCACAAGGGTGATGTTAAAGGTGTGGATGGGGAAATTATGCTCTTTTCTCAAGGACGATATTCACGTGGTGAAGTTCAGGGTGCCACAAGGGTGATGTTAAGGGTGTGGAGGGGGAAATTATGCTCTTTTCTCAAGGACGATAATCACGTGGTGAAGTTCAGGGCGCCACAAGGGTGATGTTAAGGGTGTGAAGGGGGAAATTATGCTCTTTTCTCAAGGACGATAATCACGTGGTGGAGTTCAGGGCGCCACAAGGGTGATGTTAAGGGTGTGGAGGGGGAAATTATGCTCTTTTCTCAAGGACGATAATCACGTGGTGGAGTTCAGGGCGCCACAAGGGTGATGTTAAGGGTGTGGAGGGGGAAATTATGCTCTTTTCTCAAGGACGATAATCACGTGGTGGAGTTCAGGGCGCCACAAGGGTGATGTTAAGGGTGTGGAGGGGGAAATTATGCTCTTTTCTCAAGGACGATAATCACGTGGTGAAGTTCAGGGCGCCACAAGGGTGATGTTAAAGGTGTGGAGGGGAAAATTATGCTCTTTTCTCAAGGACGATAATCACGTGGTTGAGTTCAGGGCACCACAAGGGTGATGTTAAAGGTGTGGATGGGGAAATTATGCTCTTATCTCAATGACGATATTCACGTGGTGAAGTTCAGGGCGCCACAAGGGTGATGTTAAGGGCGTGGAGGGGGAAATTATGCTCTTTTCTCAAGGACGATATTCACGTGGTGAAGTTCAGGGCGTCACAAGGGTGATGTTAAGGGTGTGGAGGGGGAAATTATACTCTTTCCTCAAGGACAATAATCACGTGGTGAAGTTCAGGGCGCCACAAGGGTGATGTTAAGGGTGTGGAGGGGGAAATTATGCTCTTTTCTCAAGGACGATAATCACGTGGTGAAGTTCAGGGCGCCACAAGGGTGATGTTAAAGGTGTGGATGGGGAAATTATGCTCTCTTCTCAAGGACGATATTCACGTGGTGAAGTTCAGGGCGCCACAAGGGTGATGTTAAGGGTGTGGAGGGGGAAATTATGCTCTTCTCTCAAGGACGATAATCACGTGGTGATGTTCAGGGCGCCACAAGGGTGATGTTAAGGGTGTGGAGGGGGAAATTATGCTCTTTTCTCAAGGACGATAATCACGTGGTGGAGTTCAGGGCGCCACAAGGGTGATGTTAAGGTGTGGAGGGGGAAATTATGCTCTTTTCTCAAGGACGATAATCACGTGGTGATGTTCAGGGCGCCACAAGGGTGATGTTAAGGGTGTGGAGGGGGAAATTATGCTCTTTTCTCAAGATAGATAATCACGTGGTGAAGTTCAGGGCGCCACAAGGGTGATGTCAAGGGTGTGGATGGTGAAATTAGGCTCTTTTCTCAAGGACGATAATCACGTGGTGAAGTTCAGGGCACCACAAGGGTGATGCTAAGGGAGTGGATGGTGAAATTATGCTCTTTTCTCAGGGACGATAATCACGTGGTGATGTTCAGGGCGCCACAAGGGTGATGTCAAGGGTGTGGATGGTGAAATTATGCTCTTTTCTCAAGGACGATAATCACGTGGTGAAGTTCAGGGCGCCACAAGGGTGATGTTAAGGGTGTGGAGGGGGAAATTATGCTCTTTTCTCAGGGACGATAATCACGTGGTGATGTTCAGGGCGCCACAAGGGTGATGTTAAGGGTGTGGAGGGGGAAATTATGCTCTTTTCTCAAGGACGATAATCACGTGGTGAAGTTCAGGGCGCCACAAGGGTGATGTCAAGGGTGTGGATGGTGAAATTATGCTCTTTTCTCATGGACGATAATCACGTGGTGAAGTTCAGGGCATCACAAGGGTGATGTTAAGGGTGTGGAGGGGGACATTATGCTCTTTTCTCAAGGACGATAATCACGTGGTGAAGTTCAGGGCACCACAAGGGTGATGCTAAGGGTGTGGATGGTGAAATGATGCTCTTTTCTCAATGACGATAATCACGTGGTGAAGTTCAGGGCACCACAAGGGTGATGTTAAGGGTGTGGATGGTGAAATTATGCTCTTTTCTCAGGGACGATAATCACGTGGTGATGTTCAGTGCGCCACAAGGGTGATGTTAAGGGTGTGGAGGGGGAAATTATGCTCTTTTCTCAAGGACGATAATCACGTGGTTGAGTTCAGGGCACCATAAGTGTGATGTTAAGGGTGTGGAGGGGGAAATTATGCTCTTTTCTCAAGGACGATAATCACGTGGTGATGTTCAGGGCGCCACAAGGGTGATGTTAAGGGTGTGGAGGGGGAAATTATGCTCTTTTCTCAAGGACAATAATCACGTGGTGAAGTTTAAGGCACCACAAGGGTGATATTAAGGGTGTGGATGGGGAAATTATGCTCTTTTCTCAAGGACGATAATCACGAGTCGAAGTTCAGGGCGCCACAAGGGTGATGTTAGGGGTGTGGAGGGGGAAATTATGCTCTTTTCTCAAGGACGATAATCACGTGGTGAAGTTTAAGGCACCACAAGGGTGATATTAAGGGTGTGGATGGGGAAATTATGCTCTTTTCTCAAGGACGATAATCACGTGGTGAAGTTCGGGGCACCACAAGGGTGATGTTAAGGGTGTGGAGGGGGAAATTATGCTCTTTTCTCAAGGACGATAATCACGAGTCGAAGTTCAGGGCGCCATAAGGGTGATGTTAAGGGTGTGGAGGGGGAAATTATGCTCTTTTCTCAAGGACGATAATCACGTGGTGAATTTCAGGGCACCACAAGGGTGATGTTAAGGGTGTGGATGGGGAAATTATGCTCTTTTCTCAAGGACGATAATCACGTGGTGAAGTTCAGGGCACCACAAGGGTGATGTTAAGGGTGTGGAGGGGGAAATTATGCTCTTTTCTCAAGGACGATAATCACGTGGTGAAGTTCAGGGCACCACAAGGGTGATGTTAAGGGTGTGGAGGGGGAAATTATGCTCTTTTCTCAAGGACGATAATCACGTGGTGAAGTTTAAGGCACCACAAGGGTGATATTAAGGGTGTGGATGGGGAAATTATGCTCTTTTCTCAAGGACAATAATCACGTGGTTGAGTTCAGGGCACCACAAGGGTGATGTTTAGGGTGTGGATGGTGAAATTAAGCTATTTTCTCAAGGACGATAATCACGTGGTGAAGTTCAGGGTGCCACAAGGGTGATGTTAAGGGTGTGGAGGGGAAAATTATGCTCTTTTCTCAAGGACGATAATCACGTGGTGAAGTTCAGGGCGCCACAAGGGTGATGTGGAGGGTGTGGAGGGGGAAATTATGCTCTTTTCTCAAGGACAATAATCATGTGGTGAAGTTCAGGGCACCACAAGGGTGATGTTAAGGGTGTGGAGGGGGAAATTACGCTCTTTTCTCAAGGACGATAATCACGTGGTGAAGTTCAGGGCACCACAAGGGTGATGTTAAGGGTGTGGAGGGGGAAATTATGCTCTTTTCTCAAGGACGATAATCACGTGGTGAAGTTCAGGGCACCACAAGGGTGATGTTAAGGGTGTGGAGGGGGAAATCATGCTCTTTTCTCAAGGACGATAATCACGTGGTGAAGTTCAGGGCACCACAAGGGTGATGTTAAGGGTGTGGAGGGGGAAATTATGCTCTTTTCTCTAGGACAATAATCACGTGGTGGAGTTCAGGGCGCCACAAGGGTGATGTTAAAGGTGTGGAGGGGAAAATTATGCTCTTTCCTCAAGGACGATAATCACGTGGTGAAGTTCAGGGCACCACAAGGGTGATGTTAAGGGTGTGGAGGGGGAAATTATGCTCTTTTCTCAAGGACAATAATCACGTGGTGGAGTTCAGGGAACCACAAGGGTGATGTTAAGGGTGTGGAGGGGGAAATTATGCTCTTTTCTCAAGGACGATAATCACGTGGTTGAGTTCAGGGAACCACAAGGGTGATGTTAAGGGTGTGGAGGGGGGAAATTATGCTCTTTTCACTAGGACAATAATCACGTGGTGGAGTTCAGGGCACCACAAGGGTGATGTTAAGGGTGTGGAGGGGGAAATTATGCTCTTTTCTCAAGGACAATAATCACGTGGTGGAGTTCAGGGAACCACAAGGGTGATGTTAAGGGTGTGGAGGGGGAAATTATGCTCTTTGATCAAGGACAATAATCACGTGGTGAAGTTCAGGGCGCCACAGGGGTGATGTTCAGGGTGTGGAGGGGGAAATTATGCTCTTTTCTCAAGGACGATAATCACGTGGTGGAGTTCAGGGCGCCACAAGGGTGATGTTAAGGGTGTGGAGGGGGAAATTATGCTCTTTTCTCAAGGACAATAATCACGTGGTGAAGTTCAGGGCGCCACAAGGGTGATGTTAAGGGTGTGGAGGGGAAATTATGCTCTTTTCTCAAGGACGATAATCACGTGGTGAAGTTCAGGGCGCCACAAGGGTGATGTTAAGGGTGTGGAGGGGGAAATTATGCTCTTTTCTCAAGGACGATAATCACGTGGTTGAGTTCAGGGCACCATAAGTGTGATGTTAAGGGTGTGGAGGGGGAAATTATGCTCTTTTCTCAAGGACGATAATCACGTGGTGATGTTCAGGGCGCCACAAGGGTGATGTTAAGGGTGTGGAGGGGGAAATTATGCTCTTTTCTCAAGGACAATAATCACGTGGTGAAGTTTAAGGCACCACAAGGGTGATATTAAGGGTGTGGATGGGGAAATTATGCTCTTTTCTCAAGGACGATAATCACGAGTCGAAGTTCAGGGCGCCACAAGGGTGATGTTAGGGGTGTGGAGGGGGAAATTATGCTCTTTTCTCAAGGACGATAATCACGTGGTGAAGTTCAGGGCGCCACAAGGGTGATGTTAAGGGTGTGGAGGGGGAAATTATGCTCTTTTCTCAAGGACGATAATCACGTGGTGAAGTTCAGGGCGCCACAAGGGTGATGTTAAGGGTGTGGAGGGGGAAATTATGCTCTTTTCTCAAGGACGATAATCACGTGGTGAAGTTCAGGGCGCCACAAGGGTGATGTTAAGGGTATGGAGGGGGAAATTATGCTCTTTTCTCAAGGACGGTAATCACGTGGTGGAGTTCAGGGCGCCACAAGGGTGATGTTAAGGGTGTGGAGGGGGAAATTATGCTCTTTTCTCAAGAACGATAATCACGTGGTGAAGTTCAGGGCGTCACAAGGGTGATGTTAAGGGTGTGGAGGGGGAAATTATACTCTTTTCTCAAGGACGATAATCACGTGGTGGAGTTCAGGGCGCCACAAAGGTGATGTTAAGGGTGTGGAGGGGGAAATTATGCTCTTTTCTCAAGGACGATAATCACGTGGTGAAGTTCAGGGCACCACAAGGGTGATGTTAAGGGTGTGGAGGGGGAAATTATGCTCTTTTCTCAAGGACGATAATCACGTGGTGAAGTTCAGGGCGCCACAAGGGTGATGTTAAGGGTCTGGAGGGTGAAATTATGCTCTTTTCTCAAGGACAATAATCACGTGGTGAAGTTCAGGGCGCCACAAGGGTGATGTTAAGGGTGTGGAGGGGGAAATTATGCTCTTTTCTCAAGGACGATAATCACGTGGTGGAGTTCAGGGCGCCACAAAGGTGATGTTAAGGGTGTGGAGGGGGAAATTATGCTCTTTTCTCAAGGACGATAATCACGTGGTGGAGTTCAGGGCGCCACAAGGGTGATGTTAAGGGTGTGGATGGGGAAATTATGCTCTTTTCTCAAGGACGATAATCACGTGGTGAAGTTCAGGGCGCCACAAGGGTGATGTTAAGGGTGTGGAGGGGAAAATTATGCTCTTTTCTCAAGGACGATAATCACGTGGTGAAGTTCAGGGCGCCACAAGGGTGATGTTAAGGGTGTGGATGGGGAAATTATGCTCTTTTCTCAAGGACGATAATCACGAGTCGAAGTTCAGGGCGCCACAAGGGTGATGTTAAGGGTCTGGAGGGTGAAATTATGCTCTTTTCTCAAGGACAATAATCACGTGGTGGAGTTCAGGGCGCCACAAGGGTGATGTTAAGGGTGTGGAGGGGGAAATTATGCTCTTTTCTCAAGGACGATAATCACGTGGTGAAGTTCAGGGCGCCACAAGGGTGATGTTAAAGGTGTGGAGGGGGAAATTATGCTCTTTTCTCAAGGACGATAATCACGTGGTTGAGTTCAGGGCACCACAAGGGTGATGTTAAAGGTGTGGATGGGGAAATTATGCTCTTTTCTCAAGGACGATATTCACGTGGTGAAGTTCAGGGTGCCACAAGGGTGATGTTAAGGGCGTGGAGGGGGAAATTATGCTCTTTTCTCAAGGACAATAATCACGTGGTGGAGTTCAGGGCGCCACAAGGGTGATGTTAAGGGTGTGGAGGGGGAAATTATGCTCTTTTCTCAAGGACGATAATCACGTGGTGGAGTTCAGGGCGCCACAAGGGTGATGTTAAGGGTGTGGAGGGGGAAATTATGCTCTTTTCTCAAGGACGATAATCACGTGGTGAAGTTCAGGGCGCCACAAGGGTGATGTTAAAGGTGTGGAGGGGGAAATTATGCTCTTTTCTCAAGGACGATAATCACGTGGTTGAGTTCAGGGCACCACAAGGGTGATGTTAAAGGTGTGGATGGGGAAATTATGCTCTTTTCTCAAGGACGATATTCACGTGGTGAAGTTCAGGGTGCCACAAGGGTGATGTTAAGGGTGTGGAGGGGGAAATTATGCTCTTTTCTCAAGGACGATAATCACGTGGTGAAGTTCAGGGCGCCACAAGGGTGATGTTAAGGGTGTGAAGGGGGAAATTATGCTCTTTTCTCAAGGACGATAATCACGTGGTGGAGTTCAGGGCGCCACAAGGGTGATGTTAAGGGTGTGGAGGGGGAAATTATGCTCTTTTCTCAAGGACGATAATCACGTGGTGGAGTTCAGGGCGCCACAAGGGTGATGTTAAGGGTGTGGAGGGGGAAATTATGCTCTTTTCTCAAGGACGATAATCACGTGGTGGAGTTCAGGGCGCCACAAGGGTGATGTTAAGGGTGTGGAGGGGGAAATTATGCTCTTTTCTCAAGGACGATAATCACGTGGTGAAGTTCAGGGCGCCACAAGGGTGATGTTAAAGGTGTGGAGGGGAAAATTATGCTCTTTTCTCAAGGACGATAATCACGTGGTTGAGTTCAGGGCACCACAAGGGTGATGTTAAAGGTGTGGATGGGGAAATTATGCTCTTATCTCAATGACGATATTCACGTGGTGAAGTTCAGGGCGCCACAAGGGTGATGTTAAGGGCGTGGAGGGGGAAATTATGCTCTTTTCTCAAGGACGATATTCACGTGGTGAAGTTCAGGGCGTCACAAGGGTGATGTTAAGGGTGTGGAGGGGGAAATTATACTCTTTCCTCAAGGACAATAATCACGTGGTGAAGTTCAGGGCGCCACAAGGGTGATGTTAAGGGTGTGGAGGGGGAAATTATGCTCTTTTCTCAAGGACGATAATCACGTGGTGAAGTTCAGGGCGCCACAAGGGTGATGTTAAAGGTGTGGATGGGGAAATTATGCTCTCTTCTCAAGGACGATATTCACGTGGTGAAGTTCAGGGCGCCACAAGGGTGATGTTAAGGGTGTGGAGGGGGAAATTATGCTCTTCTCTCAAGGACGATAATCACGTGGTGATGTTCAGGGCGCCACAAGGGTGATGTTAAGGGTGTGGAGGGGGAAATTATGCTCTTTTCTCAAGGACGATAATCACGTGGTGGAGTTCAGGGCGCCACAAGGGTGATGTTAAGGTGTGGAGGGGGAAATTATGCTCTTTTCTCAAGGACGATAATCACGTGGTGATGTTCAGGGCGCCACAAGGGTGATGTTAAGGGTGTGGAGGGGGAAATTATGCTCTTTTCTCAAGATAGATAATCACGTGGTGAAGTTCAGGGCGCCACAAGGGTGATGTCAAGGGTGTGGATGGTGAAATTAGGCTCTTTTCTCAAGGACGATAATCACGTGGTGAAGTTCAGGGCACCACAAGGGTGATGTTAAGGGTCTGGAGGGTGAAATTATGCTCTTTTCTCAAGGACAATAATCACGTGGTGAAGTTCAGGGCGCCACAAGGGTGATGTTAAGGGTGTGGAGGGGGAAATTATGCTCTTTTCTCAAGGACGATAATCACGTGGTGGAGTTCAGGGCGCCACAAAGGTGATGTTAAGGGTGTGGAGGGGGAAATTATGCTCTTTTCTCAAGGACGATAATCACGTGGTGGAGTTCAGGGCGCCACAAGGGTGATGTTAAGGGTGTGGATGGGGAAATTATGCTCTTTTCTCAAGGACGATAATCACGTGGTGAAGTTCAGGGCGCCACAAGGGTGATGTTAAGGGTGTGGAGGGGAAAATTATGCTCTTTTCTCAAGGACGATAATCACGTGGTGAAGTTCAGGGCGCCACAAGGGTGATGTTAAGGGTGTGGATGGGGAAATTATGCTCTTTTCTCAAGGACGATAATCACGAGTCGAAGTTCAGGGCGCCACAAGGGTGATGTTAAGGGTCTGGAGGGTGAAATTATGCTCTTTTCTCAAGGACAATAATCACGTGGTGGAGTTCAGGGCGCCACAAGGGTGATGTTAAGGGTGTGGAGGGGGAAATTATGCTCTTTTCTCAAGGACGATAATCACGTGGTGAAGTTCAGGGCGCCACAAGGGTGATGGTAAAGGTGTGGAGGGGGAAATTATGCTCTTTTCTCAAGGACGATAATCACGTGGTTGAGTTCAGGGCACCACAAGGGTGATGTTAAAGGTGTGGATGGGGAAATTATGCTCTTTTCTCAAGGACGATATTCACGTGGTGAAGTTCAGGGTGCCACAAGGGTGATGTTAAGGGTGTGGAGGGGGAAATTATGCTCTTTTCTCAAGGACGATAATCACGTGGTGAAGTTCAGGGCGCCACAAGGGTGATGTTAAGGGTGTGAAGGGGGAAATTATGCTCTTTTCTCAAGGACGATAATCACGTGGTGGAGTTCAGGGCGCCACAAGGGTGATGTTAAGGGTGTGGAGGGGGAAATTATGCTCTTTTCTCAAGGACGATAATCACGTGGTGGAGTTCAGGGCGCCACAAGGGTGATGTTAAGGGTGTGGAGGGGGAAATTATGCTCTTTTCTCAAGGACGATAATCACGTGGTGGAGTTCAGGGCGCCACAAGGGTGATGTTAAGGGTGTGGAGGGGGAAATTGTGCTCTTTTCTCAAGGACGATAATCACGTGGTGAAGTTCAGGGCGCCACAAGGGTGATGTTAAAGGTGTGGAGGGGAAAATTATGCTCTTTTCTCAAGGACGATAATCACGTGGTTGAGTTCAGGGCACCACAAGGGTGATGTTAAAGGTGTGGATGGGGAAATTATGCTCTTATCTCAATGACGATATTCACGTGGTGAAGTTCAGGGCGCCACAAGGGTGATGTTAAGGGCGTGGAGGGGGAAATTATGCTCTTTTCTCAAGGACGATATTCACGTGGTGAAGTTCAGGGCGTCACAAGGGTGATGTTAAGGGTGTGGAGGGGGAAATTATACTCTTTCCTCAAGGACAATAATCACGTGGTGAAGTTCAGGGCGCCACAAGGGTGATGTTAAGGGTGTGGAGGGGGAAATTATGCTCTTTTCTCAAGGACGATAATCACGTGGTGAAGTTCAGGGCGCCACAAGGGTGATGTTAAAGGTGTGGATGGGGAAATTATGCTCTCTTCTCAAGGACGATATTCACGTGGTGAAGTTCAGGGCGCCACAAGGGTGATGTTAAGGGTGTGGAGGGGGAAATTATGCTCTTCTCTCAAGGACGATAATCACGTGGTGATGTTCAGGGCGCCACAAGGGTGATGTTAAGGGTGTGGAGGGGGAAATTATGCTCTTTTCTCAAGGACGATAATCACGTGGTGGAGTTCAGGGCGCCACAAGGGTGATGTTAAGGTGTGGAGGGGGAAATTATGCTCTTTTCTCAAGGACGATAATCACGTGGTGATGTTCAGGGCGCCACAAGGGTGATGTTAAGGGTGTGGAGGGGGAAATTATGCTCTTTTCTCAAGATAGATAATCACGTGGTGAAGTTCAGGGCGCCACAAGGGTGATGTCAAGGGTGTGGATGGTGAAATTAGGCTCTTTTCTCAAGGACGATAATCACGTGGTGAAGTTCAGGGCACCACAAGGGTGATGCTAAGGGAGTGGATGGTGAAATTATGCTCTTTTCTCAGGGACGATAATCACGTGGTGATGTTCAGGGCGCCACAAGGGTGATGTCAAGGGTGTGGATGGTGAAATTATGCTCTTTTCTCAAGGACGATAATCACGTGGTGAAGTTCAGGGCGCCACAAGGGTGATGTTAAGGGTGTGGAGGGGGAAATTATGCTCTTTTCTCAGGGACGATAATCACGTGGTGATGTTCAGGGCGCCACAAGGGTGATGTTAAGGGTGTGGAGGGGGAAATTATGCTCTTTTCTCAAGGACGATAATCACGTGGTGAAGTTCAGGGCGCCACAAGGGTGATGTCAAGGGAGGGATGGTGAAATTATGCTCTTTTCTCAAGGACGATAATCACGTGGTGAAGTTCAGGGCATCACAAGGGTGATGTTAAGGGTGTGGAGGGGGACATTATGCTCTTTTCTCAAGGACGATAATCACGTGGTGAAGTTCAGGGCACCACAAGGGTGATGCTAAGGGTGTGGATGGTGAAATGATGCTCTTTTCACAAGGACGATAATCACGTGGTGAAGTTCAGGGCACCACAAGGGTGATGTTAAGGGTGTGGATGGTGAAATTATGCTCTTTTCTCAGGGACGATAATCACGTGGTGATGTTCAGTGCGCCACAAGGGTGATGTTAAGGGTGTGGAGGGGGAAATTATGCTCTTTTCTCAAGGACGATAATCACGTGGTTGAGTTCAGGGCACCATAAGTGTGATGTTAAGGGTGTGGAGGGGGAAATTATGCTCTTTTCTCAAGGACGATAATCACGTGGTGATGTTCAGGGCGCCACAAGGGTGATGTTAAGGGTGTGGAGGGGGAAATTATGCTCTTTTCTCAAGGACAATAATCACGTGGTGAAGTTTAAGGCACCACAAGGGTGATATTAAGGGTGTGGATGGGGAAATTATGCTCTTTTCTCAAGGACGATAATCACGAGTCGAAGTTCAGGGCGCCACAAGGGTGATGTTAGGGGTGTGGAGGGGGAAATTATGCTCTTTTCTCAAGGACGATAATCACGTGGTGAAGTTTAAGGCACCACAAGGGTGATATTAAGGGTGTGGATGGGGAAATTATGCTCTTTTCTCAAGGACGATAATCACGTGGTGAAGTTCGGGGCACCACAAGGGTGATGTTAAGGGTGTGGAGGGGGAAATTATGCTCTTTTCTCAAGGACGATAATCACGAGTCGAAGTTCAGGGCGCCATAAGGGTGATGTTAAGGGTGTGGAGGGGGAAATTATGCTCTTTTCTCAAGGACGATAATCACGTGGTGAATTTCAGGGCACCACAAGGGTGATGTTAAGGGTGTGGATGGGGAAATTATGCTCTTTTCTCAAGGACGATAATCACGTGGTGAAGTTCAGGGCACCACAAGGGTGATGTTAAGGGTGTGGAGGGGGAAATTATGCTCTTTTCTCAAGGACGATAATCACGTGGTGAAGTTCAGGGCACCACAAGGGTGATGTTAAGGGTGTGGAGGGGGAAATTATGCTCTTTTCTCAAGGACGATAATCACGTGGTGAAGTTTAAGGCACCACAAGGGTGATATTAAGGGTGTGGATGGGGAAATTATGCTCTTTTCTCAAGGACAATAATCACGTGGTTGAGTTCAGGGCACCACAAGGGTGATGTTTAGGGTGTGGATGGTGAAATTAAGCTATTTTCTCAAGGACGATAATCACGTGGTGAAGTTCAGGGTGCCACAAGGGTGATGTTAAGGGTGTGGAGGGGAAAATTATGCTCTTTTCTCAAGGACGATAATCACGTGGTGAAGTTCAGGGCGCCACAAGGGTGATGTGGAGGGTGTGGAGGGGGAAATTATGCTCTTTTCTCAAGGACAATAATCATGTGGTGAAGTTCAGGGCACCACAAGGGTGATGTTAAGGGTGTGGAGGGGGAAATTACGCTCTTTTCTCAAGGACGATAATCACGTGGTGAAGTTCAGGGCACCACAAGGGTGATGTTAAGGGTGTGGAGGGGGAAATTATGCTCTTTTCTCAAGGACGATAATCACGTGGTGAAGTTCAGGGCACCACAAGGGTGATGTTAAGGGTGTGGAGGGGGAAATCATGCTCTTTTCTCAAGGACGATAATCACGTGGTGAAGTTCAGGGCACCACAAGGGTGATGTTAAGGGTGTGGAGGGGGAAATTATGCTCTTTTCTCTAGGACAATAATCACGTGGTGGAGTTCAGGGCGCCACAAGGGTGATGTTAAAGGTGTGGAGGGGAAAATTATGCTCTTTCCTCAAGGACGATAATCACGTGGTGAAGTTCAGGGCACCACAAGGGTGATGTTAAGGGTGTGGAGGGGGAAATTATGCTCTTTTCTCAAGGACAATAATCACGTGGTGGAGTTCAGGGAACCACAAGGGTGATGTTAAGGGTGTGGAGGGGGAAATTATGCTCTTTTCTCAAGGACGATAATCACGTGGTTGAGTTCAGGGAACCACAAGGGTGATGTTAAGGGTGTGGAGGGGGGAAATTATGCTCTTTTCACTAGGACAATAATCACGTGGTGGAGTTCAGGGCACCACAAGGGTGATGTTAAGGGTGTGGAGGGGGAAATTATGCTCTTTTCTCAAGGACAATAATCACGTGGTGGAGTTCAGGGAACCACAAGGGTGATGTTAAGGGTGTGGAGGGGGAAATTATGCTCTTTGATCAAGGACAATAATCACGTGGTGAAGTTCAGGGCGCCACAGGGGTGATGTTCAGGGTGTGGAGGGGGAAATTATGCTCTTTTCTCAAGGACGATAATCACGTGGTGGAGTTCAGGGCGCCACAAGGGTGATGTTAAGGGTGTGGAGGGGGAAATTATGCTCTTTTCTCAAGGACAATAATCACGTGGTGAAGTTCAGGGCGCCACAAGGGTGATGTTAAGGGTGTGGAGGGGAAATTATGCTCTTTTCTCAAGGACGATAATCACGTGGTGAAGTTCAGGGCGCCACAAGGGTGATGTTAAGGGTGTGGATGGGGAAATTATGCTCTTTTCTCAAGGACGATAATCACGAGTCGAAGTTCAGGGCGCCATAAGGGTGATGTTAAGGGCGTGGAGGGGGAAATTATGCTCTTTTCTCAAGGACAATAATCACGTGGTGGAGTTCAGGGCGCCACAAGGGTGATGTTAAGGGTGTGGAGGGGGAAATTATGCTCTTTTCTCAAGGACGATAATCACGTGGTGAAGTTCAGGGCGCCACAAGGGTGATGTTAAAGGTGTGGAGGGGGAAATTAGGCTCTTTTCTCAAGGACGATAATCACGTGGTTGAGTTCAGGGCACCACAAGGGTGATGTTAAAGGTGTGGATGGGGAAATTATGCTCTTTTCTCAAGGACGATATTCACGTGGTGAAGTTCAGGGTGCCACAAGGGTGATGTTAAGGGTGTGGAGGGGGAAATTATGCTCTTTTCTCAAGGACGATAATCACGTGGTGAAGTTCAGGGCGCCACAAGGGTGATGTTAAGGGTGTGAAGGGGGAAATCATGCTCTTTTCTCAAGGACGATAATCACGTGGTGGAGTTCAGGGCGCCACAAGGGTGATGTTAAGGGTGTGGAGGGGGAAATTATGCTCTTTTCTCAAGGACGATAATCACGTGGTGGAGTTCAGGGCGCCACAAGGGTGATGTTAAGGGTGTGGAGGGGGAAATTATGCTCTTTTCTCAAGGACGATAATCACGTGGTGGAGTTCAGGGCGCCACAAGGGTGATGTTAAGGGTGTGGAGGGGGAAATTATGCTCTTTTCTCAAGGACGATAATCACGTGGTGAAGTTCAGGGCGCCACAAGGGTGATGTTGAAGGTGTGGAGGGGAAAATTATGCTCTTTTCTCAAGGACGATAATCACGTGGTTGAGTTCAGGGCACCACAAGGGTGATGTTAAAGGTGTGGATGGGGAAATTATGCTCTTTTCTCAAGGACGATATTCACGTGGTGAAGTTCAGGGCGCCACAAGGGTGATGTTAAGGGCGTGGAGGGGGAAATTATGCTCTTTTCTCAAGGACGATATTCAAGTGGTGAAGTTCAGGGCGTCACAAGGGTGATGTTAAGGGTGTGGAGGGGGAAATTATACTCTTTCCTCAAGGACAATAATCACGTGGTGAAGTTCAGGGCGCCACAAGGGTGATGTTAAGGGTGTGGAGGGGGAAATTATGCTCTTTTCTCAAGGACGATGATCACGTGGTGAAGTTCAGGGCGCCACAAGGGTGATGTTAAAGGTGTGGATGGGGAAATTATGCTCTTTCCTCAAGGACGATATTCACGTGGTGAAGTTCAGGGCGCCACAAGGGTGATGTTAAGGGTGTGGAGGGGGAAATTATGCTCTTCTCTCAAGGACGATAATCACGTGGTGATGTTCAGGGCGCCACAAGGGTGATGTTAAGGGTGTGGAGGGGGAAATTATGCTCTTTTCTCAAGGACGATAATCACGTGGTGGAGTTCAGGGCGCCACAAGGGTGATGTTAAGGTGTGGAGGGGGAAATTATGCTCTTTTCTCAAGGACGATAATCACGTGGTGATGTTCAGGGCACCACAAGGGTGATGTTAAGGGTGTGGAGGGGGAAATTATGCTCTTTTCTCAAGGACGATAATCACGTGGTGAAGTTCAGGGCGCCACAAGGGTGATGTCAAGGGTGTGGATGGTGAAATTAGGCTCTTTTCTCAAGGACGATAATCACGTGGTGAAGTTCAGGGCACCACAAGGGTGATGCTAAGGGTGTGGATGGTGAAATTATGCTCTTTTCTCAGGGACGATAATCACGTGGTGATGTTCAGGGCGCCACAAGGGTGATGTCAAGGGTGTGGATGGTGAAATTATGCTCTTTTCTCAAGGACGATAATCACGTGGTGAAGTTCAGGGCGCCACAAGGGTGATGTTAAGGGTGTGGAGGGGGAAATTATGCTCTTTTCTCAGGGACGATAATCACGTGGTGATGTTCAGGGCGCCACAAGGGTGATGTTAAGGGTGTGGAGGGGGAAATTATGCTCTTTTCTCAAGGACGATAATCACGTGGTGAAGTTCAGGGCGCCACAAGGGTGATGTCAAGGGTGTGGATGGTGAAATTATGCTCTTTTCTCAAGGAAGATAATCACGTGGTGAAGTTCAGGGCATCACAAGGGTGAACTTAAGGGTGTGGAGGGGGACATTATGCTCTTTTCTCAAGGACGATAATCACGTGGTGAAGTTCAGGGCACCACAAGGGTGATGCTAAGGGTGTGGATGGTGAAATGATGCTCTTTTCTCAAGGACGATAATCACGTGGTGAAGTTCAGGGCACCACAAGGGTGATGTTAAGGGTGTGGATGGTGAAATTATGCTCTTTTCTCAGGGACGATAATCACGTGGTGATGTTCAGTGCGCCACAAGGGTGATGTTAAGGGTGTGGAGGGGGAAATTATGCTCTTTTCTCAAGGACGATAATCACGTGGTTGAGTTCAGGGCACCATAAGTGTGATGTTAAGGGTGTGGAGGGGGAAATTATGCTCTTTTCTCAAGGACGATAATCACGTGGTGATGTTCAGGGCGCCATAAGGGTGATGTTAAGGGTGTGGAGGGGGAAATTATGCTCTTTTCTCAAGGACAATAATCACGTGGTGAAGTTTAAGGCACCACAAGGGTGATATTAAGGGTGTGGATGGGGAAATTATGCTCTTTTCTCAAGGACGATAATCACGAGTCGAAGTTCAGGGCGCCACAAGGGTGATGTTAGGGGTGTGGAGGGGGAAATTATGCTCTTTTCTCAAGGACGATAATCACGTGGTGAAGTTTAAGGCACCACAAGGGTGATATTAAGGGTGTGGATGGGGAAATTATGCTCTATTCTCAAGGACGATAATCACGTGGTGAAGTTCGGGGCACCACAAGGGTGATGTTAAGGGTGTGGAGGGGGAAATTATGCTCTTTTCTCAAGGACGATAATCACGAGTAGAAGTTCAGGGCGCCATAAGGGTGATGTTAAAGGTGTGGTGGGGGAAATTATGCTCTTTTCTCAAGGACGATAATCACGTGGTGAAGTTCAGGGCACCACAAGGGTGATGTTAAGGGTGTGGATGGGGAAATTATGCTCTTTTCTCAAGGACGATAATCACGTGGTGAAGTTCAGGGCACCACAAGGGTGATGTTAAGGGTGTGGAGGGGGAAATTATGCTCTTTTCTCAAGGACGATAATCACGTGGTGAAGTTCAGGGCACCACAAGGGTGATGTTAAGGGTGTGGAGGGGGAAATTATGCTCTTTTCTCAAGGACGATAATCACGTGGTGAAGTTTAAGGCACCACAAGGGTGATATTAAGGGTGTGGATGGGGAAATTATGCTCTTTTCTCAAGGACGATAAACACGTGGTGAAGTTCAGGGCGCCACAAGGGTGATGTTAGGGGTGTGGATGGGGAAATTATGCTCTTTTCTCAAGGACAATAATCACGTGGTGAAGTTTAAGGCACCACAAGGGTGATATTAAGGGTGTGGATGGGGAAATTATGCTCTTTTCTCAAGGACGATAATCACGTGGTGAAGTTCAGGGCGCCACAAGGGTGATGTTAGGGGTGTGGAGGGGGAAATTATGCTCTTTTCTCAAGGACAATAATCACGTGGTGAAGTTTAAGGCACCACAAGGGTGATATTAAGGGTGTGGATGGGGAAATTATGCTCTTTTCTCAAGGACGATAATCACGAGTCGAAGTTCAGGGCGCCACAAGGGTGATGTTAGGGGTGTGGAGGGGGAAATTATGCTCTTTTCTCAAGGACAATAATCACGTGGTGAAGTTTAAGGCACCACAAGGGTGATATTAAGGGTGTGGAGGGGGAAATTATGCTCTTTTCTCAAGGACGATAATCACGTGGTGAAGTTCGGGGCACCACAAAGGTGATGTTAAGGGTGTGGAGGGGGAAATTATGCTCTTTTCTCAAGGACGATAATCACGAGTCGAAGTTCAGGGCGCCATAAGGGTGATGTTAAGGGTGTGGAGGGGGAAATTATGCTCTTTTCTCAAGGACGATAATCACGTGGTGAAGTTCAGGGCACCACAAGGGTGATGTTAAGGGTGTGGATGGTGAAATTATGCTCTTTTCTCAAGGACGATAATAACGTGGTGGAGTTCAGGGCACCACAAGGGTGATGTTAAGGGTGTGGATGGGGAAATTATGCTCTTTTCTCAGGGACGATAATCACGTGGTGAAGTTCAGGGCACCACAAGGGTGATGTTAAGGGTGTGGATGGGGAAATTATGCTCTTTTCTCAAGAACGATAATCACGTGGTGAAGTTCAGGGCACCACAAGGGTGATGTTAAGGGTGTGGATGGGGAAATTATGCTCTTTTCTCAAGGACGATAATCACGTGGTGAAGTTCAGGGCACCACAAGGGTGATGTTAAGGGTGTGGATGGGGAAATTATGCTCTTTTCTCAAGGACGATAATCACGTGGTGAAGTTCAGGGCACCACAAGGGTGATGTTAAGGGTGTGGAGGGGGAAATTATGCTCTTTTCTCAAGGAAGATAATCACGTGGTGAAGTTCAGGGCACCACAAGGGTGATGTTAAGGGTGTGGATGGGGAAATTATGCTCTTTTCTCAAGGACGATAATCACGTGGTGAAGTTCAGGGCACCACAAGGGTGATGTTAAGGGTGTGGAGGGGGAAATTATGCTCTTTTCTCAAGGACGATAATCACGTGGTGAAGTTCAGGGCACCACAAGGGTGATGTTAAGGGTGTGGAGGGGGAAATTATGCTCTTTTCTCAAGGACGATAATCACGTGGTGAAGTTCAGGGCACCACGAGGGTGATGTTAAGGGTGTGGATGGGGAAATTATGCTCTTTTCTCAGGGACGATAATCACGTGGTGAAGTTCAGGGCACCACAAGGGTGATGTTAAGGGTGTGGAGGGGGAAATTATGCTCTTTTCTCAAGGACAATAATCACGTGGTGGAGTTCAGGGAACCACAAGGGTGATGTTAAGGGTGTGGAGGGGGAAATTATGCTCTTTTCTCAAGGACAATAATCACGTGGTGAAGTTCAGGGCGCCACAGGGGTGATGTTCAGGGTGTGGAGGGGGAAATTATGCTCTTTTCTCAAGGACGATAATCACGTGGTGGAGTTCAGGGCGCCACAAGGTTGATGTTAAGGGTGTGGAGGGGGAAATTATGCTCTTTTCTCAAGGACAATAATCACGTGGTGAAGTTCAGGGCGCCACAAGGGTGATGTTAAGGGTGTGGAGGGGAAATTATGCTCTTTTCTCAAGGACGATAATCACGTGGTGAAGTTCAGGGCGCCACAAGGGTGATGTTAAGGGTGTGGATGGGGAAATTATGCTCTTTTCTCAAGGACGATAATCACGAGTCGAAGTTCAGGGCGCCATAAGGGTGATGTTAAGGGCGTGGAGGGGGAAATTATGCTCTTTTCTCAAGGACAATAATCACGTGGTGGAGTTCAGGGCGCCACAAGGGTGATGTTAAGGGTGTGGAGGGGGAAATTATGCTCTTTTCTCAAGGACGATAATCACGTGGTGAAGTTCAGGGCGCCACAAGGGTGATGTTAAAGGTGTGGAGGGGGAAATTATGCTCTTTTCTCAAGGACGATAATCACGTGGTTGAGTTCAGGGCACCACAAGGGTGATGTTAAAGGTGTGGATGGGGAAATTATGCTCTTTTCTCAAGGACGATATTCACGTGGTGAAGTTCAGGGTGCCACAAGGGTGATGTTAAGGGTGTGGAGGGGGAAATTATGCTCTTTTCTCAAGGACGATAATCACGTGGTGAAGTTCAGGGCGCCACAAGGGTGATGTTAAAGGTGTGGATGGGGAAATTATGCTCTTTTCTCAAGGACGATATTCACGTGGTGAAGTTCAGGGCGCCACAAGGGTGATGTTAAGGGCGTGGAGGGGGAAATTATGCTCTTTTCTCAAGGACGATATTCACGTGGTGAAGTTCAGGGCGTCACAAGGGTGATGTTAAGGGTGTGGAGGGGGAAATTATACTCTTTCCTCAAGGACAATAATCACGTGGTGAAATTCAGGGCGCCACAAGGGTGATGTTAAGGGTGTGGAGGGGGAAATTATGCTCTTTTCTCAAGGACGATGATCACGTGGTGAAGTTCAGGGCGCCACAAGGGTGATGTTAAAGGTGTGGATGGGGAAATTATGCTCTTTTCTCAAGGACGATATTCACGTGGTGAAGTTCAGGGCGCCACAAGGGTGATGTTAAGGGTGTGGAGGGGGAAATTATGCTCTTCTCTCAAGGACGATAATCACGTGGTGATGTTCAGGGCGCCACAAGGGTGATGTTAAGGGTGTGGAGGGGGAAATTATGCTCTTTTCTCAAGGACGATAATCACGTGGTGGAGTTCAGGGCGCCACAAGGGTGATGTTAAGGTGTGGAGGGGGAAATTATGCTCTTTTCTCAAGGACGATAATCACGTGGTGATGTTCAGGGCGCCACAAGGGTGATGTTAAGGGTGTGGAGGGGGAAATTATGCTCTTTTCTCAAGGACGATAATCACGTGGTGAAGTTCAGGGCGCCACAAGGGTGATGTCAAGGGTGTGGATGGTGAAATTAGGCTCTTTTCTCAAGGACGATAATCACGTGGTGAAGTTCAGGGCACCACAAGGGTGATGCTAAGGGTGTGGATGGTGAAATGATGCTCTTTTCTCAGGGACGATAATCACGTGGTGATGTTCAGGGCGCCACAAGGGTGATGTCAAGGGTGTGGATGGTGAAATTATGCTCTTTTCTCAAGGACGATAATCACGTGGTGAAGTTCAGGGCGCCACAAGGGTGATGTTAAGGGTGTGGAGGGGGAAATTATGCTCTTTTCTCAGGGACGATAATCACGTGGTGATGTTCAGGGCGCCACAAGGGTGATGTTAAGGGTGTGGAGGGGGAAATTATGCTCTTTTCTCAAGGACGATAATCACGTGGTGAAGTTCAGGGCGCCACAAGGGTGATGTCAAGGGTGTGGATGGTGAAATTATGCTCTTTT
This sequence comes from Brachyptera risi, assembly GCA_964007535.1. Classification (NCBI taxonomy): domain Eukaryota; kingdom Metazoa; phylum Arthropoda; class Insecta; order Plecoptera; family Taeniopterygidae; genus Brachyptera; species Brachyptera risi. The sequence goes on along the minus strand of OZ023329.1, from coordinate 48,874,334 downwards.
CTCAAGGACGATAATCACGTGGTGAAGTTCAGGGCATCACAAGGGTGATGTTAAGGGTGTGGAGGGGGACATTATGCTCTTTTCTCAAGGACGATAATCACGTGGTGAAGTTCAGGGCACCACAAGGGTGATGCTAAGGGTGTGGATGGTGAAATGATGCTCTTTTCTCAAGGACGATAATCACGTGGTGAAGTTCAGGGCACCACAAGGGTGATGTTAAGGGTGTGGAAGGTGAAATTATGCTCTTTTCTCAGGGACGATAATCACGTGGTGATGTTCAGTGCGCCACAAGGGTGATGTTAAGGGTGTGGAGGGGGAAATTATGCTCTTTTCTCAAGGACGATAATCACGTGGTTGAGTTCAGGGCAACATAAGTGTGATGTTAAGGGTGTGGAGGGGGAAATTATGCTCTTTTCTCAAGGACGATAATCACGAGTCGAAGTTCAGGGCGCCATAAGGGTGATGTTAAGGGCGTGGAGGGGGAAATTATGCTCTTTTCTCAAGGACAATAATCACGTGGTGGAGTTCAGGGCGCCACAAGGGTGATGTTAAGGGTGTGGAGGGGGAAATTATGCTCTTTTCTCAAGGACGATAATCACGTGGTGAAGTTCAGGGCGCCACAAGGGTGATGTTAAAGGTGTGGAGGGGGAAATTATGCTCTTTTCTCAAGGACGATAATCACGTGGTTGAGTTCAGGGCACCACAAGGGTGATGTTAAAGGTGTGGATGGGGAAATTATGCTCTTTTCTCAAGGACGATATTCACGTGGTGAAGTTCAGGGTGCCACAAGGGTGATGTTAAGGGTGTGGAGGGGGAAATTATGCTCTTTTCTCAAGGACGATAATCACGTGGTGAAGTTCAGGGCGCCACAAGGGTGATGTTAAAGGTGTGGATGGGGAAATTATGCTCTTTTCTCAAGGACGATATTCACGTGGTGAAGTTCAGGGCGCCACAAGGGTGATGTTAAGGGCGTGGAGGGGGAAATTATGCTCTTTTCTCAAGGACGATATTCACGTGGTGAAGTTCAGGGCGTCACAAGGGTGATGTTAAGGGTGTGGAGGGGGAAATTATACTCTTTCCTCAAGGACAATAATCACGTGGTGAAATTCAGGGCGCCACAAGGGTGATGTTAAGGGTGTGGAGGGGGAAATTATGCTCTTTTCTCAAGGACGATGATCACGTGGTGAAGTTCAGGGCGCCACAAGGGTGATGTTAAAGGTGTGGATGGGGAAATTATGCTCTTTTCTCAAGGACGATATTCACGTGGTGAAGTTCAGGGCGCCACAAGGGTGATGTTAAGGGTGTGGAGGGGGAAATTATGCTCTTCTCTCAAGGACGATAATCACGTGGTGATGTTCAGGGCGCCACAAGGGTGATGTTAAGGGTGTGGAGGGGGAAATTATGCTCTTTTCTCAAGGACGATAATCACGTGGTGGAGTTCAGGGCGCCACAAGGGTGATGTTAAGGTGTGGAGGGGGAAATTATGCTCTTTTCTCAAGGACGATAATCACGTGGTGATGTTCAGGGCGCCACAAGGGTGATGTTAAGGGTGTGGAGGGGGAAATTATGCTCTTTTCTCAAGGACGATAATCACGTGGTGAAGTTCAGGGCGCCACAAGGGTGATGTCAAGGGTGTGGATGGTGAAATTAGGCTCTTTTCTCAAGGACGATAATCACGTGGTGAAGTTCAGGGCACCACAAGGGTGATGCTAAGGGTGTGGATGGTGAAATTATGCTCTTTTCTCAGGGACGATAATCACGTGGTGATGTTCAGGGCGCCACAAGGGTGATGTCAAGGGTGTGGATGGTGAAATTATGCTCTTTTCTCAAGGACGATAATCACGTGGTGAAGTTCAGGGCGCCACAAGGGTGATGTTAAGGGTGTGGAGGGGGAAATTATGCTCTTTTCTCAGGGACGATAATCACGTGGTGATGTTCAGGGCGAAACAAGGGTGATGTTAAGGGTGTGGAGGGGGAAATTATGCTCTTTTCTCAAGGACGATAATCACGTGGTGAAGTTCAGGGCGCCACAAGGGTGATGTCAAGGGTGTGGATGGTGAAATTATGCTCTTTTCTCAAGGACGATAATCACGTGGTGAAGTTCAGGGCATCACAAGGGTGATGTTAAGGGTGTGGAGGGGGACATTATGCTCTTTTCTCAAGGACGATAATCACGTGGTGAAGTTCAGGGCACCACAAGGGTGATGCTAAGGGTGTGGATGGTGAAATGATGCTCTTTTCTCAAGGACGATAATCACGTGGTGAAGTTCAGGGCACCACAAGGGTGATGTTAAGGGTGTGGATGGTGAAATTATGCTCTTTTCTCAGGGACGATAATCACGTGGTGATGTTCAGTGCGCCACAAGGGTGATGTTAAGGGTGTGGAGGGGGAAATTATGCTCTTTTCTCAAGGACGATAATCACGTGGTTGAGTTCAGGGCACCATAAGTGTGATGTTAAGGGTGTGGAGGGGGAAATTATGCTCTTTTCTCAAGGACGATAATCACGTGGTGATGTTCAGGGCGCCATAAGGGTGATGTTAAGGGTGTGGAGGGGGAAATTATGCTCTTTTCTCAAGGACAATAATCACGTGGTGAAGTTTAAGGCACCACAAGGGTGATATTAAGGGTGTGGATGGGGAAATTATGCTCTTTTCTCAAGGACGATAATCACGAGTCGAAGTTCAGGGCGCCACAAGGGTGATGTTAGGGGTGTGGAGGGGGAAATTATGCTCTTTTCTCAAGGACGATAATCACGTGGTGAAGTTTAAGGCACCACAAGGGTGATATTAAGGGTGTGGATGGGGAAATTATGCTCTATTCTCAAGGACGATAATCACGTGGTGAAGTTCGGGGCACCACAAGGGTGATGTTAAGGGTGTGGAGGGGGAAATTATGCTCTTTTCTCAAGGACGATAATCACGAGTCGAAGTTCAGGGCGCCATAAGGGTGATGTTAAAGGTGTGGAGGGGGAAATTATGCTCTTTTCTCAAGGACGATAATCACGTGGTGAAGTTCAGGGCACCACAAGGGTGATGTTAAGGGTGTGGATGGGGAAATTATGCTCTTTTCTCAAGGACGATAATCACGTGGTGAAGTTCAGGGCACCACAAGGGTGATGTTAAGGGTGTGGAGGGGGAAATTATGCTCTTTTCTCAAGGACGATAATCACGTGGTGAAGTTCAGGGCACCACAAGGGTGATGTTAAGGGTGTGGAGGGGGAAATTATGCTCTTTTCTCAAGGACGATAATCACGTGGTGAAGTTTAAGGCACCACAAGGGTGATATTAAGGGTGTGGATGGGGAAATTATGCTCTTTTCTCAAGGACGATAATCACGTGGTGAAGTTCAGGGCGCCACAAGGGTGATGTTAGGGGTGTGGATGGGGAAATTATGCTCTTTTCTCAAGGACAATAATCACGTGGTGAAGTTTAAGGCACCACAAGGGTGATATTAAGGGTGTGGATGGGGAAATTATGCTCTTTTCTCAAGGACGATAATCACGTGGTGAAGTTCAGGGCGCCACAAGGGTGATATTAAGGGTGTGGATGGGGAAATTATGCTCTTTTCTCAAGGACGATAATCACGAGTCGAAGTTCAGGGCGCCACAAGGGTGATGTTAGGGGTGTGGAGGAGGAAATTATGCTCTTTTCTCAAGGACAATAATCACGTGGTGAAGTTTAAGGCACCACAAGGGTGATATTAAGGGTGTGGATGGGGAAATTATGCTCTTTTCTCAAGGACGATAATCACGAGTCGAAGTTCAGGGCGCCATAAGGGTGATGTTAAGGGTGTGGAGGGGGAAATTATGCTCTTTTCTCAAGGACGATAATCACGTGGTGAAGTTCAGGGCACCACAAGGGTGATGTTAAGGGTGTGGATGGTGAAATTATGCTCTTTTCTCAAGGACGATAATAACGTGGTGGAGTTCAGGGCACCACAAGGGTGATGTTAAGGGTGTGGATGGGGAAATTATGCTCTTTTCTCAGGGACGATAATCACGTGGTGAAGTTCAGGGCACCACAAGGGTGATGTTAAGGGTGTGGATGGGGAAATTATGCTCTTTTCTCAAGAACGATAATCACGTGGTGAAGTTCAGGGCACCACAAGGGTGATGTTAAGGGTGTGGATGGGGAAATTATGCTCTTTTCTCAAGGACGATAATCACGTGGTGAAGTTCAGGGCACCACAAGGGTGATGTTAAGGGTGTGGATGGGGAAATTATGCTCTTTTCTCAAGGACGATAATCACGTGGTGAAGTTCAGGGCACCACAAGGGTGATGTTAAGGGTGTGGAGGGGGAAATTATGCTCTTTTCTCAAGGAAGATAATCACGTGGTGAAGTTCAGGGCACCACAGGGGTGATGTTAAGGGTGTGGATGGGGAAATTATGCTCTTTTCTCAAGGACGATAATCACGTGGTGAAGTTCAGGGCACCACAAGGGTGATGTTAAGGGTGTGGAGGGGGAAATTATGCTCTTTTCTCAAGGACGATAATCACGTGGTGAAGTTCAGGGCACCACAAGGGTGATGTTAAGGGTGTGGAGGGGGAAATTATGCTCTTTTCTCAAGGACGATAATCACGTGGTGAAGTTCAGGGCACCACGAGGGTGATGTTAAGGGTGTGGATGGGGAAATTATGCTCTTTTCTCAGGGACGATAATCACGTGGTGAAGTTCAGGGCACCACAAGGGTGATGTTAAGGGTGTGGAGGGGGAAATTATGCTCTTTTCTCAAGGAAGATAATCACGTGGTGAAGTTCAGGGCACCACAAGGGTGATGTTAAGGGTGTGGATGGGGAAATTATACTCTTTTCTCAAGGACGATAATCACGTGGTGAAGTTCAGAGCACCACAAGGGTGATGTTAAGGGTGTGGAGGGGGAAATTATGCTCTTTTCTCAAGGACGATAATCACGTGGTGAAGTTCAGGGCACCACAAGGGTGATGTTAAGGGTGTGGATGGGGAAATTATGCTCTTTTCTCAAGGACGATAATCACGTGGTGAAGTTCAGGGCACCACAAGGGTGATGTTAAGGGTGTGGAGGGGGAAATTATGCTCTTTTCTCAGGGACGATAATCACGTGGTGAAGTTCAGGGCACCACAAGGGTGATGTTAAGGGTGTGGAGGGGGAAATTATGCTCTTTTCTCAAGGACGATAATCACGTGGTTGAGTTCATGGCGCCACGAGGGGGATGTTAAGGGTGTGGAGGGGGAAATTATGCTCTTTTCTCAAGGACGATAATCACGTGGTGAAGTTCAGGGCGCCACAAGGGTGATGTTAAGGGTGTGGATGGTGAAATTATGCTCTTTTCTCGAGGACGATAATCACGTGGTTGAGTTCAGGGCGCCACAAGGGTGATGTTAAGGGTGTGGAGGGGGAAATTATGCTCTTTTCTCAAGGACGATAATCACGTGGTGAAGTTCAGGGCGCCACAAGGGTGATGTTAAGGGTGTGGAGGGGGAAATTATGCTCTTTTCTCAAGGACAATAATCACGTGGTGAAGTTCAGGGCGCCTTTGGGTGATGTTGAGGGTGTGGAGGGGGAAATTATGCTCTTTTCTCAAGGACGATAATCACGTGGTGAAGTTCAGGGCACCACAAGGGTGATGTTAAGGGTGTGGAGGGGGAAATTATGCTCTTTTCTCAAGGACGATAATAACGTGGTGAAGTTCAGGGCACCACAAGGGTGATGTTAAGGGTGTGGAGGGGGAAATTATGCTCTTTTCTCAAGGACGATAATCACGTGGTGAAGTTCAGGGCGCCACAAGGGTGATGTTAAGGGTGTGGAGGGGGAAATTATGCTCTTTTCTCAAGGACGATAATCACGAGGTGAAGTTCAGGGCGCCACAAGGGTGATGTTAAGGGTGTGGAGGGGGAAATTATGCTCTTTTCTCAAGGACGATAATCACGTGGTGAAGTTCACGGCACCACAAGGGTGATGTTAAGGGTGTGGAGGGGGAAATTATGCTCTCTTCTCAAGGACGATAATCACGTGGTGAAGTTCAGGGCGCCACAAGGGTGATGTTAAAGGTGTGGAGGGGGAAATTATGCTCTTTTCTCAAGGACAATAATCACGTGGTGAAGTTCAGGGCGCCTTAAGGGTGATGTTGAGGGTGTGGAGGGGGAAATTATGCTCTTTTCTCAAGGACGATAATCACGTGGTGAAGTTCAGGGCACCACAAGGGTGATGTTAAGGGTGTGGAGGGGAAAATTATGCTCTTTTCTCAAGGACGATAATCACGTGGTTGAGTTCAGGGCGCCACAAGGGTGATGTTAAGGGTGTGGAGGGGGAAATTATGCTCTTTTCTCAAGGACGATAATCACGTGGTGAAGTTCAGGGCGCCACAAGGGTGATGTTAAGGGTGTGGATGGTGAAATTATGCTCTTTTCTCAAGGACGATAATCACGTGGTTGAGTTCAGGGCGCCACAAGGGTGATGTTAAGGGTGTGGAGGGGGAAATTATGCTCTTTTCTCAAGGACGATAATCACGTGGTGAAGTTCAGGGCGCCACAAGGGTGATGTTAAGGGTGTGGAGGGGGAAATTATGCTCTTTTCTCAAGGACAATAATCACGTGGTGGAGTTCAGGGCGCCTTAAGGGTGATGTTGAGGGAGTGGAGGGGGAAATTATGCTCTTTTCTCAAGGACGATAATCACGTGGTGAAGTTCAGGGCACCACAAGGGTGATGTTAAGGGTGTGGAGGGGGAAATTATGCTCTTTTCTCAAGGACGATAATCACGTGGTGAAGTTCAGGGCACCACAAGGGTGATGTTAAGGGTGTGGAGGGGGAAATTATGCTCTTTTCTCAAGGACGATAATCACGTGGTGAAGTTCAGGGCGCCACAAGGGTGATGTTAAGGGTGTGGAGGGGGAAATTATGCTCTTTTCTCAAGGACGATAATCACGAGGTGAAGTTCAGGGCGCCACAAGGGTGATGTTAAGGGTGTGGAGGGGGAAATTATGCTCTTTTCTCAAGGACGATAATCACGTGGTGAAGTTCACGGCACCACAAGGGTGATGTTAAAGGTGTGGAGGGGGAAATTATGCTCTTTTCTCAAGGACGATAATCACGTGGTGAAGTTCAGGGCGCCACAAGCGTGATGTTAAGGGTGTGGATGGGGAAATTATGCTCTTTTCTCAAGGACGATGATCACGTGGTGAAGTTCAGGGCGCCACAAGGGTGATGTTAAGGGTGTGGAGGGGGAAATTATGCTCTTTTCTCAAGGACGATAATCACGTGGTGAAGTTCAGGGCGCCACAAGCGTGATGTTAAGGGTGTGGATGGGGAAATTATGCTCTTTTCTCAAGGACGATAATCACGTGGTGAAGTTCAGGACGACACAAGGGTGATGTTAAGGGTGTGGATGGTGAAATTATGCTCTTTTCTCAAGGACAATAATCACGTGGTGAAGTTCAGGGCGCCACAAGGGTGATGTTAAGGGTGTGGAGGGGGAAATTATGCTCTTTTCTCAAGGACAATAATCACGTGGTTGAGTTCAGGGCACCACAAGGGTGAGGTTAAGGGTGTGGAGGGGGAAATTAGGCTCTTTTCTCAAGGACAATAATCACGTGGTGAAGTTCAGGGCACCACAAGGGTGATGTTAAGGGTGTGGAGGGGGAAATTATGCTCTTTACTCAAGGACGATAATCACGTGGTGAAGTTCAGGGCACCACAAGGGTGAGGTTAAGGGTGTGGAGGGGGAAATTATGCTCTTTTCTCAAGGACTATAATCACGTGGTTGAGTTCAGGGCACCACAAGGGTGATGTTTAGGGTGTGGATGGTGAAATTAAGCTATTTTCTCAAGGACGATAATCACGTGGTGAAGTTCAGGGTGCCACAAGGGTGATGTTAAGGGTGTGGAGGGGAAAATTATGCTCTTTTCTCAAGGACGATAATCACGTGGTGAAGTTCAGGGCGCCACAAGGGTGATGTGGAGGGTGTGGAGGGGGAAATTATGCTCTTTTCTCAAGGACAATAATCACGTGGTGAAGTTCAGGGCACCACAAGGGTGATGTTAAGGGTGTGGAGGGGGAAATTATGCTCTTTTCTCAAGGACGATAATCACGTGGTGAAGTTCAGGGCACCACAAGGGTGATGTTAAGGGTGTGGAGGGGGAAATTATGCTCTTTTCTCAAGGACGATAATCACGTGGTGAAGTTCAGGGCACCACAAGGGTGATGTTAAGGGTGTGGAGGGGGAAATCATGCTCTTTTCTCAAGGACGATAATCACGTGGTGAAGTTCAGGGCACCACAAGGGTGATGTTAAGGGTGTGGAGGGGGAAATTATGCTCTTTTCTCTAGGACAATAATCACGTGGTGGAGTTCAGGGCGCCACAAGGGTGATGTTAAAGGTGTGGAGGGGGAAATTATGCTCTTTTCTCAAGGACGATGATCACGTGGTGAAGTTCAGGGCACCACAAGGGTGATGTTAAGGGTGTGGAGGGGGAAATTATGCTCTTTTCTCAAGGACAATAATCAAGTGGTGGAGTTCAGGGAACCACAAGGGTGATGTTAAGGGTGTGGAGGGGGAAATTATGCTCTTTTCTCAAGGACGATAATCACGTGGTTGAGTTCAGGGAACCACAAGGGTGATGTTAAGGGTGTGGAGGGGGAAATTATGCTCTTTTCTCTAGGACAATAATCACGTGGTGGAGTTCAGGGCACCACAAGGGTGATGTTAAGGGTGTGGAGGGGGAAATTATGCTCTTTTCTCAAGGACAATAATCACGTGGTGGAGTTCAGGGAACCACAAGGGTGATGTTAAGGGTGTGGAGGGGGAAATTATGCTCTTTTCTCAAGGCCGATAATCACGTGGTGAAGTTCAGGGCGCCACAAGGGTGATGTTAAGGGTGTGGAGGGGGAAATTATGCTCTTTTCTCTTGGACAATAATCACGTGGTGGAGTTCAGGGCGCCACAAGGGTGATGTTAAAGGTGTGGAGGGGGAAATTATGCTCTTTTCTCAAGGACGATAATCACGTGGTGGAGTTCAGGTCGCCACGAGGGTGATGTTAAGGGTGTGGAGGGGGAAATTATGCTCTTTTCTCAAGGACAATAATCACGTGGTGAAGTTCAGGGCGCCACAAGGGTGATGTAAGGGTGTGGATGGTGAATTATGCTCTTTTCTCAAGGACGATAATCACGAGTCGAAGTTCAGGGCGCCACAAGGGTGATGTTAAGGGTGTGGATGGTGAAATTATGCTCTTTTCTCAAGGACAATAATAACGTGGTTGAGTTCAGGGCACCACAAGGGTGATGTTAAGGGTGTGGAGGGGGAAATTATGCTCTTTTCTCAAGGACGATAATCACGAGTCGAAGTTCAGGGCGCCACAAGGGTGATGTCAAGGTTGTGGATGGGGAAATTATGCTCTTTTCTCAAGGACGATAATCACGTGGTGAAGTTCAGGGCGCCACAAGGGTGATGTTAAGGGTGTGGATGGGGAAATTATGCTCTTTTCTCAAGGACGATAATCACGTGGTTGAGTTCAGGGTGCCTCAAGGGTGATGTTAAGGGTGTGGATGGTGAAATTATGCTCTTTTCTCAAGGACGATAATCACGTGGTGAAGTTCAGGGCGCCATAAGGGTGATGTTAAGGGTGTGGATGGGGAGATTATGCTCTTTTCTCAAGGACGATAATCACGTGGTGAAGTTCAGGGCGCCATAAGGGTGATGTTAAGCGTGTGGATGGGGAAATTATGCTCTTTTCTCAGGGACGATAATCACGAGTCGAAGTTCAGGGCGCCACAAGGGTGATGTTAAGGGTGTGGATGGGGAAATTATGCTCTTTTCTCAAGGACGATAATCACGTGGTGAAGTTCAGGGCGCCACAAGGGTGATGTTGAGGGTGTGGATGGGGAAATTATGCTCTTTTCTCAGGGACGATAATCACGAGTCGAAGTTCAGGGCACCACAAGGGTGATGTTAAGGGTGTGGATGGGGAAATTATGCTCTTTTCTCAAGGACGATAATCACGTGGTGAAGTTCAGGGCGCCACAAGGGTGATGTTAAGGGTGTGGAGGGGGAAATTATGCTCTTTTCTCAAGGACGATAATCACGTGGTGGAGTTCAGGGAGCCACAAGGGTGATGTTAAGGGTGTGGAGGGGGAAATTATGCTCTTTTCTCAAGGACGATAATCACGTGGTGAAGTTCAGGGCGCCACAAGGGTGATGTTAAGGGTGTGGAGGGGGAAATTATGCTCTTTTCTCAAGGACGATAATCAAATGGTGGAGTTCAGGGCGCCACAAGGGTGATGTTAAGGGTGTGGAGGGGGAAATTATGCTCTTTTCTCAGGGACGATAATCACGTGGTGAAGTTCGGGGCGCCACAAGGGTGATGCTAAGGGTGTGGATGGTGAAATTATGCTCTTTTCTCAAGGACGATAATCACGTGGTGAAGTTCAGGGCAACACAAGGGTGATGTTGAGGGTGTGGAGGGGGAAATTATGCTCTTTTCTCAAGGACAATAATCACGTGGTGAAGTTCAGGGCGCCACAAGGGTGATGTTAAGGGTGTGGATGGGGAAATTATGCTCTTCTCTCAAGGACGATAATCACGTGGTGAAGTTCAGGGCGCCACAAGGGTGATGTTAAGGGTGTGGCGGGGGAAATTATGCTCTTTTCTCAAGGACGATAATCACGTGGTGAAGTTCAGGGCGCCACAAGGGTGATGTTAAGGGTCTGGAAGGTGAAATTATGCTCTTTTCTCAAGGACGATAATCACGTGGTTGAGTTCGGGGCACCACAAGGGTGATGTTAAGGGTGTGGAGGGGGAAATTATGCTCTTTTCTCAAGGACAATAATCACGTGGTGAAGTTCAGGGCACCACAAGGGTGATGTTAAGGATGTGGATGGTGAAATTATGCTCTTTTCTCAAGGACCATAATCACGTGGTGAAGTTCAGGGAACCACAAGGGTGATGTTAAGGATGTGGATGGTGAAATTATGCTCTTTTCTCAAGGACGATAATCACGTGGTGAAGTTCAGGGCGCCACAAGGGTGATGTTAAGGATGTGGATGGTGAAATTATGCTCTTTTCTCAAGGACGATAATCACGTGGTGAAGTTCTGGGCGCCACAAGGATGATGTTAAGGGTCTGGAGGGGGAAATTATGCTCTTTTCTCAAGGACGATAATCACGTGGTTAAGTTCGGGGCGCCACAAGGGTGATGTTAAGGGTCTGGAGGGGGAAATTATGCTATTTTCTCAAGGACGATAATCACGTGGTGAAGTTCAGGGCGCCACAAGGGTGATGTTGAGGGTGTGGAGGGGGAAATTATGCTCTTTTCTCAAGGACAATAATCACGTGGTGAAGTTTAGGGCACCACAAGGGTGATGTTAAGGGTGTGGTTGGTGAAATTATGCTCTTTTCTCAAGGACGATAATCACGTGGTTGAGTACAGGGCACCACAAGGGTGATGATAAGGGTGTGGAGGGGGAAATTATGCTTTTTTCTCAAGGACGATAATGACGTGGTTGAGTTCAGGGCACCACAAGGGTGATGTTAAGGGTGTGGAGGGGGAAATTATGCTCTTTTCTCAAGGACGATAATCACGTGGTGAAGTTCAGGGCGCCACAAGGGTGATGTTAAGGGTCTTGAGGGTGAAATTATGCTCTTTTCTCAAGGACAATAATCACGTGGTGAAGTTCAGGGCGCTACGAGGGTGATGTTAAGGGTCTGGAGGATGAAATTATGCTCTTTTCTCAAGGACAATAATCACGTGGTGAATTTCATGGCGCCACAAGGGTGATGTTAAGGGTATGGATGGTGAAATTAGGCTCTTTTCTCAAGGACAATAATCACTTGGTGAAGTTCAGGGCGCCACAAGGGTGATGTTGAGGGTGTGGATGGTGAAATTATGCTCTTTTCTCAAGGACAATAATCTCGTGGTGAAGTTTAGGGCACCACAAGGGTGATGTTAAGGGTGTGGATGGTGAAATTATGCTCTTTTCTCAAGGACAATAATCACGTGGTTGAGTTCAGGGCACCACAAGGGTGATGTTAAGGGTGTGGATGGTGGAATTATGCTCTTTTCTCAAGGACGATAATCACGTGGTTGAGTTCAGGGAACCACAAGGGTGATGTTAAGGGCGTGGATGGTGAAATTATGCTCTTTTCTCAAGGACGATAATCAAGTGGTTGAGTTCAGGGCACCACAAGGGTGATGTCAAGGGTGTGGATGGTGAAATTATGCTCTTTTCTCAAGGACGATAATCACGTGGTTGAGTTCAGGGCACCACAAGGGTGATGTTAAAGGTGTGGATGGTGAAATTATGCTCTTTTCTCAAGGACGATAATCACGTGGTTGAGTTCAGGGCGCCACAAGGGTGATGTTGAGTGTGTGGATGGTGAAATTAGGCTCTTTTCTCAAGGACGATAATCACGTGGTGATGTTCAGGGAACCACAAGGGTGATGTTAGGGGGTGGAGGGGGAAATTAGGCTCTTTTCTCAAGGACGATAATCACGTGGTGAAGTTCAGGGCCCCACAAGGGTGATGTTAAGGGTGTGGAGGGGGAAATTATGCTCTTTTCTCAAGGACGATAATCACGTGGTGAAGTTCAGGGCGCCACAAGGGTGATGTTAAGGGTGTGGAGGGGGGAATTATGATCTTTTCTCAAGGACGATAATCACGTGGTGGAGTTCAGGGCACCACAAGGGTGATGTTAAGGGCGTGGATGGTGAAATTATGCTCTTTTCTCAAGGACGATAATCATGTGGTGAAGTTCAGGGCACCACAAGGGTGATGTTAAAGGTGTGGATGATGAAATTATGCTCTTTTCTCAAGGACGATAATCACGTGGTTGAGTTCAGGGCACCACAAGGGTGATGTTGAAGGTGTGGATGATGAAATTATGCTCTTTTCTCAAGAACGATAATCACGTGGTGAAGTTCAGTGCGCCACAAGGGTGATGTTAAGGGTGTGGACGGTGAAATTATGCTCTTTTCTCAAGGACGATAATCACGTGGTGAAGTTCAGGGCGCCACAAGGGTGATGTTAAGGGTGTGGATGGTGAAATTATGCTCTTTTCTCAAGGACGATAATCACGTGGTTGAGTTCAGGGCACCACAAGGGTGATGTTAAAGGTGTGGATGATGAAATTATGCTCTTTTCTCAAGGACGATAATCACGTGGTGGAGTTCAGGGCACCACAAGGGTGATGTTGAAGGTGTGGATGGTGAAATTATGCTCTTTTCTCAAGGACGATAATCACGTGGTGAAGTTCAGGGCGCCACAAGGGTGATGTAAAGGGTGTGGAGGGGGGAATTATGCTCTTTTCTCAAGGACGATAATCACGTGGTGGAGTTCAGGGCACCACAAGGGTGATGTTAAAGGTGTGGATGGTGAAATTATGCTCTTTTCTCAAGGACGATAATAATGTGGTGAAGTTCAGGGCGCCACAAGGGTGATGTTAAGGGTGTGGATGGTGAAATTATGCTCTTTTCTCAAGAACGATAATCACGTGGTGAAGTTCAGGGCGCCACAAGGGTGATGTTAAGGGTGTGGACGGTGAAATTATGCTCTTATCTCAAGGACGATAATCACGTGGTGAAGATCAGGGCGCCACAAGGGTGATGTTAAGGGTGTGGAGGGAGAAATTATGCTCTTTTCTCAAGGACGATAATCACGTGGTTGAGTTCAGGGCACCACAAGGGTGATGTTAAGTGTGTGGAGGGGGAAATTATGCTCTTTTCTCAAGGACAATAATCACGTGGTGAAGTTCAGGGCGCCTTAAGGGTGATGTTGAGGGTGTGGAGGGGGAAATTATGCTCTTTTCTCAAGGACGATAATCACGTGGTGAAGTTCAGGGCACCACAAGGGTGATGTTAAGGGTGTGGAGGGGAAAATTATGCTCTTTTCTCAAGGACGATAATCACGTGGTTGAGTTCAGGGCGCCACAAGGGTGATGTTAAGGGTGTGGAGGGGGAAATTATGCTCTTTTCTCAAGGACGATAATCACGTGGTGAAGTTCAGGGCGCCACAAGGGTGATGTTAAGGGTGTGGATGGTGAAATTATGCTCTTTTCTCAAGGACGATAATCACGTGGTTGAGTTCAGGGCGCCACAAGGGTGATGTTAAGGGTGTGGAGGGGGAAATTATGCTATTTTCTCAAGGACGATAATCACGTGGTGAAGTTCAGGGCGCCACAAGGGTGATGTTAAGGGTGTGGAGGGGGAAATTATGCTCTTTTCTCAAGGACAATAATCACGTGGTGAGGTTCAGGGCGCCTTAAGGGTGATGTTGAGGGTGTGGAGGGGGAAATTATGCTCTTTTCTCAAGGACGATAATCACGTGGTGAAGTTCAGGGCACCACAAGGGTGATGTTAAGGGTGTGGAGGGGGAAATTATGCTCTTTTCTCAAGGACGATAATCACGTGGTGAAGTTCAGGGCACCACAAGGGTGATGTTAAGGGTGTGGAGGGGGAAATTATGCTCTTTTCTCAAGGACGATAATCACGTGGTGAAGTTCAGGGCGCCACAAGGGTGATGTTAAGGGTGTGGAGGGGGAAATTATGCTCTTTTCTCAAGGACGATAATCACGAGGTGAAGTTCAGGGCGCCACAAGGGTGATGTTAAGGGTGTGGAGGGGGAAATTATGCTCTTTTCTCAAGGACGATAATCACGTGGTGAAGTTCACGGCACCACAAGGGTGATGTTAAAGGTGTGGAGGGGGAAATTATGCTCTTTTCTCAAGGACGATAATCACGTGGTGAAGTTCAGGGCGCCACAAGCGTGATGTTAAGGGTGTGGATGGGGAAATTATGCTCTTTTCTCAAGGACGATGATCACGTGGTGAAGTTCAGGGCGCCACAAGGGTGATGTTAAGGGTGTGGAGGGGGAAATTATGCTCTTTTCTCAAGGACGATAATCACGTGGTGAAGTTCAGGGCGCCACAAGCGTGATGTTAAGGGTGTGGATGGGGAAATTATGCTCTTTTCTCAAGGACGATAATCACGTAGTGAAGTTCAGGACGACACAAGGGTGATGTTAAGGGTGTGGATGGTGAAATTATGCTCTTTTCTCAAGGACAATAATCACGTGGTGAAGTTCAGGGCGCCACAAGGGTGATGTTAAGGGTGTGGAGGGGGAAATTATGCTCTTTTCTCAAGGACAATAATCACGTGGTTGAGTTCAGGGCACCACAAGGGTGAGGTTAAGGGTGTGGAGGGGGAAATTATGCTCTTTTCTCAAGGACAATAATCACGTGGTGAAGTTCAGGGCACCACAAGGGTGATGTTAAGGGTGTGGAGGGGGAAATTATGCTCTTTACTCAAGGACGATAATCACGTGGTGAAGTTCAGGGCACCACAAGGGTGAGGTTAAGGGTGTGGAGGGGGAAATTATGCTCTTTTCTCAAGGACAATAATCACGTGGTTGAGTTCAGGGCACCACAAGGGTGATGTTTAGGGTGTGGATGGTGAAATTAAGCTATTTTCTCAAGGACGATAATCACGTGGTGAAGTTCAGGGTGCCACAAGGGTGATGTTAAGGGTGTGGAGGGGAAAATTATGCTCTTTTCTCAAGGACGATAATCACGTGGTGAAGTTCAGGGCGCCACAAGGGTGATGTGGAGGGTGTGGAGGGGGAAATTATGCTCTTTTCTCAAGGACAATAATCACGTGGTAAAGTTCAGGGCACCACAAGGGTGATGTTAAGGGTGTGGAGGGGGAAATTATGCTCTTTTCTCAAGGACGATAATCACGTGGTGAAGTTCAGGGCACCACAAGGGTGATGTTAAGGGTGTGGAGGGGGAAATTATGCTCTTTTCTCAAGGACGATAATCACGTGGTGAAGTTCAGGGCACCACAAGGGTGATGTTAAGGGTGTGGAGGGGGAAATCATGCTCTTTTCTCAAGGACGATAATCACGTGGTGAAGTTCAGGGCACCACAAGGGTGATGTTAAGGGTGTGGAGGGGGAAATTATGCTCTTTTCTCTAGGACAATAATCACGTGGTGGAGTTCAGGGCGCCACAAGGGTGATGTTAAAGGTGTGGAGGGGGAAATTATGCTCTTTTCTCAAGGACGATGATCACGTGGTGAAGTTCAGGGCACCACAAGGGTGATGTTAAGGGTGTGGAGGGGGAAATTATGCTCTTTTCTCAAGGACAATAATCACGTGGTGGAGTTCAGGGAACCACAAGGGTGATGTTAAGGGTGTGGAGGGGGAAATTATGCTCTTTTCTCAAGGACGATAATCACGTGGTTGAGTTCAGGGAACCACAAGGGTGATGTTAAGGGTGTGGAGGGGGAAATTATGCTCTTTTCTCTAGGACAATAATCACGTGGTGGAGTTCAGGGCACCACAAGGGTGATGTTAAGGGTGTGGAGGGGGAAATTATGCTCTTTTCTCAAGGACAATAATCACGTGGTGGAGTTCAGGGAACCACAAGGGTGATGTTAAGGGTGTGGAGGGGGAAATTATGCTCTTTTCTCAAGGCCGATAATCACGTGGTGAAGTTCAGGGCGCCACAAGGGTGATGTTAAGGGTGTGGAGGGGGAAATTATGCTCTTTTCTCTTGGACAATAATCACGTGGTGGAGTTCAGGGCGCCACAAGGGTGATGTTAAAGGTGTGGAGGGGGAAATTATGCTCTTTTCTCAAGGACGATAATCACGTGGTGGAGTTCAGGTCGCCACAAGGGTGATGTTAAGGGTGTGGAGGGGGAAATTATGCTCTTTTCTCAAGGACAATAATCACGTGGTGAAGTTCAGGGCGCCACAAGGGTGATGTAAGGGTGTGGATGGTGAATTATGCTCTTTTCTCAAGGACGATAATCACGAGTCGAAGTTCAGGGCGCCACAAGGGTGATGTTAAGGGTGTGGATGGTGAAATTATGCTCTTTTCTCAAGGACAATAATAACGTGGTTGAGTTCAGGGCACCACAAGGGTGATGTTAAGGGTGTGGAGGGGGAAATTATGCTCTTTTCTCAAGGACGATAATCACGAGTCGAAGTTCAGGGCGCCACAAGGGTGATGTCAAGGTTGTGGATGGGGAAATTATGCTCTTTTCTCAAGGACGATAATCACGTGGTGAAGTTCAGGGCGCCACAAGGGTGATGTTAAGGGTGTGGATGGGGAAATTATGCTCTTTTCTCAAGGACGATAATCACGTGGTTGAGTTCAGGGTGCCTCAAGGGTGATGTTAAGGGTGTGGATGGTGAAATTATGCTCTTTTCTCAAGGACGATAATCACGTGGTGAAGTTCAGGGCGCCATAAGGGTGATGTTAAGGGTGTGGATGGGGAGATTATGCTCTTTTCTCAAGGACGATAATCACGTGGTGAAGTTCAGGGCGCCATAAGGGTGATGTTAAGCGTGTGGATGGGGAAATTATGCTCTTTTCTCAGGGACGATAATCACGAGTCGAAGTTCAGGGCGCCACAAGGGTGATGTTAAGGGTGTGGATGGGGAAATTATGCTCTTTTCTCAAGGACGATAATCACGTGGTGAAGTTCAGGGCGCCACAAGGGTGATGTTAAGGGTGTGGATGGGGAAATTATGCTCTTTTCTCAGGGACGATAATCACGAGTCGAAGTTCAGGGCACCACAAGGGTGATGTTAAGGGTGTGGATGGGGAAATTATGCTCTTTTCTCAAGGACGATAATCACGTGGTGAAGTTCAGGGCGCCACAAGGGTGATGTTAAGGGTTTGGAGGGGGAAATTATGCTCTTTTCTCAAGGACGATAATCACGTGGTGGAGTTCAGGGAGCCACAAGGGTGATGTTAAGGGTGTGGAGGGGGAAATTATGCTCTTTTCTCAAGGACGATAATCACGTGGTGAAGTTCAGGGCGCCACAAGGGTGATGTTAAGGGTGTGGAGGGGGAAATTATGCTCTTTTCTCAAGGACGATAATCAAATGGTGGAGTTCAGGGCGCCACAAGGGTGATGTTAAGGGTGTGGAGGGGGAAATTATGCTCTTTTCTCAGGGACGATAATCACGTGGTGAAGTTCGGGGCGCCACAAGGGTGATGCTAAGGGTGTGGATGGTGAAATTATGCTCTTTTCTCAAGGACGATAATCACGTGGTGAAGTTCAGGGCAACACAAGGGTGATGTTGAGGGTGTGGAGGGGGAAATTATGCTCTTTTCTCAAGGACAATAATCACGTGGTGAAGTTCAGGGCGCCACAAGGGTGATGTTAAGGGTGTGGATGGGGAAATTATGCTCTTCTCTCAAGGACGATAATCACGTGGTGAAGTTCAGGGCGCCACAAGGGTGATGTTAAGGGTGTGGCGGGGGAAATTATGCTCTTTTCTCAAGGACGATAATCACGTGGTGAAGTTCAGGGCGCCACAAGGGTGATGTTAAGGGTCTGGAAGGTGAAATTATGCTCTTTTCTCAAGGACGATAATCACGTGGTTGAGTTCGGGGCACCACAAGGGTGATGTTAAGGGTGTGGAGGGGGAAATTATGCTCTTTTCTCAAGGACAATAATCACGTGGTGAAGTTCAGGGCACCACAAGGGTGATGTTAAGGATGTGGATGGTGAAATTATGCTCTTTTCTCAAGGACGATAATCACGTGGTGAAGTTCAGGGAACCACAAGGGTGATGTTAAGGATGTGGATGGTGAAATTATGCTCTTTTCTCAAGGACGATAATCACGTGGTGAAGTTCAGGGCGCCACAAGGGTGATGTTAAGGATGTGGATGGTGAAATTATGCTCTTTTCTCAAGGACGATAATCACGTGGTGAAGTTCTGGGCGCCACAAGGATGATGTTAAGGGTCTGGAGGGGGAAATTATGCTCTTTTCTCAAGGACGATAATCACGTGGTTAAGTTCGGGGCGCCACAAGGGTGATGTTAAGGGTCTGGAGGGGGAAATTATGCTATTTTCTCAAGGACGATAATCACGTGGTGAAGTTCAGGGCGCCACAAGGGTGATGTTGAGGGTGTGGAGGGGGAAATTATGCTCTTTTCTCAAGGACAATAATCACGTGGTGAAGTTTAGGGCACCACAAGGGTGATGTTAAGGGTGTGGTTGGTGAAATTATGCTCTTTTCTCAAGGACGATAATCACGTGGTTGAGTACAGGGCACCACAAGGGTGATGATAAGGGTGTGGAGGGGGAAATTATGCTTTTTTCTCAAGGACGATAATGACGTGGTTGAGTTCAGGGCACCACAAGGGTGATGTTAAGGGTGTGGAGGGGGAAATTATGCTCTTTTCTCAAGGACGATAATCACGTGGTGAAGTTCAGGGCGCCACAAGGGTGATGTTAAGGGTCTTGAGGGTGAAATTATGCTCTTTTCTCAAGGACAATAATCACGTGGTGAAGTTCAGGGCGCTACGAGGGTGATGTTAAGGGTCTGGAGGATGAAATTATGCTCTTTTCTCAAGGACAATAATCACGTGGTGAATTTCATGGCGCCACAAGGGTGATGTTAAGGGTATGGATGGTGAAATTAGGCTCTTTTCTCAAGGACAATAATCACTTGGTGAAGTTCAGGGCGCCACAAGGGTGATGTTGAGGGTGTGGATGGTGAAATTATGCTCTTTTCTCAAGGACAATAATCTCGTGGTGAAGTTTAGGGCACCACAAGGGTGATGTTAAGGGTGTGGATGGTGAAATTATGCTCTTTTCTCAAGGACAATAATCACGTGGTTGAGTTCAGGGCACCACAAGGGTGATGTTAAGGGTGTGGATGGTGGAATTATGCTCTTTTCTCAAGGACTATAATCACGTGGTTGAGTTCAGGGAACCACAAGGGTGATGTTAAGGGCGTGGATGGTGAAATTATGCTCTTTTCTCAAGGACGATAATCAAGTGGTTGAGTTCAGGGCACCACAAGGGTGATGTCAAGGGTGTGGATGGTGAAATTATGCTCTTTTCTCAAGGACGATAATCACGTGGTTGAGTTCAGGGCACCACAAGGGTGATGTTAAAGGTGTGGATGGTGAAATTATGCTCTTTTCTCAAGGACGATAATCACGTGGTTGAGTTCAGGGCGCCACAAGGGTGATGTTGAGTGTGTGGATGGTGAAATTAGGCTCTTTTCTCAAGGACGATAATCACGTGGTGATGTTCAGGGAACCACAAGGGTGATGTTAAGGGTGTGGAGGGGGAAATTAGGCTCTTTTCTCAAGGACGATAATCACGTGGTGAAGTTCAGGGCCCCACAAGGGTGATGTTAAGGGTGTGGAGGGGGAAATTATGCTCTTTTCTCAAGGACGATAATCAAGTGGTGAAGTTCAGGGCGCCACAAGGGTGATGTTAAGGGTGTGGAGGGGGGAATTATGATCTTTTCTCAAGGACGATAATCACGTGGTGGAGTTCAGGGCACCACAAGGGTGATGTTAAGGGCGTGGATGGTGAAATTATGCTCTTTTCTCAAGGACGATAATCATGTGGTGAAGTTCAGGGCACCACAAGGGTGATGTTAAAGGTGTGGATGATGAAATTATGCTCTTTTCTCAAGGACGATAATCACGTGGTTGAGTTCAGGGCACCACAAGGGTGATGTTGAAGGTGTGGATGATGAAATTATGCTCTTTTCTCAAGAACGATAATCACGTGGTGAAGTTCAGTGCGCCACAAGGGTGATGTTAAGGGTGTGGACGGTGAAATTATGCTCTTTTCTCAAGGACGATAATCACGTGGTGAAGTTCAGGGCGCCACAAGGGTGATGTTAAGGGTGTGGATGGTGAAATTATGCTCTTTTCTCAAGGACGATAATCACGTGGTTGAGTTCAGGGCACCACAAGGGTGATGTTAAAGGTGTGGATGATGAAATTATGCTCTTTTCTCAAGGACGATAATCACGTGGTGGAGTTCAGGGCACCACAAGGGTGATGTTGAAGGTGTGGATGGTGAAATTATGCTCTTTTCTCAAGGACGATAATCACGTGGTGAAGTTCAGGGCGCCACAAGGGTGATGTAAAGGGTGTGGAGGGGGGAATTATGCTCTTTTCTCAAGGACGATAATCACGTGGTGGAGTTCAGGGCACCACAAGGGTGATGTTAAAGGTGTGGATGGTGAAATTATGCTCTTTTCTCAAGGACGATAATAATGTGGTGAAGTTCAGGGCGCCACAAGGGTGATGTTAAGGGTGTGGATGGTGAAATTATGCTCTTTTCTCAAGAACGATAATCACGTGGTGAAGTTCAGGGCGCCACAAGGGTGATGTTAAGGGTGTGGACGGTGAAATTATGCTCTTATCTCAAGGACGATAATCACGTGGTGAAGATCAGGGCGCCACAAGGGTGATGTTAAGGGTGTGGAGGGAGAAATTATGCTCTTTTCTCAAGGACGATAATCACGTGGTTGAGTTCAGGGCACCACAAGGGTGATGTTAAGTGTGTGGATGGTGAAATTATGCTCTTTTCTCAAGGACGATAATCACGTGGTGATGTTTAGGGAACCACAAGGGTGATGTTAAGGGTGTGGAGGGGGAAATTATGCTCTTTTCTCAAGGACGATAATCACGTCGTTAAGTTCAGGGCACCACAAGGGTGATGTTAAGGGCGTGGATGGTGAAATTATGCTCTTTTCTCGAGGACGATAATCACGTGGTTGAGTTCAGGGCGCCACAAGGGTGATGTTAAGGGAGTGGATGGTGAAATTATGCTTTTTTCTCGAGGACGATAATCACGTGGTGAAGTTTAGGGCGCCACAAGGGTGATGTTAAGGGCGTGGATGGTGAAATTATGCTCTTTTATCAAGGACGATAATCACGTGGTGGAGTTCAGGGCGCCACAAGGGTGATGTTAAGGGTGTGGATGGGGAAATTATGCTCTTTTCTCAAGGACGATAATCACGTGGTGAAGTTCAGGGCACCACAAGGGTGATGTTAAGGGTGTGGAGGGGGAAATTATGCTCTTTTCTCAAGGACGATAATCACGTGGTGAAGTTCAGGGCGCCACAAGGGTGATGTTAAGGGTGTGGAGGGGGAAATTATGCTCTTTTCTCAAGGACGATAATCACGTGGTGAAGTTCAGGGCGCCACAAGGGTGATGTTAAGGGTGTGGAGGGGGAAATTATGCTCTTTTCTCAAGGACGATAATCACGTGGTGAAGTTCAGGGCGCCACAAGGGTGATGTTAAGGGTGTGGAGGGGGAAATTATGCTCTTTTCTCAAGGACGATAATCACGTGGTGAAGTTCAGGGCACCACAAGGGTGATGTTAAGGATGAAGAGGGGGAAATTATGCTCTTTTCTCAAGGACGATAATCACGTGGTGGAGTTCAGGGCGCCACAAGGGTGATGTTAAGGGTGTGGATGGGGAAATTATGCTCTTTTCTCAAGGACGATATTCACGTGGTGAAGTTCAGGGCGCCACAAGGGTGATGTTAAGGGCGTGGAGGGGGAAATTATGCTCTTTTCTCAAGGACGATATTCACGTGGTGAAGTTCAGGGCGTCACAAGGGTGATGTTAAGGGTGTGGAGGGGGAAATTATACTCTTTCCTCAAGGACAATAATCACGTGGTGAAGTTCAGGGCGCCACAAGGGTGATGTTAAGGGTGTGGAGGGGGAAATTATGCTCTTTTCTCAAGGACGATGATCACGTGGTGAAGTTCAGGGCGCCACAAGGGTGATGTTAAAGGTGTGGATGGGGAAATTATGCTCTTTCCTCAAGGACGATATTCACGTGGTGAAGTTCAGGGCGCCACAAGGGTGATGTTAAGGGTGTGGAGGGGGAAATTATGCTCTTCTCTCAAGGACGATAATCACGTGGTGATGTTCAGGGCGCCACAAGGGTGATGTTAAGGGTGTGGAGGGGGAAATTATGCTCTTTTCTCAAGGACGATAATCACGTGGTGGAGTTCAGGGCGCCACAAGGGTGATGTTAAGGTGTGGAGGGGGAAATTATGCTCTTTTCTCAAGGACGATAATCACGTGGTGATGTTCAGGGCGCCACAAGGGTGATGTTAAGGGTGTGGAGGGGGAAATTATGCTCTTTTCTCAAGGACGATAATCACGTGGTGAAGTTCAGGGCGCCACAAGGGTGATGTCAAGGGTGTGGATGGTGAAATTAGGCTCTTTTCTCAAGGACGATAATCACGTGGTGAAGTTCAGGGCACCACAAGGGTGATGCTAAGGGTGTGGATGGTGAAATTATGCTCTTTTCTCAGGGACGATAATCACGTGGTGATGTTCAGGGCGCCACAAGGGTGATGTCAAGGGTGTGGATGGTGAAATTATGCTCTTTTCTCAAGGACGATAATCACGTGGTGAAGTTCAGGGCGCCACAAGGGTGATGTTAAGGGTGTGGAGGGGGAAATTATGCTCTTTTCTCAGGGACGATAATCACGTGGTGATGTTCAGGGCGCCACAAGGGTGATGTTAAGGGTGTGGAGGGGGAAATTATGCTCTTTTCTCAAGGACGATAATCACGTGGTGAAGTTCAGGGCGCCACAAGGGTGATGTCAAGGGTGTGGATGGTGAAATTATGCTCTTTTCTCAAGGACGATAATCACGTGGTGAAGTTCAGGGCATCACAAGGGTGATGTTAAGGGTGTGGAGGGGGAAATTATGCTCTTTTCTCAAGGACGATAATCACGAGGTGAAGTTCAGGGCGCCACAAGGGTGATGTTAAGGGTGTGGAGGGGGAAATTATGCTCTTTTCTCAAGGACGATAATCACGTGGTGAAGTTCACGGCACCACAAGGGTGATGTTAAAGGTGTGGAGGGGGAAATTATGCTCTTTTCTCAAGGACGATAATCACGTGGTGAAGTTCAGGGCGCCACAAGCGTGATGTTAAGGGTGTGGATGGGGAAATTATGCTCTTTTCTCAAGGACGATGATCACGTGGTGAAGTTCAGGGCGCCACAAGGGTGATGTTAAGGGTGTGGAGGGGGAAATTATGCTCTTTTCTCAAGGACGATAATCACGTGGTGAAGTTCAGGGCGCCACAAGCGTGATGTTAAGGGTGTGGATGGGGAAATTATGCTCTTTTCTCAAGGACGATAATCACGTGGTGAAGTTCAGGACGACACAAGGGTGATGTTAAGGGTGTGGATGGTGAAATTATGCTCTTTTCTCAAGGACAATAATAACGTGGTGAAGTTCAGGGCGCCACAAGGGTGATGTTAAGGGTGTGGAGGGGGAAATTATGCTCTTTTCTCAAGGACAATAATCACGTGGTTGAGTTCAGGGCACCACAAGGGTGAGGTTAAGGGTGTGGAGGGGGAAATTATGCTCTTTTCTCAAGGACAATAATCACGTGGTGAAGTTCAGGGCACCACAAGGGTGATGTTAAGGGTGTGGAGGGGGAAATTATGCTCTTTACTCAAGGACGATAATCACGTGGTGAAGTTCAGGGCACCACAAGGGTGAGGTTAAGGGTGTGGAGGGGGAAATTATGCTCTTTTCTCAAGGACAATAATCACGTGGTTGAGTTCAGGGCACCACAAGGGTGATGTTTAGGGTGTGGATGGTGAAATTAAGCTATTTTCTCAAGGACGATAATCACGTGGTGAAGTTCAGGGTGCCACAAGGGTGATGTTAAGGGTGTGGAGGGGAAAATTATGCTCTTTTCTCAAGGACGATAATCACGTGGTGAAGTTCAGGGCGCCACAAGGGTGATGTGGAGGGTGTGGAGGGGGAAATTATGCTCTTTTCTCAAGGACAATAATCACGTGGTAAAGTTCAGGGCACCACAAGGGTGATGTTAAGGGTGTGGAGGGGGAAATTATGCTCTTTTCTCAAGGACGATAATCACGTGGTGAAGTTCAGGGCACCACAAGGGTGATGTTAAGGGTGTGGAGGGGGAAATTATGCTCTTTTCTCAAGGACGATAATCACGTGGTGAAGTTCAGGGCACCACAAGGGTGATGTTAAGGGTGTGGAGGGGGAAATCATGCTCTTTTCTCAAGGACGATAATCACGTGGTGAAGTTCAGGGCACCACAAGGGTGATGTTAAGGGTGTGGAGGGGGAAATTATGCTCTTTTCTCTAGGACAATAATCACGTGGTGGAGTTCAGGGCGCCACAAGGGTGATGTTAAAGGTGTGGAGGGGGAAATTATGCTCTTTTCTCAAGGACGATGATCACGTGGTGAAGTTCAGGGCACCACAAGGGTGATGTTAAGGGTGTGGAGGGGGAAATTATGCTCTTTTCTCAAGGACAATAATCACGTGGTGGAGTTCAGGGAACCACAAGGGTGATGTTAAGGGTGTGGAGGGGGAAATTATGCTCTTTTCTCAAGGACGATAATCACGTGGTTGAGTTCAGGGAACCACAAGGGTGATGTTAAGGGTGTGGAGGGGGAAATTATGCTCTTTTCTCTAGGACAATAATCACGTGGTGGAGTTCAGGGCACCACAAGGGTGATGTTAAGGGTGTGGAGGGGGAAATTATGCTCTTTTCTCAAGGACAATAATCACGTGGTGGAGTTCAGGGAACCACAAGGGTGATGTTAAGGGTGTGGAGGGGGAAATTATGCTCTTTTCTCAAGGCCGATAATCACGTGGTGAAGTTCAGGGCGCCACAAGGGTGATGTTAAGGGTGTGGAGGGGGAAATTATGCTCTTTTCTCTTGGACAATAATCACGTGGTGGAGTTCAGGGCGCCACAAGGGTGATGTTAAAGGTGTGGAGGGGGAAATTATGCTCTTTTCTCAAGGACGATAATCACGTGGTGGAGTTCAGGTCGCCACAAGGGTGATGTTAAGGGTGTGGAGGGGGAAATTATGCTCTTTTCTCAAGGACAATAATCACGTGGTGAAGTTCGGGGCGCCACAAGGGTGATGTAAGGGTGTGGATGGTGAATTATGCTCTTTTCTCAAGGACGATAATCACGAGTCGAAGTTCAGGGCGCCACAAGGGTGATGTTAAGGGTGTGGATGGTGAAATTATGCTCTTTTCTCAAGGACAATAATAACGTGGTTGAGTTCAGGGCACCACAAGGGTGATGTTAAGGGTGTGGAGGGGGAAATTATGCTCTTTTCTCAAGGACGATAATCACGAGTCGAAGTTCAGGGCGCCACAAGGGTGATGTCAAGGTTGTGGATGGGGAAATTATGCTCTTTTCTCAAGGACGATAATCACGTGGTGAAGTTCAGGGCGCCACAAGGGTGATGTTAAGGGTGTGGATGGGGAAATTATGCTCTTTTCTCAAGGACGATAATCACGTGGTTGAGTTCAGGGTGCCTCAAGGGTGATGTTAAGGGTGTGGATGGTGAAATTATGCTCTTTTCTCAAGGACGATAATCACGTGGTGAAGTTCAGGGCGCCATAAGGGTGATGTTAAGGGTGTGGATGGGGAGATTATGCTCTTTTCTCAAGGACGATAATCACGTGGTGAAGTTCAGGGCGCCATAAGGGTGATGTTAAGCGTGTGGATGGGGAAATTATGCTCTTTTCTCAGGGACGATAATCACGAGTCGAAGTTCAGGGAGCCACAAGGGTGATGTTAAGGGTGTGGATGGGGAAATTATGCTCTTTTCTCAAGGACGATAATCACGTGGTGAAGTTCAGGGCGCCACAAGGGTGATGTTAAGGGTGTGGATGGGGAAATTATGCTCTTTTCTCAGGGACGATAATCACGAGTCGAAGTTCAGGGCACCACAAGGGTGATGTTAAGGGTGTGGATGGGGAAATTATGCTCTTTTCTCAAGGACGATAATCACGTGGTGAAGTTCAGGGCGCCACAAGGGTGATGTTAAGGGTTTGGAGGGGGAAATTATGCTCTTTTCTCAAGGACGATAATCACGTGGTGGAGTTCAGGGAGCCACAAGGGTGATGTTAAGGGTGTGGAGGGGGAAATTATGCTCTTTTCTCAAGGACGATAATCACGTGGTGAAGTTCAGGGCGCCACAAGGGTGATGTTAAGGGTGTGGAGGGGGAAATTATGCTCTTTTCTCAAGGACGATAATCAAATGGTGGAGTTCAGGGCGCCACAAGGGTGATGTTAAGGGTGTGGAGGGGGAAATTATGCTCTTTTCTCAGGGACGATAATCACGTGGTGAAGTTCGGGGCGCCACAAGGGTGATGCTAAGGGTGTGGATGGTGAAATTATGCTCTTTTCTCAAGGACGATAATCACGTGGTGAAGTTCAGGGCAACACAAGGGTGATGTTGAGGGTGTGGAGGGGGAAATTATGCTCTTTTCTCAAGGACAATAATCACGTGGTGAAGTTCAGGGCGCCACAAGGGTGATGTTAAGGGTGTGGATGGGGAAATTATGCTCTTCTCTCAAGGACGATAATCACGTGGTGAAGTTCAGGGCGCCACAAGGGTGATGTTAAGGGTGTGGCGGGGGAAATTATGCTCTTTTCTCAAGGACGATAATCACGTGGTGAAGTTCAGGGCGCCACAAGGGTGATGTTAAGGGTCTGGAAGGTGAAATTATGCTCTTTTCTCGAGGACGATAATCACGTGGTTGAGTTCGGGGCACCACAAGGGTGATGTTAAGGGTGTGGAGGGGGAAATTATGCTCTTTTCTCAAGGACAATAATCACGTGGTGAAGTTCAGGGCACCACAAGGGTGATGTTAAGGATGTGGATGGTGAAATTATGCTCTTTTCTCAAGGACGATAATCACGTGGTGAAGTTCAGGGAACCACAAGGGTGATGTTAAGGATGTGGATGGTGAAATTATGCTCTTTTCTCAAGGACGATAATCACGTGGTGAAGTTCAGGGCGCCACAAGGGTGATGTTAAGGATGTGGATGGTGAAATTATGCTCTTTTCTCAAGGACGATAATCACGTGGTTGAGTACAGGGCACCACAAGGGTGATGATAAGGGTGTGGAGGGGGAAATTATGCTTTTTTCTCAAGGACGATAATGACGTGGTTGAGTTCAGGGCACCACAAGGGTGATGTTAAGGGTGTGGAGGGGGAAATTATGCTCTTTTCTCAAGGACGATAATCACGTGGTGAAGTTCAGGGCGCCACAAGGGTGATGTTAAGGGTCTTGAGGGTGAAATTATGCTCTTTTCTCAAGGACAATAATCACGTGGTGAAGTTCAGGGCGCTACGAGGGTGATGTTAAGGGTCTGGAGGATGAAATTATGCTCTTTTCTCAAGGACAATAATCACGTGGTGAATTTCATGGCGCCACAAGGGTGATGTTAAGGGTATGGATGGTGAAATTAGGCTCTTTTCTCAAGGACAATAATCACTTGGTGAAGTTCAGGGCGCCACAAGGGTGATGTTGAGGGTGTGGATGGTGAAATTATGCTCTTTTCTCAAGGACAATAATCTCGTGGTGAAGTTTAGGGCACCACAAGGGTGATGTTAAGGGTGTGGATGGTGAAATTATGCTCTTTTCTCAAGGACAATAATCACGTGGTTGAGTTCAGGGCACCACAAGGGTGATGTTAAGGGTGTGGATGGTGGAATTATGCTCTTTTCTCAAGGACGATAATCACGTGGTTGAGTTCAGGGAACCACAAGGGTGATGTTAAGGGCGTGGATGGTGAAATTATGCTCTTTTCTCAAGGACGATAATCAAGTGGTTGAGTTCAGGGCACCACAAGGGTGATGTCAAGGGTGTGGATGGTGAAATTATGCTCTTTTCTCAAGGACGATAATCACGTGGTTGAGTTCAGGGCACCACAAGGGTGATGTTAAAGGTGTGGATGGTGAAATTATGCTCTTTTCTCAAGGACGATAATCACGTGGTTGAGTTCAGGGCGCCACAAGGGTGATGTTGAGTGTGTGGATGGTGAAATTAGGCTCTTTTCTCAAGGACGATAATCACGTGGTGATGTTCAGGGAACCACAAGGGTGATGTTAAGGGTGTGGAGGGGGAAATTAGGCTCTTTTCTCAAGGACGATAATCACGTGGTGAAGTTCAGGGCCCCACAAGGGTGATGTTAAGGGTGTGGAGGGGGAAATTATGCTCTTTTCTCAAGGACGATAATCACGTGGTGAAGTTCAGGGCGCCACAAGGGTGATGTTAAGGGTGTGGAGGGGGGAATTATGATCTTTTCTCAAGGACGATAATCACGTGGTGGAGTTCAGGGCACCACAAGGGTGATGTTAAGGGCGTGGATGGTGAAATTATGCTCTTTTCTCAAGGACGATAATCATGTGGTGAAGTTCAGGGCACCACAAGGGTGATGTTAAAGGTGTGGATGATGAAATTATGCTCTTTTCTCAAGGACGATAATCACGTGGTTGAGTTCAGGGCACCACAAGGGTGATGTTGAAGGTGTGGATGATGAAATTATGCTCTTTTCTCAAGAACGATAATCACGTGGTGAAGTTCAGTGCGCCACAAGGGTGATGTTAAGGGTGTGGACGGTGAAATTATGCTCTTTTCTCAAGGACGATAATCACGTGGTGAAGTTCAGGGCGCCACAAGGGTGATGTTAAGGGTGTGGATGGTGAAATTATGCTCTTTTCTCAAGGACGATAATCACGTGGTTGAGTTCAGGGCACCACAAGGGTGATGTTAAAGGTGTGGATGATGAAATTATGCTCTTTTCTCAAGGACGATAATCACGTGGTGGAGTTCAGGGCACCACAAGGGTGATGTTGAAGGTGTGGATGGTGAAATTATGCTCTTTTCTCAAGGACGATAATCACGTGGTGAAGTTCAGGGCGCCACAAGGGTGATGTAAAGGGTGTGGAGGGGGGAATTATGCTCTTTTCTCAAGGACGATAATCACGTGGTGGAGTTCAGGGCACCACAAGGGTGATGTTAAAGGTGTGGATGGTGAAATTATGCTCTTTTCTCAAGGACGATAATAATGTGGTGAAGTTCAGGGCGCCACAAGGGTGATGTTAAGGGTGTGGATGGTGAAATTATGCTCTTTTCTCAAGAACGATAATCACGTGGTGAAGTTCAGGGCGCCACAAGGGTGATGTTAAGGGTGTGGACGGTGAAATTATGCTCTTATCTCAAGGACGATAATCACGTGGTGAAGATCAGGGCGCCACAAGGGTGATGTTAAGGGTGTGGAGGGAGAAATTATGCTCTTTTCTCAAGGACGATAATCACGTGGTTGAGTTCAGGGCACCACAAGGGTGATGTTAAGTGTGTGGATGGTGAAATTATGCTCTTTTCTCAAGGACGATAATCACGTGGTGATGTTTAGGGAACCACAAGGGTGATGTTAAGGGTGTGGAGGGGGAAATTATGCTCTTTTCTCAAGGACGATAATCACGTCGTTAAGTTCAGGGCACCACAAGGGTGATGTTAAGGGCGTGGATGGTGAAATTATGCTCTTTTCTCGAGGACGATAATCACGTGGTTGAGTTCAGGGCGCCACAAGGGTGATGTTAAGGGAGTGGATGGTGAAATTATGCTTTTTTCTCGAGGACGATAATCACGTGGTGAAGTTTAGGGCGCCACAAGGGTGATGTTAAGGGCGTGGATGGTGAAATTATGCTCTTTTATCAAGGACGATAATCACGTGGTGGAGTTCAGGGCGCCACAAGGGTGATGTTAAGGGTGTGGATGGGGAAATTATGCTCTTTTCTCAAGGACGATAATCACGTGGTGAAGTTCAGGGCACCACAAGGGTGATGTTAAGGGTGTGGAGGGGGAAATTATGCTCTTTTCTCAAGGACGATAATCACGTGGTGAAGTTCAGGGCGCCACAAGGGTGATGTTAAGGGTGTGGAGGGGGAAATTATGCTCTTTTCTCAAGGACGATAATCACGTGGTGAAGTTCAGGGCGCCACAAGGGTGATGTTAAGGGTGTGGAGGGGGAAATTATGCTCTTTTCTCAAGGACGATAATCACGTGGTGAAGTTCAGGGCGCCACAAGGGTGATGTTAAGGGTGTGGAGGGGGAAATTATGCTCTTTTCTCAAGGACGATAATCACGTGGTGAAGTTCAGGGCACCACAAGGGTGATGTTAAGGATGAAGAGGGGGAAATTATGCTCTTTTCTCAAGGACGATAATCACGTGGTGGAGTTCAGGGCGCCACAAGGGTGATGTTAAGGGTGTGGATGGGGAAATTATGCTCTTTTCTCAAGGACGATATTCACGTGGTGAAGTTCAGGGCGCCACAAGGGTGATGTTAAGGGCGTGGAGGGGGAAATTATGCTCTTTTCTCAAGGACGATATTCACGTGGTGAAGTTCAGGGCGTCACAAGGGTGATGTTAAGGGTGTGGAGGGGGAAATTATACTCTTTCCTCAAGGACAATAATCACGTGGTGAAGTTCAGGGCGCCACAAGGGTGATGTTAAGGGTGTGGAGGGGGAAATTATGCTCTTTTCTCAAGGACGATGATCACGTGGTGAAGTTCAGGGCGCCACAAGGGTGATGTTAAAGGTGTGGATGGGGAAATTATGCTCTTTCCTCAAGGACGATATTCACGTGGTGAAGTTCAGGGCGCCACAAGGGTGATGTTAAGGGTGTGGAGGGGGAAATTATGCTCTTCTCTCAAGGACGATAATCACGTGGTGATGTTCAGGGCGCCACAAGGGTGATGTTAAGGGTGTGGAGGGGGAAATTATGCTCTTTTCTCAAGGACGATAATCACGTGGTGGAGTTCAGGGCGCCACAAGGGTGATGTTAAGGTGTGGAGGGGGAAATTATGCTCTTTTCTCAAGGACGATAATCACGTGGTGATGTTCAGGGCGCCACAAGGGTGATGTTAAGGGTGTGGAGGGGGAAATTATGCTCTTTTCTCAAGGACGATAATCACGTGGTGAAGTTCAGGGCGCCACAAGGGTGATGTCAAGGGTGTGGATGGTGAAATTAGGCTCTTTTCTCAAGGACGATAATCACGTGGTGAAGTTCAGGGCACCACAAGGGTGATGCTAAGGGTGTGGATGGTGAAATTATGCTCTTTTCTCAGGGACGATAATCACGTGGTGATGTTCAGGGCGCCACAAGGGTGATGTCAAGGGTGTGGATGGTGAAATTATGCTCTTTTCTCAAGGACGATAATCACGTGGTGAAGTTCAGGGCGCCACAAGGGTGATGTTAAGGGTGTGGAGGGGGAAATTATGCTCTTTTCTCAGGGACGATAATCACGTGGTGATGTTCAGGGCGCCACAAGGGTGATGTTAAGGGTGTGGAGGGGGAAATTATGCTCTTTTCTCAAGGACGATAATCACGTGGTGAAGTTCAGGGCGCCACAAGGGTGATGTCAAGGGTGTGGATGGTGAAATTATGCTCTTTTCTCAAGGACGATAATCACGTGGTGAAGTTCAGGGCATCACAAGGGTGATGTTAAGGGTGTGGAGGGGGACATTATGCTCTTTTCTCAAGGACGATAATCACGTGGTGAAGTTCAGGGCACCACAAGGGTGATGCTAAGGGTGTGGATGGTGAAATGATGCTCTTTTCTCAAGGACGATAATCACGTGGTGAAGTTCAGGGCACCACAAGGGTGATGTTAAGGGTGTGGATGGTGAAATTATGCTCTTTTCTCAGGGACGATAATCACGTGGTGATGTTCAGTGCGCCACAAGGGTGATGTTAAGGGTGTGGAGGGGGAAATTATGCTCTTTTCTCAAGGACGATAATCACGTGGTTGAGTTCAGGGCACCATAAGTGTGATGTTAAGGGTGTGGAGGGGGAAATTATGCTCTTTTCTCAAGGACGATAATCACGTGGTGATGTTCAGGGCGCCATAAGGGTGATGTTAAGGGTGTGGAGGGGGAAATTATGCTCTTTTCTCAAGGACAATAATCACGTGGTGAAGTTTAAGGCACCACAAGGGTGATATTAAGGGTGTGGATGGGGAAATTATGCTCTTTTCTCAAGGACGATAATCACGAGTCGAAGTTCAGGGCGCCACAAGGGTGATGTTAGGGGTGTGGAGGGGGAAATTATGCTCTTTTCTCAAGGACGATAATCACGTGGTGAAGTTTAAGGCACCACAAGGGTGATATTAAGGGTGTGGATGGGGAAATTATGCTCTATTCTCAAGGACGATAATCACGTGGTGAAGTTCGGGGCACCACAAGGGTGATGTTAAGGGTGTGGAGGGGGAAATTATGCTCTTTTCTCAAGGACGATAATCACGAGTCGAAGTTCAGGGCGCCATAAGGGTGATGTTAAAGGTGTGGAGGGGGAAATTATGCTCTTTTCTCAAGGACGATAATCACGTGGTGAAGTTCAGGGCACCACAAGGGTGATGTTAAGGGTGTGGATGGGGAAATTATGCTCTTTTCTCAAGGACGATAATCACGTGGTGAAGTTCAGGGCACCACAAGGGTGATGTTAAGGGTGTGGAGGGGGAAATTATGCTCTTTTCTCAAGGACGATAATCACGTGGTGAAGTTCAGGGCACCACAAGGGTGATGTTAAGGGTGTGGAGGGGGAAATTATGCTCTTTTCTCAAGGACGATAATCACGTGGTGAAGTTTAAGGCACCACAAGGGTGATATTAAGGGTGTGGATGGGGAAATTATGCTCTTTTCTCAAGGACGATAATCACGTGTTGAAGTTCAGGGCGCCACAAGGGTGATGTTAGGGGTGTGGATGGGGAAATTATGCTCTTTTCTCAAGGACAATAATCACGTGGTGAAGTTTAAGGCACCACAAGGGTGATATTAAGGGTGTGGATGGGGAAATTATGCTCTTTTCTCAAGGACGATAATCACGTGGTGAAGTTCAGGGCGCCACAAGGGTGATGTTAGGGGTGTGGAGGGGGAAATTATGCTCTTTTCTCAAGGACAATAATCACGTGGTGAAGTTTAAGGCACCACAAGGGTGATATTAAGGGTGTGGATGGGGAAATTATGCTCTTTTCTCAAGGACGATAATCACGAGTCGAAGTTCAGGGCGCCACAAGGGTGATGTTAGGGGTGTGGAGGGGGAAATTATGCTCTTTTCTCAAGGACAATAATCACGTGGTGGAGTTTAAGGCACCACAAGGGTGATATTAAGGGTGTGGATGGGGAAATTATGCTCTTTTCTCAAGGACGATAATCACGTGGTGAAGTTCGGGGCACCACAAAGGTGATGTTAAGGGTGTGGAGGGGGAAATTATGCTCTTTTCTCAAGGACGATAATCACGAGTCGAAGTTCAGGGCGCCATAAGGGTGATGTTAAGGGTGTGGAGGGGGAAATTATGCTCTTTTCTCAAGGACGATAATCACGTGGTGAAGTTCAGGGCACCACAAGGGTGATGTTAAGGGTGTGGATGGTGAAATTATGCTCTTTTCTCAAGGACGATAATAACGTGGTGGAGTTCAGGGCACCACAAGGGTGATGTGGAGGGTGTGGAGGGGGAAATTATGCTCTTTTCTCAAGGACAATAATCACGTGGTGAAGTTCAGGGCACCACAAGGGTGATGTTAAGGGTGTGGAGGGGGAAATTATGCTCTTTTCTCAAGGACGATAATCACGTGGTGAAGTTCAGGGCACCACAAGGGTGATGTTAAGGGTGTGGAGGGGGAAATTATGCTCTTTTCTCAAGGACGATAATCACGTGGTGAAGTTCAGGGCACCACAAGGGTGATGTTAAGGGTGTGGAGGGGGAAATCATGCTCTTTTCTCAAGGACGATAATCACGTGGTGAAGTTCAGGGCACCACAAGGGTGATGTTAAGGGTGTGGAGGGGGAAATTATGCTCTTTTCTCTAGGACAATAATCACGTGGTGGAGTTCAGGGCGCCACAAGGGTGATGTTAAAGGTGTAGAGGGGGAAATTATGCTCTTTTCTCAAGGACGATGATCACGTGGTGAAGTTCAGGGCACCACAAGGGTGATGTTAAGGGTGTGGAGGGGGAAATTATGCTCTTTTCTCAAGGACAATAATCACGTGGTGGAGTTCAGGGAACCACAAGGGTGATGTTAAGGGTGTGGAGGGGGAAATTATGCTCTTTTCTCAAGGACGATAATCACGTGGTTGAGTTCAGGGAACCACAAGGGTGATGTTAAGGGTGTGGAGGGGGAAATTATGCTCTTTTCTCTAGGACAATAATCACGTGGTGGAGTTCAGGGCACCACAAGGGTGATGTTAAGGGTGTGGAGGGGGAAATTATGCTCTTTTCTCAAGGACAATAATCACGTGGTGGAGTTCAGGGAACCACAAGGGTGATGTTAAGGGTGTGGAGGGGGAAATTATGCTCTTTTCTCAAGGCCGATAATCACGTGGTGAAGTTCAGGGCGCCACAAGGGTGATGTTAAGGGTGTGGAGGGGGAAATTATGCTCTTTTCTCTTGGACAATAATCACGTGGTGGAGTTCAGGGCGCCACAAGGGTGATGTTAAAGGTGTGGAGGGGGAAATTATGCTCTTTTCTCAAGGACGATAATCACGTGGTGGAGTTCAGGTCGCCACAAGGGTGATGTTAAGGGTGTGGAGGGGGAAATTATGCTCTTTTCTCAAGGACAATAATCACGTGGTGAAGTTCAGGGCGCCACAAGGGTGATGTTAAGGGTGTGGATGGTGAATTATGCTCTTTTCTCAAGGACGATAATCACGAGTCGAAGTTCAGGGCGCCACAAGGGTGATGTTAAGGGTGTGGATGGTGAAATTATGCTCTTTTCTCAAGGACAATAATAACGTGGTTGAGTTCAGGGCACCACAAGGGTGATGTTAAGGGTGTGGAGGGGGAAATTATGCTCTTTTCTCAAGGACGATAATCACGAGTCGAAGTTCAGGGCGCCACAAGGGTGATGTCAAGGTTGTGGATGGGGAAATTATGCTCTTTTCTCAAGGACGATAATCACGTGGTGAAGTTCAGGGCGCCACAAGGGTGATGTTAAGGGTGTGGATGGGGAAATTATGCTCTTTTCTCAAGGACGATAATCACGTGGTTGAGTTCAGGGTGCCTCAAGGGTGATGTTAAGGGTGTGGATGGTGAAATTATGCTCTTTTCTCAAGGACGATAATCACGTGGTGAAGTTCAGGGCGCCATAAGGGTGATGTTAAGGGTGTGGATGGGGAGATTATGCTCTTTTCTCAAGGACGATAATCACGTGGTGAAGTTCAGGGCGCCATAAGGGTGATGTTAAGCGTGTGGATGGGGAAATTATGCTCTTTTCTCAGGGACGATAATCACGAGTCGAAGTTCAGGGCGCCACAAGGGTGATGTTAAGGGTGTGGATGGGGAAATTATGCTCTTTTCTCAAGGACGATAATCACGTGGTGAAGTTCAGGGCGCCACAAGGGTGATGTTAAGGGTGTGGATGGGGAAATTATGCTCTTTTCTCAGGGACGATAATCACGAGTCGAAGTTCAGGGCACCACAAGGGTGATGTTAAGGGTGTGGATGGGGAAATTATGCTCTTTTCTCAAGGACGATAATCACGTGGTGAAGTTCAGGGCGCCACAAGGGTGATGTTAAGGGTGTGGAGGGGGAAATTATGCTCTTTTCTCAAGGACGATAATCACGTGGTGGAGTTCAGGGAGCCACAAGGGTGATGTTAAGGGTGTGGAGGGGGAAATTATGCTCTTTTCTCAAGGACGATAATCACGTGGTGAAGTTCAGGGCGCCACAAGGGTGATGTTAAGGGTGTGGAGGGGGAAATTATGCTCTTTTCTCAAGGACGATAATCAAATGGTGGAGTTCAGGGCGCCACAAGGGTGATGTTAAGGGTGTGGAGGGGGAAATTATGCTCTTTTCTCAGGGACGATAATCACGTGGTGAAGTTCGGGGCGCCACAAGGGTGATGCTAAGGGTGTGGATGGTGAAATTATGCTCTTTTCTCAAGGACGATAATCACGTGGTGAAGTTCAGGGCAACACAAGGGTGATGTTGAGGGTGTGGAGGGGGAAATTATGCTCTTTTCTCAAGGACAATAATCACGTGGTGAAGTTCAGGGCGCCACAAGGGTGATGTTAAGGGTGTGGATGGGAAAATTATGCTCTTCTCTCAAGGACGATAATCACGTGGTGAAGTTCAGGGCGCCACAAGGGTGATGTTAAGGGTGTGGCGGGGGAAATTATGCTCTTTTCTCAAGGACGATAATCACGTGGTGAAGTTCAGGGCGCCACAAGGGTGATGTTAAGGGTCTGGAAGGTGAAATTATGCTCTTTTCTCAAGGACGATAATCACGTGGTTGAGTTCGGGGCACCACAAGGGTGATGTTAAGGGTGTGGAGGGGGAAATTATGCTCTTTTCTCAAGGACAATAATCACGTGGTGAAGTTCAGGGCACCACAAGGGTGATGTTAAGGATGTGGATGGTGAAATTATGCTCTTTTCTCAAGGACGATAATCACGTGGTGAAGTTCAGGGAACCACAAGGGTGATGTTAAGGATGTGGATGGTGAAATTATGCTCTTTTCTCAAGGACGATAATCACGTGGTGAAGTTCAGGGCGCCACAAGGGTGATGTTAAGGATGTGGATGGTGAAATTATGCTCTTTTCTCAAGGACGATAATCACGTGGTGAAGTTCTGGGCGCCACAAGGATGATGTTAAGGGTCTGGAGGGGGAAATTATGCTCTTTTCTCAAGGACGATAATCACGTGGTTAAGTTCGGGGCGCCACAAGGGTGATGTTAAGGGTCTGGAGGGGGAAATTATGCTATTTTCTCAAGGACGATAATCACGTGGTGAAGTTCAGGGCGCCACAAGGGTGATGTTGAGGGTGTGGAGGGGGAAATTATGCTCTTTTCTCAAGGACAATTATCACGTGGTGAAGTTTAGGGCACCACAAGGGTGATGTTAAGGGTGTGGTTGGTGAAATTATGCTCTTTTCTCAAGGACGATAATCACGTGGTTGAGTACAGGGCACCACAAGGGTGATGATAAGGGTGTGGAGGGGGAAATTATGCTTTTTTCTCAAGGACGATAATGACGTGGTTGAGTTCAGGGCACCACAAGGGTGATGTTAAGGGTGTGGAGGGGGAAATTATGCTCTTTTCTCAAGGACGATAATCACGTGGTGAAGTTCAGGGCGCCACAAGGGTGATGTTAAGGGTCTTGAGGGTGAAATTATGCTCTTTTCTCAAGGACAATAATCACGTGGTGAAGTTCAGGGCGCTACAAGGGTGATGTTAAGGGTCTGGAGGATGAAATTATGCTCTTTTCTCAAGGACAATAATCACGTGGTGAATTTCATGGCGCCACAAGGGTGATGTTAAGGGTATGGATGGTGAAATTAGGCTCTTTTCTCAAGGACAATAATCACTTGGTGAAGTTCAGGGCGCCACAAGGGTGATGTTGAGGGTGTGGATGGTGAAATTATGCTCTTTTCTCAAGGACAATAATCTCGTGGTGAAGTTTAGGGCACCACAAGGGTGATGTTAAGGGTGTGGATGGTGAAATTATGCTCTTTTCTCAAGGACAATAATCACGTGGTTGAGTTCAGGGCACCACAAGGGTGATGTTAAGGGTGTGGATGGTGGAATTATGCTCTTTTCTCAAGGACGATAATCACGTGGTTGAGTTCAGGGAACCACAAGGGTGATGTTAAGGGCGTGGATGGTGAAATTATGCTCATTTCTCAAGGACGATAATCAAGTGGTTGAGTTCAGGGCACCACAAGGGTGATGTCAAGGGTGTGGATGGTGAAATTATGCTCTTTTCTCAAGGACGATAATCACGTGGTTGAGTTCAGGGCACCACAAGGGTGATGTTAAAGGTGTGGATGGTGAAATTATGCTCTTTTCTCAAGGACGATAATCACGTGGTTGAGTTCAGGGCGCCACAAGGGTGATGTTGAGTGTGTGGATGGTGAAATTAGGCTCTTTTCTCAAGGACGATTATCACGTGGTGATGTTCAGGGAACCACAAGGGTGATGTTAAGGGTGTGGAGGGGGAAATTAGGCTCTTTTCTCAAGGACGATAATCACGTGGTGAAGTTCAGGGCCCCACAAGGGTGATGTTAAGGGTGTGGAGGGGGAAATTATGCTCTTTTCTCAAGGACGATAATCACGTGGTGAAGTTCAGGGCGCCACAAGGGTGATGTTAAGGGTGTGGAGGGGGGAATTATGATCTTTTCTCAAGGACGATAATCACGTGGTGGAGTTCAGGGCACCACAAGGGTGATGTTAAGGGCGTGGATGGTGAAATTATGCTCTTTTCTCAAGGACGATAATCATGTGGTGAAGTTCAGTGCGCCACAAGGGTGATGTTAAGGGCGTGGATGGTGAAATTATGCTCTTTTCTCAAGGACGATAATCACGTGGTGAAGTTCAGGGCGCCACAAGGGTGATGTTAAGGGTGTGGATGGTGAAATTATGCTCTTTTCTCAAGGACGATAATCACGTGGTTGAGTTCAGGGCACCACAAGGGTGATGTTAAAGGTGTGGATGATGAAATTATGCTCTTTTCTCAAGGACGATAATCACGTGGTGGAGTTCAGGGCACCACAAGGGTGATGTTGAAGGTGTGGATGGTGAAATTATGCTCTTTTCTCAAGGACGATAATCACGTGGTGAAGTTCAGGGCGCCACAAGGGTGATGTAAAGGGTGTGGAGGGGGGAATTATGCTCTTTTCTCAAGGACGATAATCACGTGGTGGAGTTCAGGGCACCACAAGGGTGATGTTAAAGGTGTGGATGGTGAAATTATGCTCTTTTCTCAAGGACGATAATAATGTGGTGAAGTTCAGGGCGCCACAAGGGTGATGTTAAGGGTGTGGATGGTGAAATTATGCTCTTTTCTCAAGAACGATAATCACGTGGTGAAGTTCAGGGCGCCACAAGGGTGATGTTAAGGGTGTGGACGGTGAAATTATGCTCTTATCTCAAGGACGATAATCACGTGGTGAAGATCAGGGCGCCACAAGGGTGATGTTAAGGGTGTGGAGGGAGAAATTATGCTCTTTTCTCAAGGACGATAATCACGTGGTTGAGTTCAGGGCACCACAAGGGTGATGTTAAGTGTGTGGATGGTGAAATTATGCTCTTTTCTCAAGGACGATAATCACGTGGTGATGTTTAGGGAACCACAAGGGTGATGTTAAGGGTGTGGAGGGGGAAATTATGCTCTTTTCTCAAGGACGATAATCACGTCGTTAAGTTCAGGGCACCACAAGGGTGATGTTAAGGGCGTGGATGGTGAAATTATGCTCTTTTCTCGAGGACGATAATCACGTGGTTGAGTTCAGGGCGCCACAAGGGTGATGTTAAGGGAGTGGATGGTGAAATTATGCTTTTTTCTCGAGGACGATAATCACGTGGTGAAGTTTAGGGCGCCACAAGGGTGATGTTAAGGGCGTGGATGGTGAAATTATGCTCTTTTATCAAGGACGATAATCACGTGGTGGAGTTCAGGGCGCCACAAGGGTGATGTTAAGGGTGTGGATGGGGAAATTATGCTCTTTTCTCAAGGACGATAATCACGTGGTGAAGTTCAGGGCACCACAAGGGTGATGTTAAGGGTGTGGAGGGGGAAATTATGCTCTTTTCTCAAGGACGATAATCACGTGGTGAAGTTCAGGGCGCCACAAGGGTGATGTTAAGGGTGTGGAGGGGGAAATTATGCTCTTTTCTCAAGGACGATAATCACGTGGTGAAGTTCAGGGCGCCACAAGGGTGATGTTAAGGGTGTGGAGGGGGAATTTATGCTCTTTTCTCAAGGACGATAATCACGTGGTGAAGTTCAGGGCGCCACAAGGGTGATGTTAAGGGTGTGGAGGGGGAAATTATGCTCTTTTCTCAAGGACGATAATCACGTGGTGAAGTTCAGGGCACCACAAGGGTGATGTTAAGGATGAAGAGGGGGAAATTATGCTCTTTTCTCAAGGACGATAATCACGTGGTGGAGTTCAGGGCGCCACAAGGGTGATGTGAAGGGTGTGGATGGGGAAATTATGCTCTTTTCTCAAGGACGATATTCACGTGGTGAAGTTCAGGGCGCCACAAGGGTGATGTTAAGGGCGTGGAGGGGGAAATTATGCTCTTTTCTCAAGGACGATATTCACGTGGTGAAGTTCAGGGCGTCACAAGGGTGATGTTAAGGGTGTGGAGGGGGAAATTATACTCTTTCCTCAAGGACAATAATCACGTGGTGAAGTTCAGGGCGCCACAAGGGTGATGTTAAGGGTGTGGAGGGGGAAATTATGCTCTTTTCTCAAGTACGATGATCACGTGGTGAAGTTCAGGGCGCCACAAGGGTGATGTTAAAGGTGTGGATGGGGAAATTATGCTCTTTCCTCAAGGACGATATTCACGTGGTGAAGTTCAGGGCGCCACAAGGGTGATGTTAAGGGTGTGGAGGGGGAAATTATGCTCTTCTCTCAAGGACGATAATCACGTGGTGATGTTCAGGGCGCCACAAGGGTGATGTTAAGGGTGTGGAGGGGGAAATTATGCTCTTTTCTCAAGGACGATAATCACGTGGTGGAGTTCAGGGCGCCACAAGGGTGATGTTAAGGTGTGGAGGGGGAAATTATGCTCTTTTCTCAAGGACGATAATCACGTGGTGATGTTCAGGGCGCCACAAGGGTGATGTTAAGGGTGTGGAGGGGGAAATTATGCTCTTTTCTCAAGGACGATAATCACGTGGTGAAGTTCAGGGCGCCACAAGGGTGATGTCAAGGGTGTGGATGGTGAAATTAGGCTCTTTTCTCAAGGACGATAATCACGTGGTGAAGTTCAGGGCACCACAAGGGTGATGCTAAGGGTGTGG
Source organism: Brachyptera risi (assembly GCA_964007535.1). NCBI lineage: Eukaryota > Metazoa > Arthropoda > Insecta > Plecoptera > Taeniopterygidae > Brachyptera > Brachyptera risi. Next base: position 48,832,951 of record OZ023329.1, on the reverse strand, counting down.
ATGGTGAAATTATGCTCTTTTCTCAGGGACGTTAATCACGTGGTGATGTTCAGGGCGCCACAAGGGTGATGTCAAGGGTGTGGATGGTGAAATTATGCTCTTTTCTCAAGGACGATAATCACGTGGTGAAGTTCAGGGCGCCACAAGGGTGATGTTAAGGGTGTGGAGGGGGAAATTATGCTCTTTTCTCAGGGACGATAATCACGTGGTGATGTTCAGGGCGCCACAAGGGTGATGTTAAGGGTGTGGAGGGGGAAATTATGCTCTTTTCTCAAGGACGATAATCACGTGGTGAAGTTCAGGGCGCCACAAGGGTGATGTCAAGGGTGTGGATGGTGAAATTATGCTCTTTTCTCAAGGACGATAATCACGTGGTGAAGTTCAGGGCATCACAAGGGTGATGTTAAGGGTGTGGAGGGGGACATTATGCTCTTTTCTCAAGGACGATAATCACGTGGTGAAGTTCAGGGCACCACAAGGGTGATGCTAAGGGTGTGGATGGTGAAATGATGCTCTTTTCTCAAGGACGATAATCACGTGGTGAAGTTCAGGGCACCACAAGGGTGATGTTAAGGGTGTGGATGGTGAAATTATGCTCTTTTCTCAGGGACGATAATCACGTGGTGATGTTCAGTGCGCCACAAGGGTGATGTTAAGGGTGTGGAGGGGGAAATTATGCTCTTTTCTCAAGGACGATAATCACGTGGTTGAGTTCAGGGCACCATAAGTGTGATGTTAAGGGTGTGGAGGGGGAAATTATGCTCTTTTCTCAAGGACGATAATCACGTGGTGATGTTCAGGGCGCCATAAGGGTGATGTTAAGGGTGTGGAGGGGGAAATTATGCTCTTTTCTCAAGGACAATAATCACGTGGTGAAGTTTAAGGCACCACAAGGGTGATATTAAGGGTGTGGATGGGGAAATTATGCTCTTTTCTCAAGGACGATAATCACGAGTCGAAGTTCAGGGCGCCACAAGGGTGATGTTAGGGGTGTGGAGGGGGAAATTATGCTCTTTTCTCAAGGACGATAATCACGTGGTGAAGTTTAAGGCACCACAAGGGTGATATTAAGGGTGTGGATGGGGAAATTATGCTCTATTCTCAAGGACGATAATCACGTGGTGAAGTTCGGGGCACCACAAGGGTGATGTTAAGGGTGTGGAGGGGGAAATTATGCTCTTTTCTCAAGGACGATAATCACGAGTCGAAGTTCAGGGCGCCATAAGGGTGATGTTAAAGGTGTGGAGGGGGAAATTATGCTCTTTTCTCAAGGACGATAATCACGTGGTGAAGTTCAGGGCACCACAAGGGTGATGTTAAGGGTGTGGATGGGGAAATTATGCTCTTTTCTCAAGGACGATAATCACGTGGTGAAGTTCAGGGCACCACAAGGGTGATGTTAAGGGTGTGGAGGGGGAAATTATGCTCTTTTCTCAAGGACGATAATCACGTGGTGAAGTTCAGGGCACCACAAGGGTGATGTTAAGGGTGTGGAGGGGGAAATTATGCTCTTTTCTCAAGGACGATAATCACGTGGTGAAGTTTAAGGCACCACAAGGGTGATATTAAGGGTGTGGATGGGGAAATTATGCTCTTTTCTCAAGGACGATAATCACGTGGTGAAGTTCAGGGCGCCACAAGGGTGATGTTAGGGGTGTGGATGGGGAAATTATGATCATTTCTCAAGGACAATAATCACGTGGTGAAGTTTAAGGCACCACAAGGGTGATATTAAGGGTGTGGATGGGGAAATTATGCTCTTTTCTCAAGGACGATAATCACGTGGTGAAGTTCAGGGCGCCACAAGGGTGATGTTAGGGGTGTGGAGGGGGAAATTATGCTCTTTTCTCAAGGACAATAATCACGTGGTGAAGTTTAAGGCACCACAAGGGTGATATTAAGGGTGTGGATGGGGAAATTATGCTCTTTTCTCGAGGACGATAATCACGAGTCGAAGTTCAGGGCGCCACAAGGGTGATGTTAGGGGTGTGGAGGGGGAAATTATGCTCTTTTCTCAAGGACAATAATCACGTGGTGAAGTTTAAGGCACCACAAGGGTGATATTAAGGGTGTGGATGGGGAAATTATGCTCTTTTCTCAAGGATGATAATCACGTGGTGAAGTTCAGGGCACCACAAAGGTGATGTTAAGGGTGTGGAGGGGGAAATTATGCTCTTTTCTCAAGGACGATAATCACGAGTCGAAGTTCAGGGCGCCATAAGGGTGATGTTAAGGGTGTGGAGGGGGAAATTATGCTCTTTTCTCAAGGACGATAATCACGTGGTGAAGTTCAGGGCACCACAAGGGTGATGTTAAGGGTGTGGATGGTGAAATTATGCTCTTTTCTCAAGGACGATAATAACGTGGTGGAGTTCAGGGCACCACAAGGGTGATGTTAAGGGTGTGGATGGGGAAATTATGCTCTTTTCTCAGGGACGATAATCACGTGGTGAAGTTCAGGGCACCACAAGGGTGATGTTAAGGGTGTGGATGGGGAAATTATGCTCTTTTCTCAAGAACGATAATCACGTGGTGAAGTTCAGGGCACCACAAGGGTGATGTTAAGGGTGTGGATGGGGAAATTATGCTCTTTTCTCAAGGACGATAATCACGTGGTGAAGTTCAGGGCACCACAAGGGTGATGTTAAGGGTGTGGATGGGGAAATTATGCTCTTTTCTCAAGGACGATAATCACGTGGTGAAGTTCAGGGCACCACAAGGATGATGTTAAGGGTGTGGAGGGGGAAATTATGCTCTTTTCTCAAGGAAGATAATCACGTGGTGAAGTTCAGGGCACCACAAGGGTGATGTTAAGGGTGTGGATGGGGAAATTATGCTCTTTTCTCAAGGACGATAATCACGTGGTGAAGTTCAGGGCACCACAAGGGTGATGTTGAAGGTGTGGATGGTGAAATTATGCTCTTTTCTCAAGGACGATAATCACGTGGTGAAGTTCAGGGCACCACAAGGGTGATGTTAAGGGTGTGGAGGGGGAAATTATGCTCTTTTCTCAAGGACGATAATCACGTGGTGGAGTTCAGGGCGCCACAAGGGTGATGTTAAGGGTGTGGATGGGGAAATTATGCTCTTTTCTCAAGGACGATAATCACGTGGTGAAGTTCAGGGCACCACAAGGGTGATGTTAAGGGTGTGGAGGGGGAAATTATGCTCTTTTCTCAAGGACGATAATCACGTGTTGAAGTTCAGGGCGCCACAAGGGTGATGTTAAGGGTGTGGAGGGGGAAATTATGCTCTTTTCTCAAGGACGATAATCACGTGGTTGAGTTCAGGGCGCCACAAGGGTGATGTTAAGTGTGTGGATGGTGAAATTATGCTCTTTTCTCAAGGACGATAATCACGTGGTGAAGTTCAGGGCGCCATAAGGGTGATGTTAAAGGTGTGGAGGGGGAAATTATGCTCTTTTCTCAAGGACGATAATCACGTGGTGGAGTTCAGGGCACCATAAGGGTGATGTTAAGGGTGTGGATGGGGAAATTATGCTCTTATCTCAAGGACAATAATCACGTGGTGAAGTTCAGGGCACCACAAGGGTGATGTTAAGGGTGTGGAGGGGGAAATTATGCTCTTTTCTCAAGGACGATAATCACGTGGTGGAGTTCAGGGCAACACAAGGGTGATGTTAAGGGTGTGGAGGGGGAAATTATGCTCTTTTCTCAAGGACGATAATCACGAGTCGAAGTTCAGGGCGCCACAAGGGTGATGTTAAGGGTGTGGAGGGGGAAATTATGCTCTTTTCTCAAGGACAATAATCACGTGGTGGAGTTCAGGGCACCACAAGGGTGATGTTAAGGGTATGGAGGGGGAAATTATGCTCTTTTTTCAAGGACAATAATCACGTGGTGGAGTTCAGGGCACCACAAGGGTGATGTTAAGGGTATGGAGGGGGAAATTATGCTCTTTTCTCAAGGACGATAATCACGTGGTGAAGTTCAGGGCACCACAAGGGTGATGTTAAGGGTATGGAGGGGGAAATTATGCTCTTTTCTCAAGGACAATAATCACGTGGTGGAGTTCAGGGCGACACAAGGGTGATGTTAAGGGTGTGGAGGGGGAAATTATGCTCTTTTCTCAAGGACGATAATCACGTGGTGGAGTTCAGGGCACCACAAGGGTGATGTCAAGGGTGTGGATGGGGAAATTATGCTCTTTTCTCAAGGACAATAATCACGTGGTGAAGTTCAGGGCACCACAAGGGTGATGTTAAGGGTATGGAGGGGGGAATTATGCTCTTTTCTCAAGGACGATAATCACGTGGTGGAGTTCAGGGCACCACAAGGGTGATGTCAAGGGTGTGGATGGGGAAATTATGCTCTTTTCTCAAGGACAATAATCACGTGGTGAAGTTCAGGGCACCACAAGGGTGATGTTAAGGGTGTGGAGGGGGGAATTATGCTCTTTTCTCAAGGACGATAATCACGTGGTGGAGTTCAGGGCACCACAAGGGTGATGTCAAGGGTGTGGATGGGGAAATTATGCTCTTTTCTCAAGGACAATAATCACGTGGTGAAGTTCAGGGCACCACAAGGGTGATGTTAAGGGTGTGGAGGGGGGAATTATGCTCTTTTCTCAAGGACGATAATCACGTGGTGGAGTTCAGGGCACCACAAGGGTGATGTTAAGGGTGTGGATGGGGAAATTATGCTCCTTTCTCAAGGACAATAATCACGTGGTGATGTTTAGGGAACCACAAGGGTGATGTTAAGGGTGTGGAGGGGGAAATTATGCTCTTTTCTCAAGGACGATAATCACGTCGTTAAGTTCAGGGCACCACAAGGGTGATGTTAAGGGCGTGGATGGTGAAATTATGCTCTTTTCTCGAGGACGATAATCACGTGGTTGAGTTCAGGGCGCCACAAGGGTGATGTTAAGGGAGTGGATGGTGAAATTATGCTTTTTTCTCAAGGACGATAATCACGTGGTGAAGTTTAGGGCGCCACAAGGGTGATGTTAAGGGCGTGGATGGTGAAATTATGCTCTTTTATCAAGGACGATAATCACGTGGTGGAGTTCAGGGCGCCACAAGGGTGATGTTAAGGGTGTGGATAGGGAAATTATGCTCTTTTCTCAAGGACGATAATCACGTGGTGAAGTTCAGGGCACCACAAGGGTGATGTTAAGGGTGTGGAGGGGGAAATTATGCTCTTTTCTCAAGGACGATAATCACGTGGTGAAGTTCAGGGCGCCACAAGGGTGATGTTAAGGGTGTGGAGGGGGAAATTATGCTCTTTTCTCAAGGACGATAATCCCGTGGTGAAGTTCAGGGCGCCACAAGGGTGATGTTAAAGGTGTGGAGGGGGAAATTATGCTCTTTTCTCAAGGACGATAATCACGTGGTGAAGTTCAGGGCGCCACAAGGGTGATGTTAAGGGTGTGGAGGGGGAAATTATGCTCTTTTCTCAAGGACGATAATCACGTGGTGAAGTTCAGGGCACCACAAGGGTGATGTTAAGGATGAAGAGGGGGAAATTATGCTCTTTTCTCAAGGACGATAATCACGTGGTGGAGTTCAGGGCGCCACAAGGGTGATGTTAAGGGTGTGGATGGGGAAATTATGCTCTTTTCTCAAGGACGATAATCACGTGGTTAAGTTCAGGGCGCCACAAGGGTGATGTTAAGGGTGTGGAGGGGGAAATTATGCTCTTTTCTCAAGGACGATAATCACGTGGTGAAGTTCAGGGCGCCACATGGGTGATGTTAAGGGTGTGGAGGGGGAAATTATGCTCTTTTCTCAAGGACGATAATCACGTGGTGAAGTTCAGGGCACCACAAGGGTGATGTTAAGGGTGTGGAGAGGGAAATTATGCTCTTTTCTCAAGGACGATAATCACGTGGTGGAGTTCAGGGCGCCACAAGGGTGATGTTAAGGGTGTGGTGGGGGAAATTATGCTCTTTTCTCAAGGACGATAATCACGAGGTGAAGTTCAGGGCGCCACAAGGGTGATGTTAAGGGTGTGGAGGGGGAAATTATGCTCTTTTCTCAAGGACGATAATCACGTGGTGAAGTTCACGGCACCACAAGGGTGATGTTAAAGGTGTGGAGGGGGAAATTATGCTCTTTTCTCAAGGACGATAATCACGTGGTGAAGTTCAGGGCGCCACAAGCGTGATGTTAAGGGTGTGGATGGGGAAATTATGCTCTTTTCTCAAGGACGATGATCACGTGGTGAAGTTCAGGGCGCCACAAGGGTGATGTTAAGGGTGTGGAGGGGGAAATTATGCTCTTTTCTCAAGGACGATAATCACGTGGTGAAGTTCAGGGCGCCACAAGCGTGATGTTAAGGGTGTGGATGGGGAAATTATGCTCTTTTCTCAAGGACGATAATCACGTGGTGAAGTTCAGGACGACACAAGGGTGATGTTAAGGGTGTGGATGGTGAAATTATGCTCTTTTCTCAAGGACAATAATCACGTGGTGAAGTTCAGGGCGCCACAAGGGTGATGTTAAGGGTGTGGAGGGGGAAATTATGCTCTTTTCTCAAGGACAATAATCACGTGGTTGAGTTCAGGGCACCACAAGGGTGAGGTTAAGGGTGTGGAGGGGGAAATTATGCTCTTTTCTCAAGGACAATAATCACGTGGTGAAGTTCAGGGCACCACAAGGTTGATGTTAAGGGTGTGGAGGGGGAAATTATGCTCTTTTCTCAAGGACGATAATCACGTGGTGAAGTTCAGGGCACCACAAGGGTGAGGTTAAGGGTGTGGAGGGGGAAATTATGCTCTTTTCTCAAGGACAATAATCACGTGGTTGAGTTCAGGGCACCACAAGGGTGATGTTTAGGGTGTGGATGGTGAAATTAAGCTATTTTCTCAAGGACGATAATCACGTGGTGAAGTTCAGGGTGCCACAAGGGTGATGTTAAGGGTGTGGAGGGGAAAATTATGCTCTTTTCTCAAGGACGATAATCACGTGGTGAAGTTCAGGGCGCCACAAGGGTGATGTGGAGGGTGTGGAGGGGGAAATTATGCTCTTTTCTCAAGGACAATAATCACGTGGTGAAGTTCAGGGCACCACAAGGGTGATGTTAAGGGTGTGGAGGGGGAAATTATGCTCTTTTCTCAAGGACGATAATCACGTGGTGAAGTTCAGGGCACCACAAGGGTGATGTTAAGGGTGTGGAGGGGGAAATTATGCTCTTTTCTCAAGGACGATAATCACGTGGTGAAGTTCAGGGCACCACAAGGGTGATGTTAAGGGTGTGGAGGGGGAAATCATGCTCTTTTCTCAAGGACGATAATCACGTGGTGAAGTTCAGGGCACCACAAGGGTGATGTTAAGGGTGTGGAGGGGGAAATTATGCTCTTTTCTCTAGGACAATAATCACGTGGTGGAGTTCAGGGCGCCACAAGGGTGATGTTAAAGGTGTGGAGGGGGAAATTATGCTCTTTTCTCAAGGACGATGATCACGTGGTGAAGTTCAGGGCACCACAAGGGTGATGTTAAGGGTGTGGAGGGGGAAATTATGCTCTTTTCTCAAGGACAATAATCACGTGGTGGAGTTCAGGGAACCACAAGGGTGATGTTAAGGGTGTGGAGGGGGAAATTATGCTCTTTTCTCAAGGACGATAATCACGTGGTTGAGTTCAGGGAACCACAAGGGTGATGTTAAGGGTGTGGAGGGGGAAATTATGCTCTTTTCTCTAGGACAATAATCACGTGGTGGAGTTCAGGGCACCACAAGGGTGATGTTAAGGGTGTGGAGGGGGAAATTATGCTCTTTTCTCAAGGACAATAATCACGTGGTGGAGTTCAGGGAACCACAAGGGTGATGTTAAGGGTGTGGAGGGGGAAATTATGCTCTTTTCTCAAGGCCGATAATCACGTGGTGAAGTTCAGGGCGCCACAAGGGTGATGTTAAGGGTGTGGAGGGGGAAATTATGCTCTTTTCTCTTGGACAATAATCACGTGGTGGAGTTCAGGGAGCCACAAGGGTGATGTTAAAGGTGTGGAGGGGGAAATTATGCTCTTTTCTCAAGGACGATAATCACGTGGTGGAGTTCAGGTCGCCACAAGGGTGATGTTAAGGGTGTGGAGGGGGAAATTATGCTCTTTTCTCAAGGACAATAATCACGTGGTGAAGTTCAGGGCGCCACAAGGGTGATGTTAAGGGTGTGGATGGTGAATTATGCTCTTTTCTCAAGGACGATAATCACGAGTCGAAGTTCAGGGCGCCACAAGGGTGATGTTAAGGGTGTGGATGGTGAAATTATGCTCTTTTCTCAAGGACAATAATAACGTGGTTGAGTTCAGGGCACCACAAGGGTGATGTTAAGGGTGTGGAGGGGGAAATTATGCTCTTTTCTCAAGGACGATAATCACGAGTCGAAGTTCAGGGCGCCACAAGGGTGATGTTAAGGGTGTGGATGGGGAAATTATGCTCTTTTCTCAAGGACGATAATCACGTGGTGAAGTTCAGGGCGCCACAAGGGTGATGTTAAGGGTGTGGATGGGGAAATTATGCTCTTTTCTCAAGGACGATAATCACGTGGTTGAGTTCAGGGTGCCTCAAGGGTGATGTTAAGGGTGTGGATGGTGAAATTATGCTCTTTTCTCAAGGACGATAATCACGTGGTGAAGTTCAGGGCGCCATAAGGGTGATGTTAAGGGTGTGGATGGGGAGATTATGCTCTTTTCTCAAGGACGATAATCACGTGGTGAAGTTCAGGGCGCCATAAGGGTGATGTTAAGGGTGTGGATGGGGAAATTATGCTCTTTTCTCAGGGACGATAATCACGAGTCGAAGTTCAGGGCGCCACAAGGGTGATGTTAAGGGTGTGGATGGGGAAATTATGCTCTTTTCTCAAGGACGATAATCACGTGGTGAAGTTCAGGGCGCCACAAGGGTGATGTTAAGGGTGTGGATGGGGAAATTATGCTCTTTTCTCACGGACGATAATCACGAGTCGAAGTTCAGGGCACCACAAGGGTGATGTTAAGGGTGTGGATGGGGAAATTATGCTCTTTTCTCAAGGACGATAATCACGTGGTGAAGTTCAGGGCGCCACAAGGGTGATGTTAAGGGTGTGGAGGGGGAAATTATGCTCTTTTCTCAAGGACGATAATCACGTGGTGGAGTTCAGGGAGCCACAAGGGTGATGTTAAGGGAGTGGATGGTGAAATTATGCTTTTTTCTCAAGGACGATAATCACGTGGTGAAGTTTAGGGCGCCACAAGGGTGATGTTAAGGGCGTGGATGGTGAAATTATGCTCTTTTATCAAGGACGATAATCACGTGGTGGAGTTCAGGGCGCCACAAGGGTGATGTTAAGGGTGTGGATGGGGAAATTATGCTCTTTTCTCAAGGACGATAATCACGTGGTGAAGTTCAGGGCACCACAAGGGTGATGTTAAGGGTGTGGAGGGGGAAATTATGCTCTTTTCTCAAGGACGATAATCACGTGGTGAAGTTCAGGGCGCCACAAGGGTGATGTTAAGGGTGTGGAGGGGGAAATTATGCTCTTTTCTCAAGGACGATAATCCCGTGGTGAAGTTCAGGGCGCCACAAGGGTGATGTTAAAGGTGTGGAGGGGGAAATTATGCTCTTTTCTCAAGGACGATAATCACGTGGTGAAGTTCAGGGCGCCACAAGGGTGATGTTAAGGGTGTGGAGGGGGAAATTATGCTCTTTTCTCAAGGACGATAATCACGTGGTGAAGTTCAGGGCACCACAAGGGTGATGTTAAGGATGAAGAGGGGGAAATTATGCTCTTTTCTCAAGGACGATAATCACGTGGTGGAGTTCAGGGCGCCACAAGGGTGATGTTAAGGGTGTGGATGGGGAAATTATGCTCTTTTCTCAAGGACGATAATCACGTGGTTAAGTTCAGGGCGCCACAAGGGTGATGTTAAGGGTGTGGAGGGGGAAATTATGCTCTTTTCTCAAGGACGATAATCACGTGGTGAAGTTCAGGGCGCCACATGGGTGATGTTAAGGGTGTGGAGGGGGAAATTATGCTCTTTTCTCAAGGACGATAATCACGTGGTGAAGTTCAGGGCACCACAAGGGTGATGTTAAGGGTGTGGAGGGGGAAATTATGCTCTTTTCTCAAGGACGATAATCACGTGGTGGAGTTCAGGGCGCCACAAGGGTGATGTTAAGGGTGTGGTGGGGGAAATTATGCTCTTTTCTCAAGGACGATAATCACGAGGTGAAGTTCAGGGCGCCACAAGGGTGATGTTAAGGGTGTGGAGGGGGAAATTATGCTCTTTTCTCAAGGACGATAATCACGTGGTGAAGTTCACGGCACCACAAGGGTGATGTTAAAGGTGTGGAGGGGGAAATTATGCTCTTTTCTCAAGGACGATAATCACGTGGTGAAGTTCAGGGCGCCACAAGCGTGATGTTAAGGGTGTGGATGGGGAAATTATGCTCTTTTCTCAAGGACGATGATCACGTGGTGAAGTTCAGGGCGCCACAAGGGTGATGTTAAGAGTGTGGAGGGGGAAATTATGCTCTTTTCTCAAGGACGATAATCACGTGGTGAAGTTCAGGGCGCCACAAGCGTGATGTTAAGGGTGTGGATGGGGAAATTATGCTCTTTTCTCAAGGACGATAATCACGTGGTGAAGTTCAGGACGACACAAGGGTGATGTTAAGGGTGTGGATGGTGAAATTATGCTCTTTTCTCAAGGACAATAATCACGTGGTGAAGTTCAGGGCGCCACAAGGGTGATGTTAAGGGTGTGGAGGGGGAAATTATGCTCTTTTCTCAAGGACAATAATCACGTGGTTGAGTTCAGGGCACCACAAGGGTGAGGTTAAGGGTGTGGAGGGGGAAATTATGCTCTTTTCTCAAGGACAATAATCACGTGGTGAAGTTCAGGGCACCACAAGGGTGATGTTAAGGGTGTGGAGGGGGAAATTATGCTCTTTTCTCAAGGACGATAATCACGTGGTGAAGTTCAGGGCACCACAAGGGTGAGGTTAAGGGTGTGGAGGGGGAAATTATGCTCTTTTCTCAAGGACAATAATCACGTGGTTGAGTTCAGGGCACCACAAGGGTGATGTTTAGGGTGTGGATGGTGAAATTAAGCTATTTTCTCAAGGACGATAATCACGTGGTGAAGTTCAGGGTGCCACAAGGGTGATGTTAAGGGTGTGGAGGGGAAAATTATGCTCTTTTCTCAAGGACGATAATCACGTGGTGAAGTTCAGGGCGCCACAAGGGTGATGTGGAGGGTGTGGAGGGGGAAATTATGCTCTTTTCTCAAGGACAATAATCACGTGGTGAAGTTCAGGGCACCACAAGGGTGATGTTAAGGGTGTGGAGGGGGAAATTATGCTCTTTTCTCAAGGACGATAATCACGTGGTGAAGTTCAGGGCACCACAAGGGTGATGTTAAGGGTGTGGAGGGGGAAATTATGCTCTTTTCTCAAGGACGATAATCACGTGGTGAAGTTCAGGGCACCACAAGGGTGATGTTAAGGGTGTGGAGGGGGAAATCATGCTCTTTTCTCAAGGACGATAATCACGTGGTGAAGTTCAGGGCACCACAAGGGTGATGTTAAGGGTGTGGAGGGGGAAATTATGCTCTTTTCTCTAGGACAATAATCACGTGGTGGAGTTCAGGGCGCCACAAGGGTGATGTTAAAGGTGTGTAGGGGGAAATTATGCTCTTTTCTCAAGGACGATGATCACGTGGTGAAGTTCAGGGCACCACAAGGGTGATGTTAAGGGTGTGGAGGGGGAAATTATGATCTTTTCTCAAGGACAATAATCACGTGGTGGAGTTCAGGGAACCACAAGGGTGATGTTAAGGGTGTGGAGGGGGAAATTATGCTCTTTTCTCAAGGACGATAATCACGTGGTTGAGTTCAGGGAACCACAAGGGTGATGTTAAGGGTGTGGAGGGGGAAATTATGCTCTTTTCTCTAGGACAATAATCACGTGGTGGAGTTCAGGGCACCACAAGGGTGATGTTAAGGGTGTGGAGGGGGAAATTATGCTCTTTTCTCAAGGACAATAATCACGTGGTGGAGTTCAGGGAACCACAAGGGTGATGTTAAGGGTGTGGAGGGGGAAATTATGCTCTTTTCTCAAGGCCGATAATCACGTGGTGAAGTTCAGGGCGCCACAAGGGTGATGTTAAGGGTGTGGAGGGGGAAATTATGCTCTTTTCTCTTGGACAATAATCACGTGGTGGAGTTCAGGGCGCCACAAGGGTGATGTTAAAGGTGTGGAGGGGGAAATTATGCTCTTTTCTCAAGGACGATAATCACGTGGTGGAGTTCAGGTCGCCACAAGGGTGATGTTAAGGGTGTGGAGGGGGAAATTATGCTCTTTTCTCAAGGACAATAATCACGTGGTGAAGTTCAGGGCGCCACAAGCGTGATGTTAAGGGTGTGGATGGTGAATTATGCTCTTTTCTCAAGGACGATAATCACGAGTCGAAGTTCAGGGCGCCACAAGGGTGATGTTAAGGGTGTGGATGGTGAAATTATGCTCTTTTCTCAAGGACAATAATAACGTGGTTGAGTTCAGGGCACCACAAGGGTGATGTTAAGGGTGTGGAGGGGGAAATTATGCTCTTTTCTCAAGGACGATAATCACGAGTCGAAGTTCAGGGCGCCACAAGGGTGATGTTAAGGGTGTGGATGGGGAAATTATGCTCTTTTCTCAAGGACGATAATCACGTGGTGAAGTTCAGGGCGCCACAAGGGTGATGTTAAGGGTGTGGATGGGGAAATTATGCTCTTTTCTCAAGGACGATAATCACGTGGTTGAGTTCAGGGTGCCTCAAGGGTGATGTTAAGGGTGTGGATGGTGAAATTATGCTCTTTTCTCAAGGACGATAATCACGTGGTGAAGTTCAGGGCGCCATAAGGGTGATGTTAAGGGTGTGGATGGGGAGATTATGCTCTTTTCTCAAGGACGATAATCACGTGGTGAAGTTCAGGGCGCCATAAGGGTGATGTTAAGGGTGTGGATGGGGAAATTATGCTCTTTTCTCAGGGACGATAATCACGAGTCGAAGTTCAGGGCGCCACAAGGGTGATGTTAAGGGTGTGGATGGGGAAATTATGCTCTTTTCTCAAGGACGATAATCACGTGGTGAAGTTCAGGGCGCCACAAGGGTGATGTTAAGGGTGTGGATGGGGAAATTATGCTCTTTTCTCAGGGACGATAATCACGAGTCGAAGTTCAGGGCACCACAAGGGTGATGTTAAGGGTGTGGATGGGGAAATTATGCTCTTTTCTCAAGGACGATAATCACGTGGTGAAGTTCAGGGCGCCACAAGGGTGATGTTAAGGGTGTGGAGGGGGAAATTATGCTCTTTTCTCAAGGACGATAATCACGTGGTGGAGTTCAGGGAGCCACAAGGGTGATGTTAAGGGTGTGGAGGGGAAAATTATGCTCTTTTCTCAAGGACGATAATCACGTGGTGAAGTTCAGGGCGCCACAAGGGTGATGTTAAGGGTGTGGAGGGGGAAATTATGCTCTTTTCTCAAGGACGATAATCAAATGGTGGAGTTCAGGGCGCCACAAGGGTGATGTTAAGGGTGTGGAGGGGGAAATTATGCTCTTTTCTCAGGGACGATAATCACGTGGTGAAGTTCGGGGCGCCACAAGGGTGATGCTAAGGGTGTGGATGGTGAAATTATGCTCTTTTCTCAAGGACGATAATCACGTGGTGAAGTTCAGGGCAACACAAGGGTGATGTTGAGGGTGTGGAGGGGGAAATTATGCTCTTTTCTCAAGGACAATAATCACGTGGTGAAGTTCAGGGCGCCACAAGGGTGATGTTAAGGGTGTGGATGGGGAAATTATGCTCTTCTCTCAAGGACGATAATCACGTGGTGAAGTTCAGGGCGCCACAAGGGTGATGTTAAGGGTGTGGCGGGGGAAATTATGCTCTTTTCTCAAGGACGATAATCACGTGGTGAAGTTCAGGGCGCCACAAGGGTGATGTTAAGGGTCTGGAAGGTGAAATTATGCTCTTTTCTCAAGGACGATAATCACGTGGTTGAGTTCGGGGCACCACAAGGGTGATGTTAAGGGTGTGGAGGGGGAAATTATGCTCTTTTCTCAAGGACAATAATCACGTGGTGAAGTTCAGGGCACCACAAGGGTGATGTTAAGGATGTGGATGGTGAAATTATGCTCTTTTCTCAAGGACGATAATCACGTGGTGAAGTTCAGGGAACCACAAGGGTGATGTTAAGGATGTGGATGGTGAAATTATGCTCTTTTCTCAAGGACGATAATCACGTGGTGAAGTTCAGGGCGCCACAAGGGTGATGTTAAGGATGTGGATGGTGAAATTATGCTCTTTTCTCAAGGACGATAATCACGTGGTGAAGTTCTGGGCGCCACAAGGATGATGTTAAGGGTCTGGAGGGGGAAATTATGCTCTTTTCTCAAGGACGATAATCACGTGGTTAAGTTCGGGGCGCCACAAGGGTGATGTTAAGGGTCTGGAGGGGGAAATTATGCTATTTTCTCAAGGACGATAATCACGTGGTGAAGTTCAGGGCGCCACAAGGGTGATGTTGAGGGTGTGGAGGGGGAAATTATGCTCTTTTCTCAAGGACAATAATCACGTGGTGAAGTTTAGGGCACCACAAGGGTGATGTTAAGGGTGTGGTTGGTGAAATTATGCTCTTTTCTCAAGGACGATAATCACGTGGTTGAGTACAGGGCACCACAAGGGTAATGATAAGGGTGTGGAGGGGGAAATTATGCTTTTTTCTCAAGGACGATAATGACGTGGTTGAGTTCAGGGCACCACAAGGGTGATGTTAAGGGTGTGGAGGGGGAAATTATGCTCTTTTCTCAAGGACGATAATCACGTGGTGAAGTTCAGGGCGCCACAAGGGTGATGTTAAGGGTCTGGAGGGTGAAATTATGCTCTTTTCTCAAGGACAATAATCACGTGGTGAAGTTCAGGGCGCTACAAGGGTGATGTTAAGGGTCTGGAGGATGAAATTATGCTCTTTTCTCAAGGACAATAATCACGTGGTGAATTTCATGGCGCCACAAGGGTGATGTTAAGGGTATGGATGGTGAAATTAGGCTCTTTTCTCAAGGACAATAATCACTTGGTGAAGTTCAGGGCGCCACAAGGGTGATGTTGAGGGTGTGGATGGTGAAATTATGCTCTTTTCTCAAGGACAATAATCTCGTGGTGAAGTTTAGGGCACCACAAGGGTGATGTTAAGGGTGTGGATGGTGAAATTATGCTCTTTTCTCAAGGACAATAATCACGTGGTTGAGTTCAGGGCACCACAAGGGTGATGTTAAGGGTGTGGATGGTGGAATTATGCTCTTTTCTCAAGGACGATAATCACGTGGTTGAGTTCAGGGAACCACAAGGGTGATGTTAAGGGCGTGGATGGTGAAATTATGCTCTTTTCTCAAGGACGATAATCAAGTGGTTGAGTTCAGGGCACCACAAGGGTGATGTCAAGGGTGTGGATGGTGGAATTATGCTCTTTTCTCAAGGACGATAATCACGTGGTTGAGTTCAGGGCACCACAAGGGTGATGTTAAAGGTGTGGATGGTGAAATTATGCTCTTTTCTCAAGGACGATAATCACGTGGTTGAGTTCAGGGCGCCACAAGGGTGATGTTGAGTGTGTGGATGGTGAAATTATGCTCTTTTCTCAAGGACGATAATCACGTGGTGATGTTCAGGGAACCACAAGGGTGATGTTAAGGGTGTGGAGGGGGAAATTAGGCTCTTTTCTCAAGGACGATAATCACGTGGTGAAGTTCAGGGCCCCACAAGGGTGATGTTAAGGGTGTGGAGGGGGAAATTATGCTCTTTTCTCAAGGACGATAATCACGTGGTGAAGTTCAGGGCGCCACAAGGGTGATGTTAAGGGTGTGGAGGGGGGAATTATGATCTTTTCTCAAGGACGATAATCACGTGGTGGAGTTCAGGGCACCACAAGGGTGATGTTAAGGGCGTGGATGGTGAAATTATGCTCTTTTCTCAAGGACGATAATCATGTGGTGAAGTTCAGGGCACCACAAGGGTGATGTTAAAGGTGTGGATGATGAAATTATGCTCTTTTCTCAAGGACGATAATCACGTGGTTGAGTTCAGGGCACCACAAGGGTGATGTTAAAGGTGTGGATGATGAAATTATGCTCTTTTCTCAAGAACGATAATCACGTGGTGAAGTTCAGTGCGCCACAAGGGTGATGTTAAGGGTGTGGACGGTGAAATTATGCTCTTTTCTCAAGGACGATAATCACGTGGTGAAGTTCAGGGCGCCACAAGGGTGATGTTAAGGGTGTGGATGGTGAAATTATGCTCTTTTCTCAAGGACGATAATCACGTGGTTGAGTTCAGGGCACCACAAGGGTGATGTTAAAGGTGTGGATGATGAAATTATGCTCTTTTCTCAAGGACGATAATCACGTGGTGGAGTTCAGGGCACCACAAGGGTGATGTTGAAGGTGTGGATGGTGAAATTATGCTCTTTTCTCAAGGACGATAATCACGTGGTGAAGTTCAGGGCGCCACAAGGGTGATGTAAAGGGTGTGGAGGGGGGAATTATGCTCTTTTCTCAAGGACGATAATCACGTGGTGGAGTTCAGGGCACCACAAGGGTGATGTTAAAGGTGTGGATGGTGAAATTATGCTCTTTTCTCAAGGACGATAATAATGTGGTGAAGTTCAGGGCGCCACAAGGGTGATGTTAAGGGTGTGGATGGTGAAATTATGCTCTTTTCTCAAGAACGATAATCACGTGGTGAAGTTCAGGGCGCCACAAGGGTGATGTTAAGGGTGTGGACGGTGGAATTATGCTCTTATCTCAAGGACGATAATCACGTGGTGAAGATCAGGGCGCCACAAGAGTGATGTTAAGGGTGTGGAGGGAGAAATTATGCTCTTTTCTCAAGGACGATAATCACGTGGTTGAGTTCAGGGCACCACAAGGGTGATGTTAAGTGTGTGGATGGTGAAATTATGCTCTTTTCTCAAGGACGATAATCACGTGGTGATGTTTAGGGAACCACAAGGGTGATGTTAAGGGTGTGGAGGGGGAAATTATGCTCTTTTCTCAAGGACGATAATCACGTCGTTAAGTTCAGGGCACCACAAGGGTGATGTTAAGGGCGTGGATGGTGAAATTATGCTCTTTTCTCGAGGACGATAATCACGTGGTTGAGTTCAGGGCGCCACAAGGGTGATGTTAAGGGAGTGGATGGTGAAATTATGCTTTTTTCTCAAGGACGATAATCACGTGGTGAAGTTTAGGGCGCCACAAGGGTGATGTTAAGGGCGTGGATGGTGAAATTATGCTCTTTTATCAAGGACGATAATCACGTGGTGGAGTTCAGGGCGCCACAAGGGTGATGTTAAGGGTGTGGATGGGGAAATTATGCTCTTTTCTCAAGGACGATAATCACTTGGTGAAGTTCAGGGCACCACAAGGGTGATGTTAAGGGTGTGGAGGGGGAAATTATGCTCTTTTCTCAAGGACGATAATCACGTGGTGAAGTTCAGGGCGCCACAAGGGTGATGTTAAGGGTGTGGAGGGGGAAATTATGCTCTTTTCTCAAGGACGATAATCACGTGGTGAAGTTCAGGGCGCCACAAGGGTGATGTTAAGGGTGTGGAGGGGGAAATTATGCTCTTTTCTCAAGGACGATAATCACGTGGTGAAGTTCAGGGCGCCACAAGGGTGATGTTAAGGGTGTGGAGGGGGAAATTATGCTCTTTTCTCAAGGACGATAATCACGTGGTGAAGTTCAGGGCACCACAAGGGTGATGTTAAGGATGAAGAGGGGGAAATTATGCTCTTTTCTCAAGGACGATAATCACGTGGTGGAGTTCAGGGCGCCACAAGGGTGATGTTAAGGGTGTGGATGGGGAAATTATGCTCTTTTCTCAAGGACGATAATCACGTGGTGAAGTTCAGGGCGCCACAAGGGTGATGTTAAGGGTGTGGAGGGGGAAATTATGCTCTTTTCTCAAGGACGATAATCACGTGGTGAAGTTCAGGGCGCCACATGGGTGATGTTAAGGGTGTGGAGGGGGAAATTATGCTCTTTTCTCAAGGACGATAATCACGTGGTGAAGTTCAGGGCACCACAAGGGTGATGTTAAGGGTGTGGAGGGGGAAATTATGCTCTTTTCTCAAGGACGATAATCACGTGGTGAAGTTCAGGGCACCACAAGGGTGATGTTAAGGGTGTGGAGGGGGAAATCATGCTCTTTTCTCAAGGACGATAATCACGTGGTGAAGTTCAGGGCACCACAAGGGTGATGTTAAGGGTGTGGAGGGGGAAATTATGCTCTTTTCTCTAGGACAATAATCACGTGGTGGAGTTCAGGGCGCCACAAGGGTGATGTTAAAGGTGTGTAGGGGGAAATTATGCTCTTTTCTCAAGGACGATGATCACGTGGTGAAGTTCAGGGCACCACAAGGGTGATGTTAAGGGTGTGGAGGGGGAAATTATGCTCTTTTCTCAAGGACAATAATCACGTGGTGGAGTTCAGGGAACCACAAGGGTGATGTTAAGGGTGTGGAGGGGGAAATTATGCTCTTTTCTCAAGGACGATAATCACGTGGTTGAGTTCAGGGAACCACAAGGGTGATGTTAAGGGTGTGGAGGGGGAAATTATGCTCTTTTCTCTAGGACAATAATCACGTGGTGGAGTTCAGGGCACCACAAGGGTGATGTTAAGGGTGTGGAGGGGGAAATTATGCTCTTTTCTCAAGGACAATAATCACGTGGTGGAGTTCAGGGAACCACAAGGGTGATGTTAAGGGTGTGGAGGGGGAAATTATGCTCTTTTCTCAAGGCCGATAATCACGTGGTGAAGTTCAGGGCGCCACAAGGGTGATGTTAAGGGTGTGGAGGGGGAAATTATGCTCTTTTCTCTTGGACAATAATCACGTGGTGGAGTTCAGGGCGCCACAAGGGTGATGTTAAAGGTGTGGAGGGGGAAATTATGCTCTTTTCTCAAGGACGATAATCACGTGGTGGAGTTCAGGTCGCCACAAGGGTGATGTTAAGGGTGTGGAGGGGGAAATTATGCTCTTTTCTCAAGGACAATAATCACGTGGTGAAGTTCAGGGCGCCACAAGAGTGATGTTAAGGGTGTGGATGGTGAATTATGCTCTTTTCTCAAGGACGATAATCACGAGTCGAAGTTCAGGGCGCCACAAGGGTGATGTTAAGGGTGTGGATGGTGAAATTATGCTCTTTTCTCAAGGACAATAATAACGTGGTTGAGTTCAGGGCACCACAAGGGTGATGTTAAGGGTGTGGAGGGGGAAATTATGCTCTTTTCTCAAGGACGATAATCACGAGTCGAAGTTCAGGGCGCCACAAGGGTGATGTTAAGGGTGTGGATGGGGAAATTATGCTCTTTTCTCAAGGACGATAATCACGTGGTGAAGTTCAGGGCGCCACAAGGGTGATGTTAAGGGTGTGGATGGGGAAATTATGCTCTTTTCTCAAGGACGATAATCACGTGGTTGAGTTCAGGGTGCCTCAAGGGTGATGTTAAGGGTGTGGATGGTGAAATTATGCTCTTTTCTCAAGGACGATAATCACGTGGTGAAGTTCAGGGCGCCATAAGGGTGATGTTAAGGGTGTGGATGGGGAGATTATGCTCTTTTCTCAAGGACGATAATCACGTGGTGAAGTTCAGGGCGCCATAAGGGTGATGTTAAGGGTGTGGATGGGGAAATTATGCTCTTTTCTCAGGGACGATAATCACGAGTCGAAGTTCAGGGCGCCACAAGGGTGATGTTAAGGGTGTGGATGGGGAAATTATGCTCTTTTCTCAAGGACGATAATCACGTGGTGAAGTTCAGGGCGCCACAAGGGTGATGTTAAGGGTGTGGATGGGGAAATTATGCTCTTTTCTCAGGGACGATAATCACGAGTCGAAGTTCAGGGCACCACAAGGGTGATGTTAAGGGTGTGGATGGGGAAATTATGCTCTTTTCTCAAGGACGATAATCACGTGGTGAAGTTCAGGGCGCCACAAGGGTGATGTTAAGGGTGTGGAGGGGGAAATTATGCTCTTTTCTCAAGGACGATAATCACGTGGTGGAGTTCAGGGAGCCACAAGGGTGATGTTAAGGGTGTGGAGGGGAAAATTATGCTCTTTTCTCAAGGACGATAATCACGTGGTGAAGTTCAGGGCGCCACAAGGGTGATGTTAAGGGTGTGGAGGGGGAAATTATGCTCTTTTCTCAAGGACGATAATCAAATGGTGGAGTTCAGGGCGCCACAAGGGTGATGTTAAGGGTGTGGAGGGGGAAATTATGCTCTTTTCTCAGGGACGATAATCACGTGGTGAAGTTCGGGGCGCCACAAGGGTGATGCTAAGGGTGTGGATGGTGAAATTATGCTCTTTTCTCAAGGACGATAATCACGTGGTGAAGTTCAGGGCAACACAAGGGTGATGTTGAGGGTGTGGAGGGGGAAATTATGCTCTTTTCTCAAGGACAATAATCAGGTGGTGAAGTTCAGGGCGCCACAAGGGTGATGTTAAGGGTGTGGATGGGGAAATTAGGCTCTTCTCTCAAGGACGATAATCACGTGGTGAAGTTCAGGGCGCCACAAGGGTGATGTTAAGGGTGTGGCGGGGGAAATTATGCTCTTTTCTCAAGGACGATAATCACGTGGTGAAGTTCAGGGCGCCACAAGGGTGATGTTAAGGGTCTGGAAGGTGAAATTATGCTCTTTTCTCAAGGACGATAATCACGTGGTTGAGTTCGGGGCACCACAAGGGTGATGTTAAGGGTGTGGAGGGGGAAATTATGCTCTTTTCTCAAGGACAATAATCACGTGGTGAAGTTCAGGGCACCACAAGGGTGATGTTAAGGATGTGGATGGTGAAATTATGCTCTTTTCTCAAGGACGATAATCACGTGGTGAAGTTCAGGGAACCACAAGGGTGATGTTAAGGATGTGGATGGTGAAATTATGCTCTTTTCTCAAGGACGATAATCACGTGGTGAAGTTCAGGGCGCCACAAGGGTGATGTTAAGGATGTGGATGGTGAAATTATGCTCTTTTCTCAAGGACGATAATCACGTGGTGAAGTTCTGGGCGCCACAAGGATGATGTTAAGGGTCTGGAGGGGGAAATTATGCTCTTTTCTCAAGGACGATAATCACGTGGTTAAGTTCGGGGCGCCACAAGGGTGATGTTAAGGGTCTGGAGGGGGAAATTATGCTATTTTCTCAAGGACGATAATCACGTGGTGAAGTTCAGGGCGCCACAAGGGTGATGTTGAGGGTGTGGAGGGGGAAATTATGCTCTTTTCACAAGGACAATAATCACGTGGTGAAGTTTAGGGCACCACAAGGGTGATGTTAAGGGTGTGGTTGGTGAAATTATGCTCTTTTCTCAAGGACGATAATCACGTGGTTGAGTACAGGGCACCACAAGGGTAATGATAAGGGTGTGGAGGGGGAAATTATGCTTTTTTCTCAAGGACGATAATGACGTGGTTGAGTTCAGGGCACCACAAGGGTGATGTTAAGGGTGTGGAGGGGGAAATTATGCTCTTTTCTCAAGGACGATAATCACGTGGTGAAGTTCAGGGCGCCACAAGGGTGATGTTAAGGGTCTGGAGGGTGAAATTATGCTCTTTTCTCAAGGACAATAATCACGTGGTGAAGTTCAGGGCGCTACAAGGGTGATGTTAAGGGTCTGGAGGATGAAATTATGCTCTTTTCTCAAGGACAATAATCACGTGGTGAATTTCATGGCGCCACAAGGGTGATGTTAAGGGTATGGATGGTGAAATTAGGCTCTTTTCTCAAGGACAATAATCACTTGGTGAAGTTCAGGGCGCCACAAGGGTGATGTTGAGGGTGTGGATGGTGAAATTATGCTCTTTTCTCAAGGACAATAATCTCGTGGTGAAGTTTAGGGCACCACAAGGGTGATGTTAAGGGTGTGGATGGTGAAATTATGCTCTTCTATCAAGGACAATAATCACGTGGTTGAGTTCAGGGCACCACAAGGGTGATGTTAAGGGTGTGGATGGTGGAATTATGCTCTTTTCTCAAGGACGATAATCACGTGGTTGAGTTCAGGGAACCACAAGGGTGATGTTAAGGGCGTGGATGGTGAAATTATGCTCTTTTCTCAAGGACGATAATCAAGTGGTTGAGTTCAGGGCACCACAAGGGTGATGTCAAGGGTGTGGATGGTGGAATTATGCTCTTTTCTCAAGGACGATAATCACGTGGTTGAGTTCAGGGCACCACAAGGGTGATGTTAAAGGTGTGGATGGTGAAATTATGCTCTTTTCTCAAGGACGATAATCACGTGGTTGAGTTCAGGGCGCCACAAGGGTGATGTTGAGTGTGTGGATGGTGAAATTATGCTCTTTTCTCAAGGACGATAATCACGTGGTGATGTTCAGGGAACCACAAGGGTGATGTTAAGGGTGTGGAGGGGGAAATTAGGCTCTTTTCTCAAGGACGATAATCACGTGGTGAAGTTCAGGGCCCCACAAGGGTGATGTTAAGGGTGTGGAGGGGGAAATTATGCTCTTTTCTCAAGGACGATAATCACGTGGTGAAGTTCAGGGCGCCACAAGGGTGATGTTAAGGGTGTGGAGGGGGGAATTATGATCTTTTCTCAAGGACGATAATCACGTGGTGGAGTTCAGGGCACCACAAGGGTGATGTTAAGGGCGTGGATGGTGAAATTATGCTCTTTTCTCAAGGACGATAATCATGTGGTGAAGTTCAGGGCACCACAAGGGTGATGTTAAAGGTGTGGATGATGAAATTATGCTCTTTTCTCAAGGACGATAATCACGTGGTTGAGTTCAGGGCACCACAAGGGTGATGTTAAAGGTGTGGATGATGAAATTATGCTCTTTTCTCAAGAACGATAATCACGTGGTGAAGTTCAGTGCGCCACAAGGGTGATGTTAAGGGTGTGGACGGTGAAATTATGCTCTTTTCTCAAGGACGATAATCACGTGGTGAAGTTCAGGGCGCCACAAGGGTGATGTTAAGGGTGTGGATGGTGAAATTATGCTCTTTTCTCAAGGACGATAATCACGTGGTTGAGTTCAGGGCACCACAAGGGTGATGTTAAAGGTGTGGATGATGAAATTATGCTCTTTTCTCAAGGACGATAATCACGTGGTGGAGTTCAGGGCACCACAAGGGTGATGTTGAAGGTGTGGATGGTGAAATTATGCTCTTTTCTCAAGGACGATAATCACGTGGTGAAGTTCAGGGCGCCACAAGGGTGATGTAAAGGGTGTGGAGGGGGGAATTATGCTCTTTTCTCAAGGACGATAATCACGTGGTGGAGTTCAGGGCACCACAAGGGTGATGTTAAAGGTGTGGATGGTGAAATTATGCTCTTTTCTCAAGGACGATAATAATGTGGTGAAGTTCAGGGCGCCACAAGGGTGATGTTAAGGGTGTGGATGGTGAAATTATGCTCTTTTCTCAAGAACGATAATCACGTGGTGAAGTTCAGGGCGCCACAAGGGTGATGTTAAGGGTGTGGACGGTGGAATTATGCTCTTATCTCAAGGACGATAATCACGTGGTGAAGATCAGGGCGCCACAAGAGTGATGTTAAGGGTGTGGAGGGAGAAATTATGCTCTTTTCTCAAGGACGATAATCACGTGGTTGAGTTCAGGGCACCACAAGGGTGATGTTAAGTGTGTGGATGGTGAAATTATGCTCTTTTCTCAAGGACGATAATCACGTGGTGATGTTTAGGGAACCACAAGGGTGATGTTAAGGGTGTGGAGGGGGAAATTATGCTCTTTTCTCAAGGACGATAATCACGTCGTTAAGTTCAGGGCACCACAAGGGTGATGTTAAGGGCGTGGATGGTGAAATTATGCTCTTTTCTCGAGGACGATAATCACGTGGTTGAGTTCAGGGCGCCACAAGGGTGATGTTAAGGGAGTGGATGGTGAAATTATGCTTTTTTCTCAAGGACGATAATCACGTGGTGAAGTTTAGGGCGCCACAAGGGTGATGTTAAGGGCGTGGATGGTGAAATTATGCTCTTTTATCAAGGACGATAATCACGTGGTGGAGTTCAGGGCGCCACAAGGGTGATGTTAAGGGTGTGGATGGGGAAATTATGCTCTTTTCTCAAGGACGATAATCACTTGGTGAAGTTCAGGGCACCACAAGGGTGATGTTAAGGGTGTGGAGGGGGAAATTATGCTCTTTTCTCAAGGACGATAATCACGTGGTGAAGTTCAGGGCGCCACAAAGGTGATGTTAAGGGTGTGGAGGGGGAAATTATGCTCTTTTCTCAAGGACGATAATCACGTGGTGAAGTTCAGGGCGCCACAAGGGTGATGTTAAGGGTGTGGAGGGGGAAATTATGCTCTTTTCTCAAGGACGATAATCACGTGGTGAAGTTCAGGGCGCCACAAGGGTGATGTTAAGGGTGTGGAGGGGGAAATTATGCTCTTTTCTCAAGGACGATAATCACGTGGTGAAGTTAAGGGCACCACAAGGGTGATGTTAAGGATGAAGAGGGGGAAATTATGCTCTTTTCTCAAGGACGATAATCACGTGGTGGAGTTCAGGGCGCCACAAGGGTGATGTTAAGGGTGTGGATGGGGAAATTATGCTCTTTTCTCAAGGACGATAATCACGTGGTGAAGTTCAGGGCGCCACAAGGGTGATGTTAAGGGTGTGGAGGGGGAAATTATGCTCTTTTCTCAAGGACGATAATCACGTGGTGAAGTTCAGGGCGCCACATGGGTGATGTTAAGGGTGTGGAGGGGGAAATTATGCTCTTTTCTCAAGGACGATAATCACGTGGTGAAGTTCAGGGCACCACAAGGGTGATGTTAAGGGTGTGGAGGGGGAAATTATGCTCTTTTCTCAAGGACGATAATCACGTGGTGGAGTTCAGGGCGCCACAAGGGTGATGTTAAGGGTGTGGATGGGGAAATTATGCTCTTTTCTCAAGGACGATAATCACGTGGTGAAGTTCAGGGCACCACAAGAGTGATGTTAAGGGTGTGGAGGGGGAAATTATGCTCTTTTCTCAAGGACGATAATCACGTGTTGAAGTTCAGGGCGCCACAAGGGTGATGTTAAGGGTGTGGAGGGGGAAATTATGCTCTTTTCTCAAGGACGATAATCACGTGGTTGAGTTCAGGGCGCCACAAGGGTGATGTTAAGTGTGTGGATGGTGAAATTATGCTCTTTTCTCAAGGACGATAATCACGTGGTGAAGTTCAGGGCGCCATAAGGGTGATGTTGAAGGTGTGGAGGGGGAAATTATGCTCTTTTCTCAAGGACGATAATCACGTGGTGGAGTTCAGGGCACCATAAGGGTGATGTTAAGGGTGTGGATGGGGAAATTATGCTCTTATCTCAAGGACAATAATCACGTGGTGAAGTTCAGGGCACCACAAGGGTGATGTTAAGGGTATGGAGGGGGAAATTATGCTCTTTTCTCAAGGACAATAATCACGTGGTGGAGTTCAGGGCGACAGAAGGGTGATGTTAAGGGTGTGGAGGGGGAAATTATGCTCTTTTCTCAAGGACGATAATCACGTGGTGGAGTTCAGGGCGCCACAAGGGTGATGTTAAGGGTGTGGATGGGGAAATTATGCTCTTTTCTCAAGGACGATAATCACGTGGTGAAGTTCAGGGCACCACAAGGGTGATGTTAA
The DNA here is from genome assembly GCA_964007535.1 of Brachyptera risi. Taxonomy (NCBI): domain Eukaryota; kingdom Metazoa; phylum Arthropoda; class Insecta; order Plecoptera; family Taeniopterygidae; genus Brachyptera; species Brachyptera risi. The sequence continues at coordinate 48,807,315 of OZ023329.1, read as the reverse complement.
GGGTGTGGAGGGGGAAATTATGCTCTTTTCTCAAGGACGATAATCACGTGTTGAAGTTCAGGGCGCCACAAGGGTGATGTTAAGGGTGTGGAGGGGGAAATTATGCTCTTTTCTCAAGGACGATAATCACGTGGTTGAGTTCAGGGCGCCACAAGGGTGATGTTAAGTGTGTGGATGGTGAAATTATGCTCTTTTCTCAAGGACGATAATCACGTGGTGAAGTTCAGGGCGCCATAAGGGTGATGTTGAAGGTGTGGAGGGGGAAATTATGCTCTTTTCTCAAGGACGATAATCACGTGGTGGAGTTCAGGGCACCATAAGGGTGATGTTAAGGGTGTGGATGGGGAAATTATGCTCTTATCTCAAGGACAATAATCACGTGGTGAAGTTCAGGGCACCACAAGGGTGATGTTAAGGGTATGGAGGGGGAAATTATGCTCTTTTCTCAAGGACAATAATCACGTGGTGGAGTTCAGGGCGACAGAAGGGTGATGTTAAGGGTGTGGAGGGGGAAATTATGCTCTTTTCTCAAGGACGATAATCACGTGGTGGAGTTCAGGGCACCACAAGGGTGATGTCAAGGGTGTGGATGGGGAAATTATGCTCTTTTCTCAAGGACAATAATCACGTGGTGAAGTTCAGGGCACCACAAGGGTGATGTTAAGGGTATGGAGGGGGGAATTATGCTCTTTTCTCAAGGACGATAATCACGTGGTGGAGTTCAGGGCACCACAAGGGTGATGTCAAGGGTGTGGATGGGGAAATTATGCTCTTTTCTCAAGGACAATAATCACGTGGTGAAGTTCAGGGCACCACAAGGGTGATGTTAAGGGTGTGGAGGGGGGAATTATGCTCTTTTCTCAAGGACGATAATCACGTGGTGGAGTACAGGGCACCACAAGGGTGATGTCAAGGGTGTGGATGGGGAAATTATGCTCTTTTCTCAAGGACAATAATCACGTGGTGAAGTTCAGGGCACCACAAGGGTGATGTTAAGGGTGTGGAGGGGGGAATTATGCTCTTTTCTCAAGGACGATAATCACGTGGTGGAGTTCAGGGCACCACAAGGGTGATGTTGAGGGTGTGGATGGGGAAATTATGCTCTTTTCTCAAGGACAATAATCACGTGGTGATGTTTAGGGAACCACAAGGGTGATGTTAAGGGTGTGGAGGGGGAAATTATGCTCTTTTCTCAAGGACGATAATCACGTGGTGAAGTTCAGGGCACCACAAGGGTGATGTTAAGGATGAAGAGGGGGAAATTATGCTCTTTTCTCAAGGACGATAATCATGTGGTGGAGTTCAGGGCGCCACAAGGGTGATGTTAAGGGTGTGGATGGGGAAATTATGCTCTTTTCTCAAGGACGATAATCACGTGGTTGAGTTCAGGGCGCCACAAGGGTGATGTTAAGGGTGTGGAGGGGGAAATTATGCTTTTTTCTCAAGGACGATAATCACGTGGTGAAGTTCAGGGCGCCACATGGGTGATGTTAAGGGTGTGGAGGGGGAAATTATGCTCTTTTCTCAAGGACGATAATCACGTGGTGAAGTTCAGGGCACCACAAGGGTGATGTTAAGGGTGTGGAGGGGGAAATTATGCTCTTTTCTCAAGGACGATAATCACGTGGTGGAGTTCAGGGCGCCACAAGGGTGATGTTAAGGGTGTGGAGGGGGAAATTATGCTCTTTTCTCAAGGACGATAATCACGTGGTGAAGTTCAGGGCACCACAAGGGTGATGTTAAGGGTGTGGAGGGGGAAATTATGCTCTTTTCTCAAGGACGATAGTCACGTGTTGAAGTTCAGGGCGCCACAAGGGTGATGTTAAGGGTGTGGAGGGGGAAATTATGCTCTTTTCTCAAGGACGATAATCACGTGGTTGAGTTCAGGGCGCCACAAGGGTGATGTTAAGTGTGTGGATGGTGAAATTAGGCTCTTTTCTCAAGGACGATAATCACGTGGTGAAGTTCAGGGCGCCATAAGGGTGATGTTAAAGGTGTGGAGGGGGAAATTATGCTCTTTTCTCAAGGACGATAATCACGTGGTGGAGTTCAGGGCACCATAAGGGTGATGTTAAGGGTGTGGATGGGGAAATTATGCTCTTTTCTCAAGGACAATAATCACGTGGTGAAGTTCAGGGCACCACAAGGGTGATGTTAAGGGTGTGGAGGGGGAAATTATGCTCTTTTCTCAAGGACGATAATCACGTGGTGGAGTTCAGGGCAACACAAGGGTGATGTTAAGGGTGTGGAGGGGAAAATTATGCTCTTTTCTCAAGGACGATAATCACGAGTCGAAGTTCAGGGCGCCACAAGGGTGATGTTAAGGGTGTGGAGGGGGAAATCATGCTCTTTTCTCAAGGACAATAATCACGTGGTGGAGTTCAGGGCACCACAAGGGTGATGTTAAGGGTATGGAGGGGGAAATTATGCTCTATTCTCAAGGACAATAATCACGTGGTGGAGTTCAGGGCTCCACAAGGGTGATGTTAAGGGTATGGAGGGGGAAATTATGCTCTTTTCTCAAGGACGATAATCACGTGGTGAAGTTCAGGGCACCACAAGGGTGATGTTAAGGGTATGGAGGGGGAAATTATGCTCTTTTCTCAAGGACAATAATCACGTGGTGGAGTTCAGGGCGCCACAAGGGTGATGTTAAGGGTGTGGAGGGGGAAATTATGCTCTCTTCTCAAGGACGATAATCACGTGGTGGAGTTCAGGGCACCACAAGGGTGATGTCAAGGGTGTGGATGGGGAAATTATGCTCTTTTCTCAAGGACAATAATCACGTGGTGAAGTTCAGGGCACCACAAGGGTGATGTTAAGGGTGTGGAGGGGGGAATTATGCTCTTTTCTCAAAGACGATAATCACGTGGTGGAGTTCAGGGCACCACAAGGGTGATGTCAAGGGTGTGGATGGGGAAATTATGCTCTTTTCTCAAGGACAATAATCACGTGGTGAAGTTCAGGGCACCACAAGGGTGATGTTAAGGGTGTGGAGGGGGGAATTATGCTCTTCTCTCAAGGACGATAATCACGTGGTGGAGTTCAGGGCACCACAAGGGTGATGTCAAGGGTGTGGATGGGGAAATTATGCTCTTTTCTCAAGGACAATAATCACGTGGTGAAGTTCAGGGCACCACAAGGGTGATGTTAAGGGTGTGGAGGGGGGAATTATGCTCTTTTCTCAAGGACGATAATCACGTGGTGGAGTTCAGGGCACCACAAGGGTGATGTCAAGGGTGTGGATGGGGAAATTATGCTCTTTTCTCAAGGACAATAATCACGTGGTGAAGTCCAGGGCACCACAAGGGTGATGTTAAGGGTGTGGAGGGGGGAATTATGCTCTTTTCTCAAGGACGATAATCACGTGGTGGAGTTCAGGGCACCACAAGGGTGATGTCAAGGGTGTGGATTGGGAAATTATGCTCTTTTCTCAAGGACAATAATCACGTGGTGGAGTTCAGGGCAACACAAGGGTGATGTTAAGGGTGTGGAGGGGGGAATTATGCTCTTTTCTCAAGGACGATAATCACGTGGTGGAGTTCAGGGCACCACAAGGGTGATGTCAAGGGTGTGGATGGGGAAATTATGCTCTTTTCTCAAGGACAATATTCACGTGGTGGAGTTCAGGGCAACACAAGGGTGATGTTAAGGGTGTGGAGGGGGGAATTATGCTCTTTTCTCAAGGACGATAATCACGTGGTGGAGTTCAGGGCACCACAAGGGTGATGTTAAGGGTGTGGAGGGGGAAATTATGCTCTTTTCTCAAGGACGATAATCACGTGGTGGAGTTCAGGGCACCACAAGGGTGATGTTAAGGGTGTGGAGGGGGAAATTATGCTCTTTTCTCAAGGACGATAATTACGAGTCGAAGTTCAGGGCACCACAAGGGTGATGTTAAGGGTGTGGAGGGTGAAATCATGCTCTTTTCTCAAGGACAATAATCACGTGGTGGAGTTCAGGGCGCCACAAGGGTGATGTTAAGGGTGTGGAGGGGGAAATTATGCTCTTTTCTCAAGGACGATAATCACGTGGTTGAGTTCAGGGCACCATAAGGGTGATGTTAAGGGTGTGGAGGGGGAAATTATGCTCTTTTCTCAAGGACAATAATCACGTGGTGGAGTTCAGGGCGCCACAAGGGTGATGTTAAGGGTGTGGAGGGGGAAATTAGGCTCTTTTCTCAAGGACGATAATCACGTGGTTGAGTTCAGGGCACCATAAGGGTGATGTTAAGGGTGTGGAGGGGGAAATTATGCTCTTTTCTCAGGGACGATAATCACGTGGTGAAGTTCAGGGCGCCACAAGGGTGATGTTAAGGGCGTGGATGGTGAAATTATGCTCTTTTCTCAAGGACGATAATCACGTGGTGAAGTTCAGGGCGCCACAAGGGTGATGTTAAGGGCGTGGATGGTGAAATTATGCTCTTTTCTCAAGGACAATAATCACGTGGTGAAGTTCAGGGCGCCACAAGGGTGATGTTAAGGGCGTGGATGGTGAAATTATGCTCTTTTCTCAGGGACGATAATCACGTGGTGAAGTTCAGGGCGCCACAAGGGTGATGTTAAGGGCGTGGATGGTGAAATTATGCCCTTTTCTCAAGGACGATAATCACGTGGTGAAGTTCAGGGCGCCATAAGGGTGATGTTAAGGGTGTGGATGGGGAAATTATGCTCTTTTCTCAAGGACGATAATCACGTGGTGAAGTTCAGGGCGCCATAAGGGTGATGTTAAGGGTGTGGATGGGGAAATTATGCTCTTTTCTCAGGGACGATAATCACGAGTCGAAGTTCAGGGCGCCACAAGGGTGATGTTGAGGGTGTGGAGGGGGAAATTATGCTCTTTTCTCAAGGACGATAATCACGTGGTGGAGTTCAGGGCGCCACAAGGGTGATGTTAAGGGTGTGGAGGGGGAAATTATGCTCTTTTCTCAAGGACGATAATCACGTGGTGAAGTTCAGGGCGCCACAAGGGTGATGTTAAGGGTGTGGAGGGGGAAATTATGCTCTTTTCTCGAGGACGATAATCACGTGGTGGAGTTCAGGGCGCCACAAGGGTGATGTTAAGGGTGTGGAGGGGGAAATTATGCTCTTTTCTCAGGGACGATAATCACGTGGTGAAGTTCGGGGCGCCACAAGGGTGATGCTAAGGGTGTGGATGGTGAAATTATGCTCTTTTCTCAAGGACGATAATCACGTGGTGAAGTTCAGGGCAACACAAGGGTGATGTTGAGGGTGTGGAGGGGGAAATTATGCTCTTTTCTCAAGGACAATAATCACGTGGTGAAGTTCAGGGCGCCACAAGGGTGATGTTAAGGGTGTGGATGGGGAAATTATGCTCTTCTCTCAAGGACGATAATCACGTGGTGAAGTTCAGGGCGCCACAAGGGTGATGTTAAGGGTGTGGCGGGGGAAATTATGCTCTTTTCTCAAGGACGATAATCACGTGGTGAAGTTCAGGGCGCCACAAGGGTGATGTTAAGGGTCTGGAGGGTGAAATTATGCTCTTTTCTCAAGGACGATAATCACGTGGTTGAGTTCGGGGCACCACAAGGGTGATGTTAAGGGTGTGGAGGGGGAAATTATGCTCTTTTCTCAAGGACGATAATCACGTGGTGAAGTTCAGGGCACCACAAGGGTGATGTTAAGGATGTGGATGGTGAAATTATGCTCTTTTCTCAAGGACGATAATCACGTGGTGAAGTTCAGGGAACCACAAGGGTGATGTTAAGGATGTGGATGGTGAAATTATGCTCTTTTCTCAAGGACGATAATCACGTGGTGAAGTTCAGGGCGCCACAAGGGTGATGTTGAGGATGTGGATGGTGAAATTATGCTCTTTTCTCAAGGACGATAATCACGTGGTGAAGTTCAGGGCGCCACAAGGGTGATGTTGAGGGTGTGGAGGGGGAAATTATGCTCTTTTCTCAAGGACAATAATCACGTGGTGAAGTTTAGGGCACCACAAGGGTGATGTTAAGGGTGTGGTTGGTGAAATTATGCTCTTTTCTCAAGGACGATAATCACGTGGTTGAGTACAGGGCACCACAAGGGTGATGATAAGGGTGTGGAGGGGGAAATTATGCTTTTTTCTCAAGGACGATAATGACGTGGTTGAGTTCAGGGCACCACAAGGGTGATGTTAAGGGTGTGGAGGGGGAAATTATGCTCTTTTCTCAAGGACGATAATCACGTGGTGAAGTTCAGGGCGCCACAAGGGTGATGTTAAGGGTCTGGAGGGTGAAATTATGCTCCTTTCTCAAGGACAATAATCACGTGGTGAAGTTCAGGGCGCTACAAGGGTGATGTTAAGGGTCTGGAGGGTGAAATTATGCTCTTTTCTCAAGGACAATAATCACGTGGTGAATTTCATGGCGCCACAAGGGTGATGTTAAGGGTATGGATGGTGAAATTAGGCTCTTTTCTCAAGGACAATAATCACTTGGTGAAGTTCAGGGCGCCACAAGGGTGATGTTGAGGGTGTGAATGGTGAAATTATGCTCTTTTCTCAAGGACAATAATCTCGTGGTGAAGTTTAGGGCACCACAAGGGTGATGTTAAGGGTGTGGATGGTGAAATTATGCTCTTTTCTCAAGGACAATAATCACGTGGTTGAGTTCAGGGCACCACAAGGGTGATGTTAAGGGTGTGGATGGTGGAATTATGCTCTTTTCTCAATGACGATAATCACGTGGTTGAGTTCAGGGAACCACAAGGGTGATGTTAAGGGCGTGGATGGTGAAATTATGCTCTTTTCTCAAGGACGATAATCAAGTGGTTGAGTTCAGGGCACCACAAGGGTGATGTTAAGGGTGTGGATGGTGAAATTATGCTCTTTTCTCAAGGACGATAATCACGTGGTTGAGTTCAGGGCACCACAAGGGTGATGTTAAGGGTGTGGATGGTGGAATTATGCTCTTTTCTCAAGGACGATAATCACGTGGTTGAGTTCAGGGAACCACAAGGGTGATGTTAAGGGCGTGGATGGTGAAATTATGCTCTTTTCTCAAGAACGATAATCAAGTGGTTGAGTTCAGGGCACCACAAGGGTGATGTTAAGGGTGTGGATGGTGAAATTATGCTCTTTTCTCAAGGACGATAATCACGTGGTTGAGTTCAGGGAACCACAAGGGTGATGTTAAGGGCGTGGATGGTGAAATTATGCTCTTTTCTCAAGGACGATAATCAAGTGGTTGAGTTCAGGGCACCACAAGGGTGATGTTAAGGGTGTGGATGGTGAAATTATGCTCTTTTCTCAAGGACGATAATCACGTGGTTGAGTTCAGGGCACCACAAGGGTGATGTTAAAGGTGTGGATGGTGAAATTATGCTCTTTTCTCAAGGACAATAATCACGTGGTTGAGTTCAGGGCGCCACAAGGGTGATGTGGAGTGTGTGGATGGTGAAATTATGCTCTTTTCTCCAGGACGATAATCACGTGGTGATGTTCAGGGAACCACAAGGGTGATGTTAAGGGTGTGGAGGGGGAAATTAGGCTCTTTTCTCAAGGACGATAATCACGTGGTGAAGTTCAGGGCCCCACAAGGTTGATGTTAAGGGTGTGGAGGGGGAAATTATGCTCTTTTCTCAAGGACGATAATCACGTGGTGAAGTTCAGGGCGCCACAAGGGTGATGTTAAGGGTGTGGAGGGGGGAATTATGATCTTTTCTCAAGGACGATAATCACGTGGTTGAGTTCAGGGCACCATAAGGGTGATGTTAAGGGTGTGGAGGGGGGAATTATGCTCTTTTCTCAAGGACAATAATCACGTGGTGAAGTTCAGGGCACCACAAGGGTGATGTTAAGGGTGTGGAGGGGGGAATTATGCTCTTTTCTCAAGGACGATAATCACGTGGTGGAGTTCAGGGCACCACAAGGGTGATGTCAAGGGTGTGGATGGGGAAATTATGCTCTTTTCTCAAGGACAATAATCACGTGGTGAAGTTCAGGGCACCACAAGGGTGATGTTAAGGGTGTGGAGGGGGGAATTATGCTCTTTTCTCAAGGACGATAATCACGTGGTGGAGTTCAGGGCACCACAAGGGTGATGTCAAGGGTGTGGATGGGGAAATTATGCTCTTTTCTCAAGGACAATAATCACGTGGTGAAGTCCAGGGCACCACAAGGGTGATGTTAAGGGTGTGGAGGGGGGAAATTATGCTCTTTTCTCAAGGACGATAATCACGTGGTGGAGTTCAGGGCACCACAAGGGTGATGTCAAGGGTGTGGATTGGGAAATTATGCTCTTTTCTCAAGGACAATAATCACGTGGTGGAGTTCAGGGCAACACAAGGGTGATGTTAAGGGTGTGGAGGGGGGAATTATGCTCTTTTCTCAAGGACGATAATCACGTGGTGGAGTTCAGGGCACCACAAGGGTGATGTCAAGGGTGTGGATGGGGAAATTATGCTCTTTTCTCAAGGACAATAATCACGTGGTGGAGTTCAGGGCAACACAAGGGTGATGTTAAGGGTGTGGAGGGGGGAATTATGCTCTTTTCTCAAGGACGATAATCACGTGGTGGAGTTCAGGGCACCACAAGGGTGATGTTAAGGGTGTGGAGGGGGAAATTATGCTCTTTTCTCAAGGACGATAATCACGTGGTGGAGTTCAGGGCACCACAAGGGTGATGTTAAGGGTGTGGAGGGGGAAATTATGCTCTTTTCTCAAGGACGATAATTACGAGTCGAAGTTCAGGGCACCACAAGGGTGATGTTAAGGGTGTGGAGGGTGAAATCATGCTCTTTTCTCAAGGACAATAATCACGTGGTGGAGTTCAGGGCGCCACAAGGGTGATGTTAAGGGTGTGGAGGGGGAAATTATGCTCTTTTCTCAAGGACGATAATCACGTGGTTGAGTTCAGGGCACCATAAGGGTGATGTTAAGGGTATGGAGGGGGAAATTATGCTCTTTTCTCAAGGACAATAATCACGTGGTGGAGTTCAGGGCGACAGAAGGGTGATGTTAAGGGTGTGGAGGGGGAAATTATGCTCTTTTCTCAAGGACGATAATCACGTGGTGGAGTTCAGGGCACCACAAGGGTGATGTCAAGGGTGTGGATGGGGAAATTATGCTCTTTTCTCAAGGACAATAATCACGTGGTGAAGTTCAGGGCACCACAAGGGTGATGTTAAGGGTATGGAGGGGGGAATTATGCTCTTTTCTCAAGGACGATAATCACGTGGTGGAGTTCAGGGCACCACAAGGGTGATGTCAAGGGTGTGGATGGGGAAATTATGCTCTTTTCTCAAGGACAATAATCACGTGGTGAAGTTCAGGGCACCACAAGGGTGATGTTAAGGGTGTGGAGGGGGGAATTATGCTCTTTTCTCAAGGACGATAATCACGTGGTGGAGTACAGGGCACCACAAGGGTGATGTCAAGGGTGTGGATGGGGAAATTATGCTCTTTTCTCAAGGACAATAATCACGTGGTGAAGTTCAGGGCACCACAAGGGTGATGTTAAGGGTGTGGAGGGGGGAATTATGCTCTTTTCTCAAGGACGATAATCACGTGGTGGAGTTCAGGGCACCACAAGGGTGATGTTGAGGGTGTGGATGGGGAAATTATGCTCTTTTCTCAAGGACAATAATCACGTGGTGATGTTTAGGGAACCACAAGGGTGATGTTAAGGGTGTGGAGGGGGAAATTATGCTCTTTTCTCAAGGACGATAATCACGTGGTGAAGTTCAGGGCACCACAAGGGTGATGTTAAGGATGAAGAGGGGGAAATTATGCTCTTTTCTCAAGGACGATAATCACGTGGTGGAGTTCAGGGCGCCACAAGGGTGATGTTAAGGGTGTGGATGGGGAAATTATGCTCTTTTCTCAAGGACGATAATCACGTGGTTGAGTTCAGGGCGCCACAAGGGTGATGTTAAGGGTGTGGAGGGGGAAATTATGCTTTTTTCTCAAGGACGATAATCACGTGGTGAAGTTCAGGGCGCCACATGGGTGATGTTAAGGGTGTGGAGGGGGAAATTATGCTCTTTTCTCAAGGACGATAATCACGTGGTTAAGTTCAGGGCACCACAAGGGTGATGTTAAGGGTGTGGAGGGGGAAATTATGCTCTTTTCTCAAGGACGATAATCACGTGGTGGAGTTCAGGGCGCCACAAGGGTGATGTTAAGGGTGTGGAGGGGGAAATTATGCTCTTTTCTCAAGGACGATAATCACGTGGTGAAGTTCAGGGCACCACAAGGGTGATGTTAAGGGTGTGGAGGGGGAAATTATGCTCTTTTCTCAAGGACGATAGTCACGTGTTGAAGTTCAGGGCGCCACAAGGGTGATGTTAAGGGTGTGGAGGGGGAAATTATGCTCTTTTCTCAAGGACGATAATCACGTGGTTGAGTTCAGGGCGCCACAAGGGTGATGTTAAGTGTGTGGATGGTGAAATTAGGCTCTTTTCTCAAGGACGATAATCACGTGGTGAAGTTCAGGGCGCCATAAGGGTGATGTTAAAGGTGTGGAGGGGGAAATTATGCTCTTTTCTCAAGGACGATAATCACGTGGTGGAGTTCAGGGCACCATAAGGGTGATGTTAAGGGTGTGGATGGGGAAATTATGCTCTTTTCTCAAGGACAATAATCACGTGGTGAAGTTCAGGGCACCACAAGGGTGATGTTAAGGGTGTGGAGGGGGAAATTATGCTCTTTTCTCAAGGACGATAATCACGTGGTGGAGTTCAGGGCAACACAAGGGTGATGTTAAGGGTGTGGAGGGGAAAATTATGCTCTTTTCTCAAGGACGATAATCACGAGTCGAAGTTCAGGGCGCCACAAGGGTGATGTTAAGGGTGTGGAGGGGGAAATCATGCTCTTTTCTCAAGGACAATAATCACGTGGTGGAGTTCAGGGCACCACAAGGGTGATGTTAAGGGTATGGAGGGGGAAATTATGCTCTATTCTCAAGGACAATAATCACGTGGTGGAGTTCAGGGCTCCACAAGGGTGATGTTAAGGGTATGGAGGGGGAAATTATGCTCTTTTCTCAAGGACGATAATCACGTGGTGAAGTTCAGGGCACCACAAGGGTGATGTTAAGGGTATGGAGGGGGAAATTATGCTCTTTTCTCAAGGACAATAATCACGTGGTGGAGTTCAGGGCGCCACAAGGGTGATGTTAAGGGTGTGGAGGGGGAAATTATGCTCTCTTCTCAAGGACGATAATCACGTGGTGGAGTTCAGGGCACCACAAGGGTGATGTCAAGGGTGTGGATGGGGAAATTATGCTCTTTTCTCAAGGACAATAATCACGTGGTGAAGTTCAGGGCACCACAAGGGTGATGTTAAGGGTGTGGAGGGGGGAATTATGCTCTTTTCTCAAAGACGATAATCACGTGGTGGAGTTCAGGGCACCACAAGGGTGATGTCAAGGGTGTGGATGGGGAAATTATGCTCTTTTCTCAAGGACAATAATCACGTGGTGAAGTTCAGGGCACCACAAGGGTGATGTTAAGGGTGTGGAGGGGGGAATTATGCTCTTCTCTCAAGGACGATAATCACGTGGTGGAGTTCAGGGCACCACAAGGGTGATGTCAAGGGTGTGGATGGGGAAATTATGCTCTTTTCTCAAGGACAATAATCACGTGGTGAAGTTCAGGGCACCACAAGGGTGATGTTAAGGGTGTGGAGGGGGGAATTATGCTCTTTTCTCAAGGACGATAATCACGTGGTGGAGTTCAGGGCACCACAAGGGTGATGTCAAGGGTGTGGATGGGGAAATTATGCTCTTTTCTCAAGGACAATAATCACGTGGTGAAGTCCAGGGCACCACAAGGGTGATGTTAAGGGTGTGGAGGGGGGAATTATGCTCTTTTCTAAAGGACGATAATCACGTGGTGGAGTTCAGGGCACCACAAGGGTGATGTCAAGGGTGTGGATTGGGAAATTATGCTCTTTTCTCAAGGACAATAATCACGTGGTGGAGTTCAGGGCAACACAAGGGTGATGTTAAGGGTGTGGAGGGGGGAATTATGCTCTTTTCTCAAGGACGATAATCACGTGGTGGAGTTCAGGGCACCACAAGGGTGATGTCAAGGGTGTGGATGGGGAAATTATGCTCTTTTCTCAAGGACAATATTCACGTGGTGGAGTTCAGGGCAACACAAGGGTGATGTTAAGGGTGTGGAGGGGGGAATTATGCTCTTTTCTCAAGGACGATAATCACGTGGTGGAGTTCAGGGCACCACAAGGGTGATGTTAAGGGTGTGGAGGGGGAAATTATGCTCTTTTCTCAAGGACGATAATCACGTGGTGGAGTTCAGGGCACCACAAGGGTGATGTTAAGGGTGTGGAGGGGGAAATTATGCTCTTTTCTCAAGGACGATAATTACGAGTCGAAGTTCAGGGCACCACAAGGGTGATGTTAAGGGTGTGGAGGGTGAAATCATGCTCTTTTCTCAAGGACAATAATCACGTGGTGGAGTTCAGGGCGCCACAAGGGTGATGTTAAGGGTGTGGAGGGGGAAATTATGCTCTTTTCTCAAGGACGATAATCACGTGGTTGAGTTCAGGGCACCATAAGGGTGATGTTAAGGGTGTGGAGGGGGAAATTATGCTCTTTTCTCAAGGACAATAATCACGTGGTGGAGTTCAGGGCGCCACAAGGGTGATGTTAAGGGTGTGGAGGGGGAAATTAGGCTCTTTTCTCAAGGACGATAATCACGTGGTTGAGTTCAGGGCACCATAAGGGTGATGTTAAGGGTGTGGAGGGGGAAATTATGCTCTTTTCTCAGGGACGATAATCACGTGGTGAAGTTCAGGGCGCCACAAGGGTGATGTTAAGGGCGTGGATGGTGAAATTATGCTCTTTTCTCAAGGACGATAATCACGTGGTGAAGTTCAGGGCGCCACAAGGGTGATGTTAAGGGCGTGGATGGTGAAATTATGCTCTTTTCTCAAGGACAATAATCACGTGGTGAAGTTCAGGGCGCCACAAGGGTGATGTTAAGGGCGTGGATGGTGAAATTATGCTCTTTTCTCAGGGACGATAATCACGTGGTGAAGTTCAGGGCGCCACAAGGGTGATGTTAAGGGCGTGGATGGTGAAATTATGCCCTTTTCTCAAGGACGATAATCACGTGGTGAAGTTCAGGGCGCCATAAGGGTGATGTTAAGGGTGTGGATGGGGAAATTATGCTCTTTTCTCAAGGACGATAATCACGTGGTGAAGTTCAGGGCGCCATAAGGGTGATGTTAAGGGTGTGGATGGGGAAATTATGCTCTTTTCTCAGGGACGATAATCACGAGTCGAAGTTCAGGGCGCCACAAGGGTGATGTTGAGGGTGTGGAGGGGGAAATTATGCTCTTTTCTCAAGGACGATAATCACGTGGTGGAGTTCAGGGCGCCACAAGGGTGATGTTAAGGGTGTGGAGGGGGAAATTATGCTCTTTTCTCAAGGACGATAATCACGTGGTGAAGTTCAGGGCGCCACAAGGGTGATGTTAAGGGTGTGGAGGGGGAAATTATGCTCTTTTCTCAAGGACGATAATCACGTGGTGGAGTTCAGGGCGCCACAAGGGTGATGTTAAGGGTGTGGAGGGGGAAATTATGCTCTTTTCTCAGGGACGATAATCACGTGGTGAAGTTCGGGGCGCCACAAGGGTGATGCTAAGGGTGTGGATGGTGAAATTATGCTCTTTTCTCAAGGACGATAATCACGTGGTGAAGTTCAGGGCAACACAAGGGTGATGTTGAGGGTGTGGAGGGGGAAATTATGCTCTTTTCTCAAGGACAATAATCACGTGGTGAAGTTCAGGGCGCCACAAGGGTGATGTTAAGGGTGTGGATGTGGAAATTATGCTCTTCTCTCAAGGACGATAATCACGTGGTGAAGTTCAGGGCGCCACAAGGGTGATGTTAAGGGTGTGGCGGGGGAAATTATGCTCTTTTCTCAAGGACGATAATCACGTGGTGAAGTTCAGGGCGCCACAAGGGTGATGTTAAGGGTCTGGAGGGTGAAATTATGCTCTTTTCTCAAGGACGATAATCACGTGGTTGAGTTCGGGGCACCACAAGGGTGATGTTAAGGGTGTGGAGGGGGAAATTATGCTCTTTTCTCAAGGACGATAATCACGTGGTGAAGTTCAGGGCACCACAAGGGTGATGTTAAGGATGTGGATGGTGAAATTATGCTCTTTTCTCAAGGACGATAATCACGTGGTGAAGTTCAGGGAACCACAAGGGTGATGTTAAGGATGTGGATGGTGAAATTATGCTCTTTTCTCAAGGACGATAATCACGTGGTGAAGTTCAGGGCGCCACAAGGGTGATGTTGAGGATGTGGATGGTGAAATTATGCTCTTTTCTCAAGGACGATAATCACGTGGTGAAGTTCAGGGCGCCACAAGGGTGATGTTGAGGGTGTGGAGGGGGAAATTATGCTCTTTTCTCAAGGACAATAATCACGTGGTGAAGTTTAGGGCACCACAAGGGTGATGTTAAGGGTGTGGTTGGTGAAATTATGCTCTTTTCTCAAGGACGATAATCACGTGGTTGAGTACAGGGCACCACAAGGGTGATGATAAGGGTGTGGAGGGGGAAATTATGCTTTTTTCTCAAGGACGATAATGACGTGGTTGAGTTCAGGGCACCACAAGGGTGATGTTAAGGGTGTGGAGGGGGAAATTATGCTCTTTTCTCAAGGACGATAATCACGTGGTGAAGTTCAGGGCGCCACAAGGGTGATGTTAAGGGTCTGGAGGGTGAAATTATGCTCCTTTCTCAAGGACAATAATCACGTGGTGAAGTTCAGGGCGCTACAAGGGTGATGTTAAGGGTCTGGAGGGTGAAATTATGCTCTTTTCTCAAGGACAATAATCACGTGGTGAATTTCATGGCGCCACAAGGGTGATGTTAAGGGTATGGATGGTGAAATTAGGCTCTTTTCTCAAGGACAATAATCACTTGGTGAAGTTCAGGGCGCCACAAGGGTGATGTTGAGGGTGTGAATGGTGAAATTATGCTCTTTTCTCAAGGACAATAATCTCGTGGTGAAGTTTAGGGCACCACAAGGGTGATGTTAAGGGTGTGGATGGTGAAATTATGCTCTTTTCTCAAGGACAATAATCACGTGGTTGAGTTCAGGGCACCACAAGGGTGATGTTAAGGGTGTGGATGGTGGAATTATGCTCTTTTCTCAAGGACGATAATCACGTGGTTGAGTTCAGGGAACCACAAGGGTGATGTTAAGGGCGTGGATGGTGAAATTATGCTCTTTTCTCAAGGACGATAATCAAGTGGTTGAGTTCAGGGCACCACAAGGGTGATGTTAAGGGTGTGGATGGTGAAATTATGCTCTTTTCTCAAGGACGATAATCACGTGGTTGAGTTCAGGGCACCACAAGGGTGATGTTAAGGGTGTGGATGGTGGAATTATGCTCTTTTCTCAAGGACGATAATCACGTGGTTGAGTTCAGGGAACCACAAGGGTGATGTTAAGGGCGTGGATGGTGAAATTATGCTCTTTTCTCAAGGACGATAATCAAGTGGTTGAGTTCAGGGCACCACAAGGGTGATGTTAAGGGTGTGGATGGTGAAATTATGCTCTTTTCTCAAGGACGATAATCACGTGGTTGAGTTCAGGGAACCACAAGGGTGATGTTAAGGGCGTGGATGGTGAAATTATGCTCTTTTCTCAAGGACGATAATCAAGTGGTTGAGTTCAGGGCACCACAAGGGTGATGTTAAGGGTGTGGATGGTGAAATTATGCTCTTTTCTCAAGGACGATAATCACGTGGTTGAGTTCAGGGCACCACAAGGGTGATGTTAAAGGTGTGGATGGTGAAATTATGCTCTTTTCTCAAGGACAATAATCACGTGGTTGAGTTCAGGGCGCCACAAGGGTGATGTGGAGTGTGTGGATGGTGAAATTATGCTCTTTTCTCCAGGACGATAATCACGTGGTGATGTTCAGGGAACCACAAGGGTGATGTTAAGGGTGTGGAGGGGGAAATTAGGCTCTTTTCTCAAGGACGATAATCACGTGGTGAAGTTCAGGGCCCCACAAGGTTGATGTTAAGGGTGTGGAGGGGGAAATTATGCTCTTTTCTCAAGGACGATAATCACGTGGTGAAGTTCAGGGCGCCACAAGGGTGATGTTAAGGGTGTGGAGGGGGGAATTATGATCTTTTCTCAAGGACGATAATCACGTGGTTGAGTTCAGGGCACCATAAGGGTGATGTTAAGGGTGTGGAGGGGGGAATTATGCTCTTTTCTCAAGGACAATAATCACGTGGTGAAGTTCAGGGCACCACAAGGGTGATGTTAAGGGTGTGGAGGGGGGAATTATGCTCTTTTCTCAAGGACGATAATCACGTGGTGGAGTTCAGGGCACCACAAGGGTGATGTCAAGGGTGTGGATGGGGAAATTATGCTCTTTTCTCAAGGACAATAATCACGTGGTGAAGTTCAGGGCACCACAAGGGTGATGTTAAGGGTGTGGAGGGGGGAATTATGCTCTTTTCTCAAGGACGATAATCACGTGGTGGAGTTCAGGGCACCACAAGGGTGATGTCAAGGGTGTGGATGGGGAAATTATGCTCTTTTCTCAAGGACAATAATCACGTGGTGAAGTCCAGGGCACCACAAGGGTGATGTTAAGGGTGTGGAGGGGGGAAATTATGCTCTTTTCTCAAGGACGATAATCACGTGGTGGAGTTCAGGGCACCACAAGGGTGATGTCAAGGGTGTGGATTGGGAAATTATGCTCTTTTCTCAAGGACAATAATCACGTGGTGGAGTTCAGGGCAACACAAGGGTGATGTTAAGGGTGTGGAGGGGGGAATTATGCTCTTTTCTCAAGGACGATAATCACGTGGTGGAGTTCAGGGCACCACAAGGGTGATGTCAAGGGTGTGGATGGGGAAATTATGCTCTTTTCTCAAGGACAATAATCACGTGGTGGAGTTCAGGGCAACACAAGGGTGATGTTAAGGGTGTGGAGGGGGGAATTATGCTCTTTTCTCAAGGACGATAATCACGTGGTGGAGTTCAGGGCACCACAAGGGTGATGTTAAGGGTGTGGAGGGGGAAATTATGCTCTTTTCTCAAGGACGATAATCACGTGGTGGAGTTCAGGGCACCACAAGGGTGATGTTAAGGGTGTGGAGGGGGAAATTATGCTCTTTTCTCAAGGACGATAATTACGAGTCGAAGTTCAGGGCACCACAAGGGTGATGTTAAGGGTGTGGAGGGTGAAATCATGCTCTTTTCTCAAGGACAATAATCACATGGTGGAGTTCAGGGCGCCACAAGGGTGATGTTAAGGGTGTGGAGGGGGAAATTATGCTCTTTTCTCAAGGACGATAATCACGTGGTTGAGTTCAGGGCACCATAAGGGTGATGTTAAGGGTGTGGAGGGGGAAATTATGCTCTTTTCTCAAGGACAATAATCACGTGGTGGAGTTCAGGGCGCCACAAGGGTGATGTTAAGGGTGTGGAGGGGGAAATTAGGCTCTTTTCTCAAGGACGATAATCACGTGGTTGAGTTCAGGGCACCATAAGGGTGATGTTAAGGGTGTGGAGGGGGAAATTATGCTCTTTTCTCAGGGACGATAATCACGTGGTGAAGTTCAGGGCGCCACAAGGGTGATGTTAAGGGCGTGGATGGTGAAATTATGCTCTTTTCTCAAGGACGATAATCACGTGGTGAAGTTCAGGGCGCCACAAGGGTGATGTTAAGGGCGTGGATGGTGAAATTATGCTCTTTTCTCAGGGACGATAATCACGTGGTGAAGTTCAGGGCGCCACAAGGGTGATGTTAAGGGCGTGGATGGTGAAATTATGCCCTTTTCTCAAGGACGATAATCACGTGGTGAAGTTCAGGGCGCCATAAGGGTGATGTTAAGGGTGTGGATGGGGAAATTATGCTCTTTTCTCAAGGACGATAATCACGTGGTGAAGTTCAGGGCGCCATAAGGGTGATGTTAAGGGTGTGGATGGGGAAATTATACTCTTTTCTCAGGGACGATAATCACGAGTCGAAGTTCAGGGCGCCACAAGGGTGATGTTAAGGGTGTGGAGGGGGAAATTATGCTCTTTTCTCAAGGACGATAATCACGTGGTGGAGTTCAGGGCGCCACAAGGGTGATGTTAAGGGTGTGGAGGGGGAAATTATGCTCTTTTCTCAAGGACGATAATCACGTGGTGAAGTTCAGGGCGCCACAAGGGTGATGTTAAGGGTGTGGAGGGGGAAATTATGCTCTTTTCTCAAGGACGATAATCACGTGGTGGAGTTCAGGGCGCCACAAGGGTGATGTTAAGGGTGTGGAGGGGGAAATTATGCTCTTTTCTCAGGGACGATAATCACGTGGTGAAGTTCGGGGCGCCACAAGGGTGATGCTAAGGGTGTGGATGGTGAAATTATGCTCTTTTCTCAAGGACGATAATCACGTGGTGAAGTTCAGGGCAACACAAGGGTGATGTTGAGGGTGTGGAGGGGGAAATTATGCTCTTTTCTCAAGGACAATAATCACGTGGTGAAGTTCAGGGCGCCACAAGGGTGATGTTAAGGGTGTGGATGGGGAAATTATGCTCTTTTCTCAAGGACGATAATCACGTGGTTGAGTTCGGGGCACCACAAGGGTGATGTTAAGGGTGTGGAGGGGGAAATTATGCTCTTTTCTCAAGGACAATAATCACGTGGTGAAGTTCAGGGCACCACAAGGGTGATGTTAAGGATGTGGATGGTGAAATTATGCTCTTTTCTCAAGGACGATAATCACGTGGTGAAGTTCAGGGAACCACAAGGGTGATGTTAAGGATGTGGATGGTGAAATTATGCTCTTTTCTCAAGGACGATAATCACGTGGTGAAGTTCAGGGCGCCACAAGGGTGATGTTGAGGATGTGGATGGTGAAATTAGGCTCTTTTCTCAAGGACGATAATCACGTGGTGAAGTTCAGGGCGCCACAAGGGTGATGTTGAGGGTGTGGAGGGGGAAATTATGCTCTTTTCTCAAGGACAATAACCACGTGGTGAAGTTTAGGGCACCACAAGGGTGATGTTAAGGGTGTGGTTGGTGAAATTATGCTCTTTTCTCAAGGACGATAATCACGTTGTTGAGTACAGGGCACCACAAGGGTGATGATAAGGGTGTGGAGGGGGAAATTATGCTTTTTTCTCAAGGACGATAATGACGTGGTTGAGTTCAGGGCACCACAAGGGTGATGTTAAGGGTGTGGAGGGGGAAATTATGCTCTTTTCTCAAGGACGATAATCACGTGGTGAAGTTCAGGGCGCCACAAGGGTGATGTTAAGGGTCTGGAGGGTGAAATTATGCTCCTTTCTCAAGGACAATAATCACGTGGTGAAGTTCAGGGCGCTACAAGGGTGATGTTAAGGGTCTGGAGGGTGAAATTATGCTCTTTTCTCAAGGACAAAAATCACGTGGTGAATTTCATGGCGCCACAAGGGTGATGTTAAGGGTATGGATGGTGAAATTAGGCTCTTTTCTCAAGGACAATAATCACTTGGTGAAGTTCAGGGCGCCACAAGGGTGATGTTGAGGGTGTGGATGGTGAAATTATGCTCTTTTCTCAAGGACAATAATCTCGTGGTGAAGTTTAGGGCACCACAAGGGTGATGTTAAGGGTGTGGATGGTGAAATTATGCTCTTTTCTCAAGGACAATAATCACGTGGTTGAGTTCAGGGCACCACAAGGGTGATGTTAAGGGTGTGGATGGTGGAATTATGCTCTTTTCTCAAGGACGATAATCACGTGGTTGAGTTCAGGGAACCACAAGGGTGATGTTAAGGGCGTGGATGGTGAAATTATGCTCTTTTCTCAAGGACGATAATCAAGTGGTTGAGTTCAGGGCACCACAAGGGTGATGTTAAGGGTGTGGATGGTGAAATTATGCTCTTTTCTCAAGGACGATAATCACGTGGTTGAGTTCAGGGCACCACAAGGGTGATGTTAAGGGTGTGGATGGTGGAATTATGCTCTTTTCTCAAGGACGATAATCACGTGGTTGAGTTCAGGGAACCACAAGGGTGATGTTAAGGGCGTGGATGGTGAAATTATGCTCTTTTCTCAAGGACGATAATCAAGTGGTTGAGTTCAGGGCACCACAAGGGTGATGTTAAGGGTGTGGATGGTGAAATTATGCTCTTTTCTCAAGGACGATAATCACGTGGTTGAGTTCAGGGAACCACAAGGGTGATGTTAAGGGCGTGGATGGTGAAATTATGCTCTTTTCTCAAGGACGATAATCAAGTGGTTGAGTTCAGGGCACCACAAGGGTGATGTTAAGGGTGTGGATGGTGAAATTATGCTCTTTTCTCAAGGACGATAATCACGTGGTTGAGTTCAGGGCACCACAAGGGTGATGTTAGAGGTGTGGATGGTGAAATTATGCTCTTTTCTCAAGGACAATAATCACGTGGTTGAGTTCAGGGCGCCACAAGGGTGATGTGGAGTGTGTGGATGGTGAAATTATGCTCTTTTCTCAAGGACGATAATCACGTGGTGATGTTCAGGGAACCACAAGGGTGATGTTAAGGGTGTGGAGGGGGAAATTAGGCTCTTTTCTCAAGGACGATAATCACGTGGTGAAGTTCAGGGCCCCACAAGGGTGATGTTAAGGGTGTGGAGGGGGAAATTATGCTCTTTTCTCAAGGACGATAATCACGTGGTGAAGTTCAGGGCGCCACAAGGGTGATGTTAAGGGTGTGGAGGGGGGAATTATGATCTTTTCTCAAGGAGGATAATCACGTGGTTGAGTTCAGGGCACCATAAGGGTGATGTTAAGGGTGTGGAGGGGGAAATTATGCTCTTTTCTCAGGGACGATAATCACGTGGTGAAGTTCAGGGCGCCACAAGGGTGATGTTAAGGACATGGATGGTAAATTATGCTCTTTTCTCAAGGACGATAATCACGTGGTGAAGTTCAGGGCGCCACAAGGGTGATGTTAAGGGCGTGGATGGTGAAATTATGCTCTTTTCTCAAGGACGATAATCACGTGGTGAAGTTCAGGGCGCCACAAGGGTGATGTTAAGGGCGTGGATGGTGAAATTATGCTCTTTTCTCAGGGACGATAATCACGTGGTGAAGTTCAGGGCGCCACAAGGGTGATGTTAAGGGCGTGGATGGTGAAATTAGGCTCTTTTCTCAAGGACGATAATCACGTGTTGAAGTTCAGGGCGCCATAAGGGTGATGTTAAGGGTGTGGATGGGGAAATTATGCTCTTTTCTCAAGGACGATAATCACGTGGTGAAGTTCAGGGCGCCATAAGGGTGATGTTAAGAGTGTGGATGGGGAAATTATGCTCTTTTCTCAGGGACGATAATCACGAGTCGAAGTTCAGGGCGCCACAAGGGTGATGTTAAGGGTGTGGAGGGGGAAATTATGCTCTTTTCTCAAGGACGATAATCACGTGGTGGAGTTCAGGGCGCCACAAGGGTGATGTTAAGGGTGTGGAGGGGGAAATTATGCTCTTTTCTCAAGGACGATAATCACGTGGTGAAGTTCAGGGCGCCACAAGGGTGATGTTAAGGGAGTGGAGGGGGAAATTATGCTCTTTTCTCAAGGACGATAATCACGTGGTGGAGTTCAGGGCGCCACAAGGGTGATGAAAGGGTGTGGAGGGGGAAATTATGCTCTTTTCTCAGGGACGATAATCACGTGGTGAAGTTCGGGGCGCCACAAGGGTGATGCTAAGGGTGTGGATGGTGAAATTATGCTCTTTTCTCAAGGACGATAATCACGTGGTGAAGTTCAGGGCAACACAAGGGTGATGTTGAGGGTGTGGAGGGGGAAATTATGCTCTTTTCTCAAGGACAATAATCACGTGGTGAAGTTCAGGGCGCCACAAGGGTGATGTTAAGGGTGTGGATGGGGAAATTTTGCTCTTCTCTCAAGGACGATAATCACGTGGTGAAGTTCAGGGCGCCACAAGGGTGATGTTAAGGGTGTGGCGGGGGAAATTATGCTCTTTTCTCAAGGACGATAATCACGTGGTGAAGTTCAGGGCGCCACAAGGGTGATGTTAAGGGTCTGGAGGGTGAAATTATGCTCTTTTCTCAAGGACGATAATCACGTGGTTGAGTTCGGGGCACCACAAGGGTGATGTTAAGGGTGTGGAGGGGGAAATTATGCTCTTTTCTCAAGGACAATAATCACGTGGTGAAGTTCAGGGCACCACAAGGGTGATGTTAAGGATGTGGATGGTGAAATTATGCTCTTTTCTCAAGGACGATAATCACGTGGTGAAGTTCAGGGAACCACAAGGGTGATGTTAAGGATGTGGATGGTGAAATTATGCTCTTTTCTCAAGGACGATAATCACGTGGTGAAGTTCAGGGCGCCACAAGGGTGATGTTAAGGATGTGGATGGTGAAATTATGCTCTTTTCTCAAGGACGATAATCACGTGGTGAAGTTCTGGGCGCCACAAGGGTGATGTTAAGGGTCTGGAGGGGGAAATTATGCTCTTTTCTCAAGGACGATAATCACGTGGTTAAGTTCGGGGCGCCACAAGGGTGATGTTAAGGGTCTGGAGGGGGAAATTATGCTATTTTCTCAAGGACGATAATCACGTGGTGAAGTTCAGGGCGCCACAAGGGTGATGTTGAGGGTGTGGAGGATGAAATTATGCTCTTTTCTCGAGGACAATAATCACGTGGTGAAGTTTAGGGCACCACAAGGGTGATGTTAAGGGTGTGGTTGGTGAAATTATGCTCTTTTCTCAAGGACGATAATCACGTGGTTGAGTACAGGGCACCACAAGGGTGATGATAAGGGTGTGGAGGGGGAAATTATGCTCTTTTCTCAGGGACGATAATCACGTGGTGAAGTTCGGGGCGCCACAAGGGTGATGCTAAGGGTGTGGATGGTGAAATTATGCTCTTTTCTCAAGGACGATAATCACGTGGTGAAGTTCAGGGCAACACAAGGGTGATGTTGAGGGTGTGGAGGGGGAAATTATGCTCTTTTCTCAGGGACAATAATCACGTGGTGAAGTTCAGGGCGCCACAAGGGTGATGTTAAGGGTGTGGATGGGGAAATTATGCTCTTCTCTCAAGGACGATAATCACGTGGTGAAGTTCAGGGCGCCACAAGGGTGATGTTAAGGGTGTGGCGGGGGAAATTATGCTCTTTTCTCAAGGACGATAATCACGTGGTGAAGTTCAGGGCGCCACAAGGGTGATGTTAAGGGTCTGGAGGGTGAAATTATGCTCTTTTCTCAAGGACGATAATCACGTGGTTGAGTTCGGGGCACCACAAGGGTGATGTTAAGGGTGTGGAGGGGGAAATTAGGCTCTTTTCTCAAGGACAATAATCACGTGGTGAAGTTCAGGGCACCACAAGGGTGATGTTAAGGATGTGGATGGTGAAATTATGCTCTTTTCTCAAGGACGATAATCACGTGGTGAAGTTCAGGGAACCACAAGGGTGATGTTAAGGATGTGGATGGTGAAATTATGCTCTTTTCTCAAGGACGATAATCACGTGGTGAAGTTCAGGGCGCCACAAGGGTGATGTTAAGGATGTGGATGGTGAAATTATGCTCTTTTCTCAAGGACGATAATCACGTGGTGAAGTTCTGGGCGCCACAAGGGTGATGTTAAGGGTCTGGAGGGGGAAATTATGCTCTTTTCTCAAGGACGATAATCACGTGGTTAAGTTCGGGGCGCCACAAGGGTGATGTTAAGGGTCTGGAGGGGGAAATTATGCTATTTTCTCAAGGACGATAATCACGTGGTGAAGTTCAGGGCGCCACAAGGGTGATGTTGAGGGTGTGGAGGGGGAAATTATGCTCTTTTCTCAAGGACAAGAATCACGTGGTGAAGTTTAGGGCACCACAAGGGTGATGTTAAGGGTGTGGTTGGTGAAATTATGCTCTTTTCTCAAGGACGATAATCACGTGGTTGAGTACAGGGCACCACAAGGGTGATGATAAGGGTGTGGAGGGGGAAATTATGCTTTTTTCTCAAGGACGATAATGACGTGGTTGAGTTCAGGGCACCACAAGGGTGATGTTAAGGGTGTGGAGGGGGAAATTATGCTCTTTTCTCAAGGACGATAATCACGTGGTGAAGTTCAGGGTGCCACAAGGGTGATGTTAAGGGTCTGGAGGGTGAAATTATGCTCTTTTCTCAAGGACAATAATCACGTGGTGAAGTTCAGGGCGCTACAAGGGTGATGTTAAGGGTCTGGAGGGTGAAATTATGCTCTTTTCTCAAGGACAATAATCACGTGGTGAATTTCATGGCGCCACAAGGGTGATGTTAAGGGTATGGATGGTGAAATTAGGCTCTTTTCTCAAGGACAATAATCACTTGGTGAAGTTCAGGGCGCCACAAGGGTGATGTTGAGGGTGTGGATGGTGAAATTATGCTCTTTTCTCAAGGACAATAATCTCGTGGTGAAGTTTAGGGCACCACAAGGGTGATGTTAAGGGTGTGGATGGTGAAATTATGCTCTTTTCTCAAGGACAATAATCACGTGGTTGAGTTCAGGGCACCACAAGGGTGATGTTAAGGGTGTGGATGGTGGAATTATGCTCTTTTCTCAAGGACGATAATCACGTGGTTGAGTTCAGGGAACCACAAGGGTGATGTTAAGGGCGTGGATGATGAAATTATGCTCTTTTCTCAAGGACGATAATCAAGTGGTTGAGTTCAGGGCACCACAAGGGTGATGTTAAGGGTGTGGATGGTGAAATTATGCTCTTTTCTCAAGGACGATAATCACGTGGTTGAGTTCAGGGCACCACAAGGGTGATGTTGAAGGTGTGGATGGTGAAATTATGCTCTTTTCTCAAGGACGATAATCACGTGGTTGAGTTCAGGGCGCCACAAGGGTGATGTTGAGTGTGTGGATGGTGAAATTATGCTCTTTTCTCAAGGACGATAATCACGTGGTGATGTTCAGGGAACCACAAGGGTGATGTTAAGGGTGTGGAGGGGGAAATTAGGCTCTTTTCTCAAGGACGATAATCACGTGGTGAAGTTCAGGGCTCCACAAGGGTGATGTTAAGGGTGTGGAGGGGGAAATTATGCTCTTTTCTCAAGGACGATAATCACGTGGTGAAGTTCAGGGCGCCACAAGGGTGATGTTAAGGGTGTGGAGGGGGGAATTATGATCTTTTCTCAAGGACGATAATCACGTGGTTGAGTTCAGGGCACCATAAGGGTGATGTTAAGGGTGTGGAGGGGGAAATTATGCTCTTTTCTCAGGGACGATAATCACGTGGTGAAGTTCAGGGCGCCACAAGGGTGATGTTAAGGGTGTGGATGGTGAAATTATGCTCTTTTCTCAAGGACGATAATCACGTGGTGAAGTTCAGGGCGCCACAAGGGTGATGTTAAGGGCGTGGATGGTGAAATTATGCTCTTTTCTCAAGGACGATAATCACGTGGTGAAGTTCAGGGCGCCACAAGGGTGATGTTAAGGGTGTGGAGGGGGGAATTATGATCTTTTCTCAAGGACGATAATCACGTGGTTGAGTTCAGGGCACCATAAGGGTGATGTTAAGGGTGTGGAGGGGGAAATTATGCTCTTTTCTCAGGGACGATAATCACGTGGTGAAGTTCAGGGCGCCACAAGGGTGATGTTAAGGGTGTGGATGGTGAAATTATGCTCTTTTCTCAAGGACGATAATCACGTGGTGAAGTTCAGGGCGCCACAAGGGTGATGTTAAGGGCGTGGATGGTGAAATTATGCTCTTTTCTCAAGGACGATAATCACGTGGTGAAGTTCAGGGCGCCACAAGGGTGATGTTAAGGGCGTGGATGGTGAAATTATGCTCTTTTCTCAGGGACGATAATCACGTGGTGAAGTTCAGGGCGCCACAAGGGTGATGTTAAGGGCGTGGATGGTGAAATTATGCTCTTTTCTCAAGGACGATAATCACGTGGTGAAGTTCAGGGCGCCATAAGGGTGATGTTAAGGGTGTGGATGGGGAAATTATGCTCTTTTCTCAAGGACAATAATCACGTGGTGAAGTTCAGAGCACCACAAGGGTGATGTTAAGGGTATGGAGGGGGGAATTATGCTCTTTTCTCAAGGACGATAATCACGTGGTGGAGTTCAGGGCACCACAAGGGTGATGTCAAGGGTGTGGATGGGGAAATTATGCTCTTTTCTCAGGGACAATAATCACGTGGTGAAGTTCAGGGCACCACAAGGGTGATGTTAAGGGTGTGGAGGGGGGAATTATGCTCTTTTCTCAAGGACGATAATCACGTGGTGGAGTTCAGGGCACCACAAGGGTGATGTCAAGGGTGTGGATGGGGAAATTATGCTCTTTTCTCAAGGACAATAATCACGTGGTGAAGTTCAGGGCACCACAAGGGTGATGTTAAGGGTGTGGAGGGGGGAATTATGCTCTTTTCTCAAGGACGATAATCACGTGGTTGAGTTCAGGGAACCACAAGGGTGATGTTAAGGGCGTGGATGGTGAAATTATGCTCTTTTCTCAAGGACGATAATCAAGTGGTTGAGTTCAGGGCACCACAAGGGTGATGTTAAGGGTGTGGATGGTGAAATTATGCTCTTTTCTCAAGGACGATAATCACGTGGTTGAGTTCAGGGCACCACAAGGGTGATGTTGAAGGTGTGGATGGTGAAATTATGCTCTTTTCTCAAGGACGATAATCACGTGGTTGAGTTCAGGGCGCCACAAGGGTGATGTTGAGTGTGTGGATGGTGAAATTATGCTCTTTTCTCAAGGACGATAATCACGTGGTGATGTTCAGGGAACCACGAGGGTGATGTTAAGGGTGTGGAGGGGGAAATTAGGCTCTTTTCTCAAGGACGATAATCACGTGGTGAAGTTCAGGGCCCCACAAGGGTGATGTTAAGGGTGTGGAGGGGGAAATTATGCTCTTTTCTCAAGGACGATAATCACGTGGTGAAGTTCAGGGCGCCACAAGGGTGATGTTAAGGGTGTGGAGGGGGGAATTATGATCTTTTCTCAAGGACGATAATCACGTGGTTGAGTTCAGGGCACCATAAGGGTGATGTTAAGGGTGTGGAGGGGGAAATTATGCTCTTTTCTCAGGGACGATAATCACGTGGTGAAGTTCAGGGCGCCACAAGGGTGATGTTAAGGGTGTGGATGGTGAAATTATGCTCTTTTCTCAAGGACGATAATCACGTGGTGAAGTTCAGGGCGCCACAAGGGTGATGTTAAGGGCGTGGATGGTGAAATTATGCTCTTTTCTCAAGGACGATAATCACGTGGTGAAGTTCAGGGCGCCACAAGGGTGATGTTAAGGGTGTGGAGGGGGGAATTATGATCTTTTCTCAAGGACGATAATCACGTGGTTGATTCAGGGCACCATAAGGGTGATGTTAAGGGTGTGGAGGGGGAAATTATGCTCTTTTCTCAGGGACGATAATCACGTGGTGAAGTTCAGGGCGCCACAAGGGTGATGTTAAGGGTGTGGATGGTGAAATTATGCTCTTTTCTCAAGGACGATAATCACGTGGTGAAGTTCAGGGCGCCACAAGGGTGATGTTAAGGGCGTGGATGGTGAAATTATGCTCTTTTCTCAAGGACGATAATCACGTGGTGAAGTTCAGGGCGCCACAAGGGTGATGTTAAGGGCGTGGATGGTGAAATTATGCTCTTTTCTCAGGGACGATAATCACGTGGTGAAGTTCAGGGCGCCACAAGGGTGATGTTAAGGGCGTGGATGGTGAAATTATGCTCTTTTCTCAAGGACGATAATCACGTGGTGAAGTTCAGGGCGCCATAAGGGTGATGTTAAGGGTGTGGATGGGGAAATTATGCTCTTTTCTCAAGGACAATAATCACGTGGTGAAGTTCAGAGCACCACAAGGGTGATGTTAAGGGTATGGAGGGGGGAATTATGCTCTTTTCTCAAGGACGATAATCACGTGGTGGAGTTCAGGGCACCACAAGGGTGATGTCAAGGGTGTGGATGGGGAAATTATGCTCTTTTCTCAGGGACAATAATCACGTGGTGAAGTTCAGGGCACCACAAGGGTGATGTTAAGGGTGTGGAGGGGGGAATTATGCTCTTTTCTCAAGGACGATAATCACGTGGTGGAGTTCAGGGCACCACAAGGGTGATGTCAAGGGTGTGGATGGGGAAATTATGCTCTTTTCTCAAGGACAATAATCACGTGGTGAAGTTCAGGGCACCACAAGGGTGATGTTAAGGGTGTGGAGGGGGGAATTATGCTCTTTTCTCAAGGACGATAATCACGTGGTGGAGTTCAGGGCACCACAAGGGTGATGTTAAGGGTGTGGATGGGGAAATTATGCTCTTTTCTCAAGGACAATAATCACGTGGTGATGTTTAGGGAACCACAAGGGTGATGTTAAGGGTGTGGAGGGGGAAATTATGCTCTTTTCTCAAGGACGATAATCACGTCGTTAAGTTCAGGGCACCACAAGGGTGATGTTAAGGGCGTGGATGGTGAAATTATGCTCTTTTCTCGAGGACGATAATCACATGGTTGAGTTCAGGGCGCCACAAGGGTGATGTTAAGGGAGTGGATGGTGAAATTATGCTTTTTTCTCAAGGACGATAATCACGTGGTGAAGTTTAGGGCGCCACAAGGGTGATGTTAAGGGCGTGGATGGTGAAATTATGCTCTTTTATCAAGGACGATAATCACGTGGTGGAGTTCAGGGCGCCACAAGGGTGATGTTAAGGGTGTGGATGGGGAAATTATGCTCTTTTCTCAAGGACGATAATCACGTGGTGAAGTTCAGGGCACCACAAGGGTGATGTTAAGGGTGTGGAGGGGGAAATTATGCTCTTTTCTCAAGGACGATAATCACGTGGTGAAGTTCAGGGCGCCACAAGGGTGATGTTAAGGGTGTGGAGGGGGAAATTATGCTCTTTTCTCAAGGACGATAATCCCGTGGTGAAGTTCAGGGCGCCACAAGGGTGATGTTAAGGGTGTGGAGGGGGAAATTATGCTCTTTTCTCAAGGACGATAATCACGTGGTGAAGTTCAGGGCGCCACAAGGGTGATGTTAAGGGTGTGGAGGGGGAAATTATGCTCTTTTCTCAAGGACGATAATCACGTGGTGAAGTTCAGGGCACCACAAGGGTGATGTTAAGGATGAAGAGGGGGAAATTATGCTCTTTTCTCAAGGACGATAATCACGTGGTGGAGTTCAGGGCGCCACAAGGGTGATGTTAAGGGTGTGGATGGGGAAATTATGCTCTTTTCTCAAGGACGATAATCACGTGGTTAAGTTCAGGGCGCCACAAGGGTGATGTTAAGGGTGTGGAGGGGGAAATTATGCTCTTTTCTCAAGGACGATAATCACGTGGTGAAGTTCAAGGCGCCACATGGGTGATGTTAAGGGTGTGGAGGGGGAAATTATGCTCTTTTCTCAAGGACGATAATCACGTGGTGAAGTTCAGGGCACCACAAGGGTGATGTTAAGGGTGTGGAGGGGGAAATTATGCTCTTTTCTCAAGGACGATAATCACGTGGTGGAGTTCAGGGCGCCACAAGGGTGATGTTAAGGGTGTGGAGGGGGAAATTATGCTCTTTTCTCAAGGACGATAAACACGTGGTGAAGTTCAGGGCACCACAAGGGTGATGTTAAGGGTGTGGAGGGGGAAATTATGCTCTTTTCTCAAGGACGATAATCACGTGTTGAAGTTCAGGGCGCCACAAGGGTGATGTTAAGGGTGTGGAGGGGGAAATTATGCTCTTTTCTCAAGGACGATAATCACGTGGTTGAGTTCAGGGCGCCACAAGGGTGATGTTAAGTGTGTGGATGGTGAAATTATGCTCTTTTCTCAAGGACGATAATCACGTGGTGAAGTTCAGGGCGCCATAAGGGTGATGTTAAAGGTGTGGAGGGGGAAATTATGCTCTTTTCTCAAGGACGATAATCACGTGGTGGAGTTCAGGGCACCATAAGGGTGATGTTAAGGGTGTGGATGGGGAAATTATGCTCTTTTCTCAAGGACAATAATCACGTGGTGAAGTTCAGGGCACCACAAGGGTGATGTTAAGGGTGTGGAGGGGGAAATTATGCTCTTTTCTCAAGGACGATAATCACGTGGTGGAGTTCAGGGCAACACAAGGGTGATGTTAAGGGTGTGGAGGGGGAAATTATGCTCTTTTCTCAAGGACGATAATCACGAGTCGAAGTTCAGGGCGCCACAAGGGTGATGTTAAGGGTGTGGAGGGGGAAATTATGCTCTTTTCTCAAGGACAATAATCACGTGGTGGAGTTCAGGGCACCACAAGGGTGATGTTAAGGGTATGGAGGGGGAAATTATGCTCTATTCTCAAGGACAATAATCACGTGGTGGAGTTCAGGGCTCCACAAGGGTGATGTTAAGGGTATGGAGGGGGAAATTATGCTCTTTTCTCAAGGACGATAATCACGTGGTGAAGTTCAGGGCACCACAAGGGTGATGTTAAGGGTATGGAGGGGGAAATTATGCTCTTTTCTCAAGGACAATAATCACGTGGTGGAGTTCAGGGCGCCACAAGGGTGATGTTAAGGGTGTGGAGGGGGAAATTATGCTCTTTTCTCAAGGACGATAATCACGTGGTGGAGTTCAGGGCACCACAAGGGTGATGTCAAGGGTATGGATGGGGAAATTATGCTCTTTTCTCAAGGACAATAATCACGTGGTGAAGTTCAGGGCACCACAAGGGTGATGTTAAGGGTGTGGAGGGGGGAATTATGCTCTTTTCTCAAAGACGATAATCACGTGGTGGAGTTCAGGGCACCACAAGGGTGATGTCAAGGGTGTGGATGGGGAAATTATGCTCTTTTCTCAAGGACAATAATCACGTGGTGAAGTTCAGGGCACCACAAGGGTGATGTTAAGGGTGTGGAGGGGGGAATTATGCTCTTTTCTCAAGGACGATAATCACGTGGTGGAGTTCGGGGCACCACAAGGGTGATGTCAAGGGTGTGGATGGGGAAATTATGCTCTTTTCTCAAGGACAATAATCACGTGGTGAAGTTCAGGGCACCACAAGGGTGATGTTAAGGGTGTGGAGGGGGGAATTATGCTCTTTTCTCAAGGACGATAATCACGTGGTGGAGTTCAGGGCACCACAAGGGTGATGTCAAGGGTGTGGATGGGGAAATTATGCTCTTTTCTCAAGGACAATAATCACGTGGTGAAGTCCAGGGCACCACAAGGGTGATGTTAAGGGTGTGGAGGGGGGAATTATGCTCTTTTCTCAAGGACGATAATCACGTGGTGGAGTTCAGGGCACCACAAGGGTGATGTCAAGGGTGTGGATTGGGAAATTATGCTCTTTTCTCAAGGACAATAATCAAGTGGTGGAGTTCAGGGCAACACAAGGGTGATGTTAAGGGTGTGGAGGGGGGAATTATGCTCTTTTCTCAAGGACGATAATCACGTGGTGGAGTTCAGGGCACCACAAGGGTGATGTCAAGGGTGTGGATGGGGAAATTATGCTCTTTTCTCAAGGACAATAATCACGTGGTGGAGTTCAGGGCAACACAAGGGTGATGTTAAGGGTGTGGAGGGGGGAATTATGCTCTTTTCTCAAGGACGATAATCACGTGGTGGAGTTCAGGGCACCACAAGGGTGATGTTAAGGGTGTGGAGGGGGAAATTATGCTCTTTTCTCAAGGACGATAATCACGTGGTGGAGTTCAGGGCACCACAAGGGTGATGTTAAGGGTGTGGAGGGGGAAAATATGCTCTTTTCTCAAGGACGATAATTACGAGTCGAAGTTCAGGGCACCACAAGGGTGATGTTAAGGGTGTGGAGGGTGAAATCATGCTCTTTTCTCAAGGACAATAATCACGTGGTGGAGTTCAGGGCGCCACAAGGGTGATGTTAAGGGTGTGGAGGGGGAAATTATGCTCTTTTCTCAAGGACGATAATCACGTGGTTGAGTTCAGGGCACCATAAGGGTGATGTTAAGGGTGTGGAGGGGGAAATTATGCTCTTTTCTCAAGGACAATAATCACGTGGTGGAGTTCAGGGCG
Organism: Brachyptera risi; assembly: GCA_964007535.1. NCBI lineage: Eukaryota > Metazoa > Arthropoda > Insecta > Plecoptera > Taeniopterygidae > Brachyptera > Brachyptera risi. The sequence continues at coordinate 48,775,379 of OZ023329.1, read as the reverse complement.
CCACAATGGTGATGTTAAGGGTGTGGAGGGGGAAATTAGGCTCTTTTCTCAAGGACGATAATCACGTGGTTGAGTTCAGGGCACCATAAGGGTGATGTTAAGGGTGTGGAGGGGGAAATTATGCTCTTTTCTCAGGGACGATAATCACGTGGTGAAGTTCAGGGCGCCACAAGGGTGATGTTAAGGGCGTGGATGGTGAAATTATGCTCTTTTCTCAAGGACGATAATCACGTGGTGAAGTTCAGGGCGCCACAAGGGTGATGTTAAGGGCGTGGATGGTGAAATTATGCTCTTTTCTCAAGGACGATAATCACGTGGTGAAGTTCAGGGCGCCACAAGGGTGATGTTAAGGGCGTGGATGGTGAAATTATGCTCTTTTCTCAGGGACGATAATCACGTGGTGAAGTTCAGGGCGCCACAAGGGTGATGTTAAGGGCGTGGATGGTGAAATTATGCCCTTTTCTCAAGGACGATAATCACGTGGTGAAGTTCAGGGCGCCATAAGGGTGATGTTAAGGGTGTGGATGGGGAAATTATGCTCTTTTCTCAAGGACGATAATCACGTGGTGAAGTTCAGGGCGCCATAAGGGTGATGTTAAGGGTGTGGATGGGGAAATTATGCTCTTTTCTCAGGGACGATAATCACGAGTCGGAGTTCAGGGCGCCACAAGGGTGATGTTAAGGGTGTGGAGGGGGAAATTATGCTCTTTTCTCAAGGACGATAATCACGTGGTGGAGTTCAGGGCGCCACAAGGGTGATGTTAAGGGTGTGGAGGGGGGAATTATGCTCTTTTCTCAAGGACGATAATCACGTGGTGAAGTTCAGGGCGCCACAAGGGTGATGTTAAGGGCGTGGATGGTGAAATTATGCTCTTTTCTCAAGGACGATAATCACGTGGTGGAGTTCAGGGCGCCACAAGGGTGATGTTAAGGGTGTGGAGGGGGAAATTATGCTCTTTTCTCAGGGACGATAATCACGTGGTGAAGTTCGGGGCGCCACAAGGGTGATGCTAAGGGTGTGGATGGTGAAATTATGCTCTTTTCTCAAGGACGATAATCACGTGGTGAAGTTCAGGGCAACACAAGGGTGATGTTGAGGGTGTGGAGGGGGAAATTATGCTCTTTTCTCAAGGACAATAATCACGTGGTGAAGTTCAGGGCGCCACAAGGGTGATGTTAAGGGTGTGGATGGGGAAATTATGCTCTTCTCTCAAGGACGATAATCACGTGGTGAAGTTCAGGGCGCCACAAGGGTGATGTTAAGGGTGTGGCGGGGGAAATTATGCTCTTTTCTCAAGGACGATAATCACGTGGTGAAGTTCAGGGCGCCACAAGGGTGATGTTAAGGGTCTGGAGGGTGAAATTATGCTCTTTTCTCAAGGACGATAATCACGTGGTTGAGTTCGGGGCACCACAAGGGTGATGTTAAGGGTGTGGAGGGGGAAATTATGCTCTTTTCTCAAGGACAATAATCACGTGGTGAAGTTCAGGGCACCACAAGGGTGATGTTAAGGGTCTGGAGGGTGAAATTATGCTCCTTTCTCAAGGACAATAATCACGTGGTGAAATTCAGGGCGCTACAAGGGTGATGTTAAGGGTCTGGAGGGTGAAATTATGCTCTTTTCTCAAGGACAATAATCACGTGGTGAATTTCATGGCGCCACAAGGGTGATGTTAAGGGTATGGATGGTGAAATTAGGCTCTTTTCTCAAGGACAATAATCACTTGGTGAAGTTCAGGGCGCCACAAGGGTGATGTTGAGGGTGTGGATGGTGAAATTATGCTCTTTTCTCAAGGACAATAATCTCGTGGTGAAGTTTAGGGCACCACAAGGGTGATGTTAAGGGTATGGATGGTGAAATTATGCTCTTTTCTCAAGGACAATAATCACGTGGTTGAGTTCAGGGCACCACAAGGGTGATGTTAAGGGTGTGGATGGTGGAATTATGCTCTTTTCTCAAGGACGATAATCACGTGGTTGAGTTCAGGGAACCACAAGGGTGATGTTAAGGGCGTGGATGGTGAAATTATGCTCTTTTCTCAAGGACGATAATCAAGTGGTTGAGTTCAGGGCACCACAAGGGTGATGTTAAGGGTGTGGATGGTGAAATTATGCTCTTTTCTCAAGGACGATAATCACGTGGTTGAGTTCAGGGCACCACAAGGGTGATGTTAAAGGTGTGGATGGTGAAATTATGCTCTTTTCTCAAGGACAATAATCACGTGGTTAAGTTCAGGGCGCCACAAGGGTGATGTTAAGGGTGTGGATGGTGAAATTATGCTCTTTTCTCAAGGACGATAATCACGTGGTTGAGTTCAGGGCACCACAAGGGTGATGTTAAAGGTGTGGATGGTGAAATTATGCTCTTTTCTCAAGGACAATAATCACGTGGTTAAGTTCAGGGCGCCACAAGGGTGATGTGGAGTGTGTGGATGGTGAAATTATGCTCTTTTCTCAAGGACGATAATCACGTGGTGATGTTCAGGGAACCACAAGGGTGATGTTAAGGGTGTGGAGGGGGAAATTAGGCTCTTTTCTCAAGGACGATAATCACGTGGTGAAGTTCAGGGCCCCACAAGGGTGATGTTAAGGGTGTGGAGGGGGAAATTATGCTCTTTTCTCAAGGACGATAATCACGTGGTGAAGTTCAGGGCGCCAAAAGGGTGATGTTAAGGGTGTGGAGGGGGGAATTATGATCTTTTCTCAAGGACGATAATCACGTGGTTGAGTTCAGGGCACCATAAGGGTGATGTTAAGGGTGTGGAGGGGGAAATTATGCTCTTTTCTCAGGGACGATAATCACGTGGTGAAGTTCAGGGCGCCACAAGGGTGATGTTAAGGGCGTGGATGGTAAATTATGCTCTTTTCTCAAGGACGATAATCACGTGGTGAAGTTCAGGGCGCCACAAGGGTGATGTTAAGGGCGTGGATGGTGAAATTATGCTCTTTTCTCAAGGACGATAATCACGTGGTGAAGTTCAGGGCGCCACAAGGGTGATGTTAAGGGCGTGGATGGTGAAATTATGCTCTTTTCTCAGGGACGATAATCACGTGGTGAAGTTCAGGGCGCCACAAGGGTGATGTTAAGGGCGTGGATAGTGAAATTAGGCTCTTTTCTCAAGGACGATAATCACGTGGTGAAGTTCAGGGCGCCATAAGGGTGATGTTAAGGGTGTGGATGGGGAAATTATGCTCTTTTCTCAAGGACGATAATCACGTGGTGAAGTTCAGGGCGCCATAAGGGTGATGTTAAGGGTGTGGATGGGGAAATTATGCTCTTTTCTCAGGGACGATAATCACGAGTCGAAGTTCAGGGCGCCACAAGGGTGATGTTAAGGGTGTGGAGGGGGAAATTATGCTCTTTTCTCAAGGACGATAATCACGTGGTGGAGTTCAGGGCGCCACAAGGGTGATGTTAAGGGTGTGGAGGGGGAAATTATGCTCTTTTCTCAAGGACGATAATCACGTGGTGAAGTTCAGGGCGCCACAAGGGTGATGTTAAGGGAGTGGAGGGGGAAATTATGCTCTTTTCTCAAGGACGATAATCACGTGGTGGAGTTCAGGGCGCCACAAGGGTGATGTTAAGGGTGTGGAGGGGGAAATTATGCTCTTTTCTCAGGGACGATAATCACGTGGTGAAGTTCGGGGCGCCACAAGGGTGATGCTAAGGGTGTGGATGGTGAAATTATGCTCTTTTCTCAAGGACGATAATCACGTGGTGAAGTTCAGGGCAACACAAGGGTGATGTTGAGGGTGTGGAGGGGGAAATTATGCTCTTTTCTCAAGGACAATAATCACGTGGTGAAGTTCAGGGCGCCACAAGGGTGATGTTAAGGGTGTGGATGGGGAAATTTTGCTCTTCTCTCAAGGACGATAATCACGTGGTGAAGTTCAGGGCGCCACAAGGGTGATGTTAAGGGTGTGGCGGGGGAAATTATGCTCTTTTCTCAAGGACGATAATCACGTGGTGAAGTTCAGGGCGCCACAAGGGTGATGTTAAGGGTCTGGAGGGTGAAATTATGCTCTTTTCTCAAGGACGATAATCACGTGGTTGAGTTCGGGGCACCACAAGGGTGATGTTAAGGGTGTGGAGGGGGAAATTATGCTCTTTTCTCAAGGACAATAATCACGTGGTGAAGTTCAGGGCACCACAAGGGTGATGTTAAGGATGTGGATGGTGAAATTATGCTCTTTTCTCAAGGACGATAATCACGTGGTGAAGTTCAGGGAACCACAAGGGTGATGTTAAGGATGTGGATGGTGAAATTATGCTCTTTTCTCAAGGACGATAATCACGTGGTGAAGTTCAGGGCGCCACAAGGGTGATGTTAAGGATGTGGATGGTGAAATTATGCTCTTTTCTCAAGGACGATAATCACGTGGTGAAGTTCTGGGCGCCACAAGGGTGATGTTAAGGGTCTGGAGGGGGAAATTATGCTCTTTTCTCAAGGACGATAATCACGTGGTTAAGTTCGGGGCGCCACAAGGGTGATGTTAAGGGTCTGGAGGGGGAAATTATGCTATTTTCTCAAGGACGATAATCACGTGGTGAAGTTCAGGGCGCCACAAGGGTGATGTTGAGGGTGTGGAGGATGAAATTATGCTCTTTTCTCGAGGACAATAATCACGTGGTGAAGTTTAGGGCACCACAAGGGTGATGTTAAGGGTGTGGTTGGTGAAATTATGCTCTTTTCTCAAGGACGATAATCACGTGGTTGAGTACAGGGCACCACAAGGGTGATGATAAGGGTGTGGAGGGGGAAATTATGCTCTTTTCTCAGGGACGATAATCACGTGGTGAAGTTCGGGGCGCCACAAGGGTGATGCTAAGGGTGTGGATGGTGAAATTATGCTCTTTTCTCAAGGACGATAATCACGTGGTGAAGTTCAGGGCAACACAAGGGTGATGTTGAGGGTGTGGAGGGGGAAATTATGCTCTTTTCTCAAGGACAATAATCACGTGGTGAAGTTCAGGGCGCCACAAGGGTGATGTTAAGGGTGTGGATGGGGAAATTATGCTCTTCTCTCAAGGACGATAATCACGTGGTGAAGTTCAGGGCGCCACAAGGGTGATGTTAAGGGTGTGGCGGGGGAAATTATGCTCTTTTCTCAAGGACGATAATCACGTGGTGAAGTTCAGGGCGCCACAAGGGTGATGTTAAGGGTCTGGAGGGTGAAATTAGGCTCTTTTCTCAAGGACGATAATCACGTGGTTGAGTTCGGGGCACCACAAGGGTGATGTTAAGGGTGTGGAGGGGGAAATTATGCTCTTTTCTCAAGGACAATAATCACGTGGTGAAGTTCAGGGCACCACAAGGGTGATGTTAAGGATGTGGATGGTGAAATTATGCTCTTTTCTCAAGGACGATAATCACGTGGTGAAGTTCAGGGAACCACAAGGGTGATGTTAAGGATGTGGATGGTGAAATTATGCTCTTTTCTCAAGGACGATAATCACGTGGTGAAGTTCAGGGCGCCACAAGGGTGATGTTAAGGATGTGGATGGTGAAATCATGCTCTTTTCTCAAGGACGATAATCACGTGGTGAAGTTCTGGGCGTCACAAGGGTGATGTTAAGGGTCTGGAGGGGGAAATTATGCTCTTTTCTCAAGGACGATAATCACGTGGTTAAGTTCGGGGCGCCACAAGGGTGATGTTAAGGGTCTGGAGGGGGAAATTATGCTATTTTCTCAAGGACGATAATCACGTGGTGAAGTTCAGGGCGCCACAAGGGTGATGTTGAGGGTGTGGAGGGGGAAATTATGCTCTTTTCTCAAGGACAATAATCACGTGGTGAAGTTTAGGGCACCACAAGGGTGATGTTAAGGGTGTGGTTGGTGAAATTATGCTCTTTTCTCAAGGACGATAATCACGTGGTTGAGTACAGGGCACCACAAGGGTGATGATAAGGGTGTGGAGGGGGAAATTATGCTTTTTTCTCAAGGACGATAATGACGTGGTTGAGTTCAGGGCACCACAAGGGTGATGTTAAGGGTGTGGAGGGGGAAATTATGCTCTTTTCTCAAGGACGATAATCACGTGGTGAAGTTCAGGGCGCCACAAGGGTGATGTTAAGGGTCTGGAGGGTGAAATTATGCTCTTTTCTCAAGGACAATAATCACGTGGTGAAGTTCAGGGCGCTACAAGGGTGATGTTAACGGTCTGGAGGGTGAAATTATGCTCTTTTCTCAAGGACAATAATCACGTGGTGAATTTCATGGCGCCACAAGGGTGATGTTAAGGGTATGGATGGTGAAATTAGGCTCTTTTCTCAAGGACAATAATCACTTGGTGAAGTTCAGGGCGCCACAAGGGTGATGTTGAGGGTGTGGATGGTGAAATTATGCTCTTTTCTCAAGGACAATAATCTCGTGGTGAAGTTTAGGGCACCACAAGGGTGATGTTAAGGGTGTGGATGGTGAAATTATGCTCTTTTCTCAAGGACAATAATCACGTGGTTGAGTTCAGGGCACCACAAGGGTGATGTTAAGGGTGTGGAGGGTGGAATTATGCTCTTTTCTCAAGGACGATAATCACGTGGTTGAGTTCAGGGAACCACAAGGGTGATGTTAAGGGCGTGGATGGTGAAATTATGCTCTTTTCTCAAGGACGATAATCAAGTGGTTGAGTTCAGGGCACCACAAGGGTGATGTTAAGGGTGTGGATGGTGAAATTATGCTCTTTTCTCAAGGACGATAATCACGTGGTTGAGTTCAGGGCACCACAAGGGTGATGTTGAAGGTGTGGATGGTGAAATTATGCTCTTTTCTCAAGGACGATAATCACGTGGTTGAGTTCAGGGCGCCACAAGGGTGATGTTGAGTGTGTGGATGGTGAAATTATGCTCTTTTCTCAAGGACGATAATCACGTGGTGATGTTCAGGGAACCACAAGGGTGATGTTAAGGGTGTGGAGGGGGAAATTAGGCTCTTTTCTCAAGGACGATAATCACGTGGTGAAGTTCAGGGCCCCACAAGGGTGATGTTAAGGGTGTGGAGGGGGGAATTATGATCTTTTCTCAAGGACGATAATCACGTGGTTGAGTTCAGGGCACCATAAGGGTGATGTTAAGGGTGTGGAGGGGGAAATTATGCTCTTTTCTCAGGGACGATAATCACGTGGTGAAGTTCAGGGCGCCACAAGGGTGATGTTAAGGGTGTGGATGGTGAAATTATGCTCTTTTCTCAAGGACGATAATCACGTGGTGAAGTTCAGGGCGCCACAAGGGTGATGTTAAGGGCGTGGATGGTGAAATTATGCTCTTTTCTCAAGGACGATAATCACGTGGTGAAGTTCAGGGCGCCACAAGGGTGATGTTAAGGGCGTGGATGGTGAAATTATGCTCTTTTCTCAGGGACGATAATCACGTGGTGAAGTTCAGGGCGCCACAAGGGTGATGTTAAGGGCGTGGATGGTGAAATTATGCTCTTTTCTCAAGGACGATAATCACGTGGTGAAGTTCAGGGCGCCATAAGGGTGATGTTAAGGGTGTGGAGGGGGAAATTATGCTCTTTTCTCAAGGACGATAATCACGTGGTGAAGTTCAGGGCGCCACAAGGGTGATGTTAAGGGTGTGGAGGGGGAAATTATGCTCTTTTCTCAAGGACGATAATCACGTGGTGGAGTTCAGGGCGCCACAAGGGTGATGTTAAGGGTGTGGAGGGGGAAATTATGCTCTTTTCTCAGGGACGATAATCACGTGGTGAAGTTCGGGGCGCCACAAGGGAGATGCTAAGGGTGTGGATGGTGAAATTATGCTCTTTTCTCAAGGACGATAATCACGTGGTGAAGTTCAGGGCAACACAAGGGTGATGTTGAGGGTGTGGAGGGGGAAATTATGCTCTTTTCTCAAGGACAATAATCACGTGGTGAAGTTCAGGGCGCCACAAGGGTGATGTTAAGGGTATGGATGGGGAAATTATGCTCTTCTCTCAAGGACGATAATCACGTGGTGAAGTTCAGGGCGCCACAAGGGTGATGTTAAGGGTGTGGCGGGGGAAATTATGCTCTTTTCTCAAGGACGATAATCACGTGGTGAAGTTCAGGGCGCCACAAGGGTGATGTTAAGGGTGTGGATGGGGAAATTTTGCTCTTCTCTCAAGGACGATAATCACGTGGTGAAGTTCAGGGCGCCACAAGGGTGATGTTAAGGGTGTGGCGGGGGAAATTATGCTCTTTTCTCAAGGACGATAATCACGTGGTGGAGTTCAGGGCGCCACAAGGGTGATGTTAAGGGTCTGGAGGGTGAAATTATGCTCTTTTCTCAAGGACGATAATCACGTGGTTGAGTTCGGGGCACCACAAGGGTGATGTTAAGGGTGTGGAGGGGGAAATTATGCTCTTTTCTCAAGGACAATAATCACGTGGTGAAGTTCAGGGCACCACAAGGGTGATGTTAAGGATGTGGATGGTGAAATTATGCTCTTTTCTCAAGGACGATAATCACGTGGTGAAGTTCAGGGAACCACAAGGGTGATGTTAAGGATGTGGATGGTGAAATTATGCTCTTTTCTCAAGGACGATAATCACGTGGTGAAGTTCAGGGCGCCACAAGGGTGATGTTAAGGATGTGGATGGTGAAATTATGCTCTTTTCTCAAGGACGATAATCACGTGGTGAAGTTCTGGGCGCCACAAGGGTGATGTTAAGGGTCTGGAGGGGGAAATTATGCTCTTTTCTCAAGGACGATAATCACGTGGTTAAGTTCGGGGCGCCACAAGGGTGATGTTAAGGGTCTGGAGGGGGAAATTATGCTATTTTCTCAAGGACGATAATCACGTGGTGAAGTTCAGGGCGCCACAAGGGTGATGTTGAGGGTGTGGAGGATGAAATTATGCTCTTTTCTCAAGGACAATAATCACGTGGTGAAGTTTAGGGCACCACAAGGGTGATGTTAAGGGTGTGGTTGGTGAAATTATGCTCTTTTCTCAAGGACGATAATCACGTGGTTGAGTACAGGGCACCACAAGGGTGATGATAAGGGTGTGGAGGGGGAAATTATGCTCTTTTCTCAGGGACGTTAATCACGTGGTGAAGTTCGGGGCGCCACAAGGGTGATGCTAAGGGTGTGGATGGTGAAATTATGCTCTTTTCTCAAGGACGATAATCACGTGGTGAAGTTCAGGGCAACACAAGGGTGATGTTGAGGGTGTGGAGGGGGAAATTATGCTCTTTTCTCAAGGACAATAATCACGTGGTGAAGTTCAGGGCGCCACAAGGGTGATGTTAAGGGTGTGGATGGGGAAATTATGCTCTTCTCTCAAGGACGATAATCACGTGGTGAAGTTCAGGGCGCCACAAGGGTGATGTTAAGGGTGTGGCGGGGGAAATTATGCTCTTTTCTCAAGGACGATAATCACGTGGTGAAGTTCAGGGCGCCACAAGGGTGATGTTAAGGGTCTGGAGGGTGAAATTATGCTCTTTTCTCAAGGACGATAATCACGTGGTTGAGTTCGGGGCACCACAAGGGTGATGTTAAGGGTGTGGAGGGGGAAATTATGCTCTTTTCTCAAGGACAATAATCACGTGGTGAAGTTCAGGGCACCACAAGGGTGATGTTAAGGATGTGGATGGTGAAATTATGCTCTTTTCTCAAGGACGATAATCACGTGGTGAAGTTCAGGGAACCACAAGGGTGATGTTAAGGATGTGGATGGTGAAATTATGCTCTTTTCTCAAGGACGATAATCACGTGGTGAAGTTCAGGGCGCCACAAGGGTGATGTTAAGGATGTGGATGGTGAAATTATGCTCTTTTCTCAAGGACGATAATCACGTGGTGAAGTTCTGGGCGCCACAAGGGTGATGTTAAGGGTCTGGAGGGGGAAATTATGCTCTTTTCTCAAGGACGATAATCACGTGGTTAAGTTCGGCGCGACAAGGGTGATGTTAAGGGTCTGGAGGGGGAAATTATGCTATTTTCTCATGGACGATAATCACGTGGTGAAGTTCAGGGCGCCACAAGGGTGATGTTGAGGGTGTGGAGGGGGAAATTATGGTCTTTTCTCAAGGACAATAATCACGTGGTGAAGTTTAGGGCACCACAAGGGTGATGTTAAGGGTGTGGTTGGTGAAATTATGCTCTTTTCTCAAGGACGATAATCACGTGGTTGAGTACAGGGCACCACAAGGGTGATGATAAGGGTGTGGAGGGGGAATAATTATGCTTTTTTCTCAAGGACGATAATGACGTGGTTGAGTTCAGGGCACCACAAGGGTGATGTTAAGGGTGTGAAGGGGGAAATTATGCTCTTTTCTCAAGGACGATAATCACGTGGTGAAGTTCAGGGCGCCACAAGGGTGATGTTAAGGGTCTGGAGGGTGAAATTATGCTCTTTTCTCAAGGACAATAATCACGTGGTGAAGTTCAGGTCGCTACAAGGGTGATGTTAAGGGTCTGGAGGGTGAAATTATGCTCTTTTCTCAAGGACAATAATCACGTGGTGAATTTCATGGCGCCACAAGGGTGATGTTAAGGGTATGGATGGTGAAATTAGGCTCTTTTCTCAAGGACAATAATCACTTGGTGAAGTTCAGGGCGCCACAAGGGTGATGTTGAGGGTGTGGATGGTGAAATTATGCTCTTTTCTCAAGGACAATAATCTCGTGGTGAAGTTTAGGGCACCACAAGGGTGATGTTAAGGGTGTGGATGGTGAAATTATGCTCTTTTCTCAAGGACAATAATCACGTGGTTGAGTTCAGGGCACCACAAGGGTGATGTTAAGGGTGTGGATGGTGGAATTATGCTCTTTTCTCAAGGACGATAATCACGTGGTTGAGTTCAGGGAACCACAAGGGTGATGTTAAGGGCGTGGATGGTGAAATTATGCTCTTTTCTCAAGGACGATAATCAAGTGGTTGAGTTCAGGGCACCACAAGGGTGATGTTAAGGGTGTGGATGGTGAAATTATGCTCTTTTCTCAAGGACGATAATCACGTGGTTGAGTTCAGGGCACCACAAGGGTGATGTTGAAGGTGTGGATGGTGAAATTATGCTCTTTCCTCAAGGACGATAATCACGTGGTTGAGTTCAGGGCGCCACAAGGGTGATGTTGAGTGTGTGGATGGTGAAATTATGCTCTTTTCTCAAGGACGATAATCACGTGGTGATGTTCAGGGAACCACAAGGGTGATGTTAAGGGTGTGGAGGGGGAAATTAGGCTCTTTTCTCAAGGACGATAATCACGTGGTGAAGTTCAGGGCCCCAAGAGGGTGATGTTAAGGGTGTGGAGGGGGAAATTATGCTCTTTTCTCAAGGACGATAATCACGTGGTGAAGTTCAGGGCGCCACAAGGGTGATGTTAAGGGTGTGGAGGGGGGAATTATGATCTTTTCTCAAGGACGATAATCACGTGGTTGAGTTCAGGGCACCATTAGGGTGATGTTAAGGGTGTGGAGGGGGAAATTATGCTCTTTTCTCAGGGACGATAATCACGTGGTGAAGTTCAGGGCGCCACAAGGGTGATGTTAAGGGTGTGGATGGTGAAATTATGCTCTTTTCTCAAGGACGATAATCACGTGGTGAAGTTCAGGGCGCCACAAGGGTGATGTTAAGGGCGTGGATGGTGAAATTATGCTCTTTTCTCAAGGACGATAATCACGTGGTGAAGTTCAGGGCGCCACAAGGGTGATGTTAAGGGCGTGGATGGTGAAATAATGCTCTTTTCTCAGGGACGATAATCACGTGGTGAAGTTCAGGGCGCCACAAGGGTGATGTTAAGGGCGTGGATGGTGAAATTATGCTCTTTTCTCAAGGACGATAATCACGTGGTGAAGTTCAGGGCGCCATAAGGGTGATGTTAAGGGTGTGGATGGGGAAATTATGCTCTTTTCTCAAGGACGATAATCACGTGGTGAAGTTCGGGGCGCCATAAGGGTGATGTTAAGGGTGTGGATGGGGAAATTATGCTCTTTTCTCAGGGACGATAATCACGAGTCGAAGTTCAGGGCGCCACAAGGGTGATGTTAAGGGTGTGGAGGGGGAAATTATGCTCTTTTCTCAAGGACGATAATCACGTGGTGGAGTTCAGGGCGCCACAAGGGTGATGTTAAGGGTGTGGAGGGGGAAATTATGCTCTTTTCTCAAGGACGATAATCACGTGGTGAAGTTCAGGGCGCCACAAGGGTGATGTTAAGGGTGTGGAGGGGGAAATTATGCTCTTTTCTCAAGGACGATAATCACGTGGTGGAGTTCAGGGCGCCACAAGGGTGATGTTAAGGGTGTGGAGGGGGAAATTATGCTCTTTTCTCAGGGACGATAATCACGTGGTGAAGTTCGGGGCGCCACAAGGGAGATGCTAAGGGTGTGGATGGTGAAATTATGCTCTTTTCTCAAGGACGATAATCACGTGGTGAAGTTCAGGGCAACACAAGGGTGATGTTGAGGGTGTGGAGGGGGAAATTATGCTCTTTTCTCAAGGACAATAATCACGTGGTGAAGTTCAGGGCGCCACAAGGGTGATGTTAAGGGTATGGATGGGGAAATTATGCTCTTCTCTCGAGGACGATAATCACGTGGTGAAGTTCAGGGCGCCACAAGGGTGATGTTAAGGGTGTGGCGGGGGAAATTATGCTCTTTTCTCAAGGACGATAATCACGTGGTGAAGTTCAGGGCGCCACAAGGGTGATGTTAAGGGTCTGGAGGGTGAAATTATGCTCTTTTCTCAAGGACGATAATCACGTGGTTGAGTTCGGGGCACCACAAGGGTGATGTTAAGGGTGTGGAGGGGGAAATTATGCTCTTTTCTCAAGGACAATAATCACGTGGTGAAGTTCAGGGCACCACAAGGGTGATGTTAAGGATGTGGATGGTGAAATTATGCTCTTTTCTCAAGGACGATAATCACGTGGTGAAGTTCAGGGAACCACAAGGGTGATGTTAAGGATGTGGATGGTGAAATTATGCTCTTTTCTCAAGGACGATAATCACGTGGTGAAGTTCAGGGCGCCACAAGGGTGATGTTAAGGATGTGGATGGTGAAATTATGCACATTTCTCAAGGACGATAATCACGTGGTGAAGTTCTGGGCGCCACAAGGGTGATGTTAAGGGTCTGGAGGGGGAAATTATGCTCTTTTCTCAAGGACGATAATCACGTGGTTAAGTTCGGGGCGCCACAAGGGTGATGTTAAGGGTCTGGAGGGGGAAATTATGCTATTTTCTCAAGGACGATAATCACGTGGTGAAGTTCAGGGCGCCACAAGGGTGATGTTGAGGGTGTGGAGGGGGAAATTATGCTCTTTTCTCAAGGACAATAATCACGTGGTGAAGTTTAGGGCACCACAAGGGTGATGTTAAGGGTGTGGTTGGTGAAATTATGCTCTTTTCTCAAGGACGATAATCACGTGGTTGAGTACAGGGCACCACAAGGGTGATGATAAGGGTGTGGAGGGGGAAATTATGCTTTTTTCTCAAGGACGATAATGACGTGGTTGAGTTCAGGGCACCACAAGGGTGATGTTAAGGGTGTGGAGGGGGAAATTATGCTCTTTTCTCCAGGACGATAATCACGTGGTGAAGTTCAGGGCGCCACAAGGGTGATGTTAAGGGTCTGGAGGGTGAAATTATGCTCTTTTCTCAAGGACAATAATCACGTGGTGAAGTTCAGGGCGCTACAAGGGTGATGTTAAGGGTCTGGAGGGTGAAATTATGCTCTTTTCTAAAGGACAATAATCACGTGGTGAATTTCATGGCGCCACAAGGGTGATGTTAAGGGTATGGATGGTGAAATTAGGCTCTTTTCTCAAGGACAATAATCACTTGGTGAAGTTCATGGCGCCACAAGGGTGATGTTGAGGGTGTGGATGGTGAAATTATGCTCTTTTCTCAAGGACAATAATCTCGTGGTGAAGTTTAGGGCACCACAAGGGTGATGTTAAGGGTGTGGATGGTGAAATTATGCTCTTTTCTCAAGGACAATAATCACGTGGTTGAGTTCAGGGCACCACAAGGGTGATGTTAAGGGTGTGGATGGTGGAATTATGCTCTTTTCTCAAGGACGATAATCACGTGGTTGAGTTCAGGGAACCACAAGGGTGATGTTAAGGGCGTGGATGGTGAAATTATGCTCTTTTCTCAAGGACGATAATCAAGTGGTTGAGTTCAGGGCACCACAAGGGTGATGTTAAGGGTGTGGATGGTGAAATTATGCTCTTTTCTCAAGGACGATAATCACGTGGTTGAGTTCAGGGCACCACAAGGGTGATGTTAAAGGTGTGGATGGTGAAATTAGGCTCTTTTCTCAAGGACGATAATCACGTGGTTGAGTTCAGGGCGCCACAAGGGTGATTTTGAGTGTGTGGATGGTGAAATTATGCTCTTTTCTCAAGGACGATAATCACGTGGTGATGTTCAGGGAACCACAAGGGTGATGTTAAGGGTGTGGAGGGGGAAATTAGGCTCTTTTCTCAAGGACGATAATCACGTGGTGAAGTTCAGGGCCCCACAAGGGTGATGTTAAGGGTGTGGAGGGGGAAATTATGCTCTTTTCTCAAGGACGATAATCACGTGGTGAAGTTCAGGGCGCCACAAGGGTGATGTTAAGGGTGTGGAGGGGGGAATTATGATCTTTTCTCAAGGACGATAATCACGTGGTGGAGTTCAGGGCACCACAAGGGTGATGTTGAGGGCGTGGATGGTGAAATTATGCTCTTTTCTCAAGGACGATAATCATGTGGTGAAGTTCAGGGCACCACAAGGGTGATGTTAGAGGTGTGGATGATGAAATTATGCTCTTTTCTCAAGGACGATAATCACGTGGTTGAGTTCAGGGCACCACAAGGGTGATGTTAAAGGTGTGGATGATGAAATTATGCTCTTTTCTCAAGAACGATAATCACGTGGTGAAGTTCAGTGCGCCACAAGGGTGATGTTAAGGGTGTGGACGGTGAATTATGCTCTTTTCTCAAGGACGATAATCACGTGGTTGAGTTCAGGGCACCACAAGGGTGATGTTAAAGGTGTGGATGATGAAATTATGCTCTTTTCTCAAGGACGATAATCACGTGGTTGAGTTCAGGGAACCACAAGGGTGATGTTAAGGGTGTGGACGGTGAAATTATGCTCTTTTCTCAAGGACGATAATCACGTGGTGAAGTTCAGGGCGCCACAAGGGTGATGTTGAGGGTGTGGAGGGGGAAATTATGCTCTTTTCTCAAGGACAATAATCACGTGGTGAAGTTTAGGGCACCACAAGGGTGATGTTAAGGGTGTGGTTGGTGAAATTATGCTCTTTTCTCAAGGACGATAATCACGTGGTTGAGTACAGGGCACCACAAGGGTGATGATAAGGGTGTGGAGGGGGAAATTATGCTTTTTTCTCAAGGACGATAATGACGTGGTTGAGTTCAGGGCACCACAAGGGTGATGTTAAGGGTGTGGAGGGGGAAATTATGCTCTTTTCTCAAGGACGATAATCACGTGGTGAAGTTCAGGGCGCCACAAGGGTGATGTTAAGGGTCTGGAGGGTGAAATTATGCTCTTTTCTCAAGGACAATAATCACGTGGTGAAGTTCAGGGCGCTACAAGGGTGATGTTAAGGGTCTGGAGGGTGAAATTATGCTCTTTTCTCAAGGACAATAATCACGTGGTGAATTTCATGGCGCCACAAGGGTGATGTTAAGGGTATGGATGGTGAAATTAGGCTCTTTTCTCAAGGACGATAATCACTTGGTGAAGTTCATGGCGCCACAAGGGTGATGTTGAGGGTGTGGATGGTGAAATTATGCTCTTTTCTCAAGGACAATAATCTCGTGGTGAAGTTTAGGGCACCACAAGGGTGATGTTAAGGGTGTGGATGGTGAAATTATGCTCTTTTCTCAAGGACAATAATCACGTGGTTGAGTTCAGGGCACCACAAGGGTGATGTTAAGGGTGTGGATGGTGGAATTATGCTCTTTTCTCAAGGACGATAATCACGTGGTTGAGTTCAGGGAACCACAAGGGTGATGTTAAGGGCGTGGATGGTGAAATTATGCTCTTTTCTCAAGGACGATAATCAAGTGGTTGAGTTCAGGGCACCACAAGGGTGATGTTAAGGGTGTGGATGGTGAAATTATGCTCTTTTCTCAAGGACGATAATCACGTGGTTGAGTTCAGGGCACCACAAGGGTGATGTTAAAGGTGTGGATGGTGAAATTAGGCTCTTTTCTCAAGGACGATAATCACGTGGTTGAGTTCAGGGCGCCACAAGGGTGATTTTGAGTGTGTGGATGGTGAAATTATGCTCTTTTCTCAAGGACGATAATCACGTGGTGATGTTCAGGGAACCACAAGGGTGATGTTAAGGGTGTGGAGGGGGAAATTAGGCTCTTTTCTCAAGGACGATAATCACGTGGTGATGTTCAGGGAACCACAAGGGTGATGTTAAGGGCGTGGATGGTGAAATTATGCTCTTTTCTCAAGGACGATAATCACGTGGTGAAGTTCAGGGCACCACAAGGGTGATGTTAAGGGTGTGGATGGTGAAATTATGCTCTTTTCTCAAGGACGATAATCACGTGGTGAAGTTCAGGGCACCACAAGGGTGATGTTAGGGTGTGGATGGTGAAATTATGCTCTTTTCTCAAGGACGATGATCACGTGTTTGAGTTCAGGGTGCCACAAGGGTGATGTTAAGGGTGTGGATGGTAAAATTATGCTCTTTTCTCAAGGACAATAATCACGTGGTTGAGTTCAGGGCACCACAAGGGTGATGTTAAGGGTGTGGAGGGGGAAGTTATGCTCTTTTCTCAAGGACGATAATCACGTGGTTAAGTTCAGGGCACCACAAGGGTGATGTTAAGGGCGTGGACGGTGAAATTATGCTCTTTTCACAAGGACGATAATCACTTGGTGAAGTTCAGGGCGCCACAAGGGTGATGTTGAGGGTGTGGATGGTGAAATTATGCTCTTTTCTCAAGGACAATAATCTCGTGGTGAAGTTTAGGGCACCACAAGGGTGATGTTAAGGGTGTGGATGGTGAAATTATGCTCTTTTCTCAAGGACAATAATCACGTGGTTGAGTTCAGGGCACCACAAGGGTGATGTTAAGGGTGTGGATGGTGGAATTATGCTCTTTTCTCAAGGACGATAATCACGTGGTTGAGTTCAGGGAACCACAAGGGTGATGTTAAGGGCGTGGATGGTGAAATTATGCTCTTTTCTCAAGGACGATAATCAAGTGGTTGAGTTCAGGGCACCACAAGGGTGATGTTAAGGGTGTGGATGGTGAAATTATGCTCTTTTCTCAAGGACGATAATCACGTGGTTGAGTTCAGGGCACCACAAGGGTGATGTTAAAGGTGTGGATGGTGAAATTATGCTCTTTTCTCAAGGACGATAATCACGTGGTTGAGTTCAGGGCGCCACAAGGGTGATGTTGAGTGTGTGGATGGTGGAATTATGCTCTTTTCTCAAGGACGATAATCACGTGGTGATGTTCAGGGAACCACAAGGGTGATGTTAAGGGTGTGGAGGGGGAAATTAGGCTCTTTTCTCAAGGACGATAATCACGTGGTGAAGTTCAGGGCCCCACAAGGGTGATGTTAAGGGTGTGGAGGGGGGAATTATGCTCTTTTCTCAAGGACGATAATCACGTGGTGAAGTTCAGGGCGCCACAAGGGTGATGTTAAGGGTGTGGAGGGGGGAATTATGATCTTTTCTCAAGGACGATAATCACGTGGTGGAGTTCAGGGCACCACAAGGGTGATGTTAAGGGCGTGGATGGTGAAATTATGCTCTTTTCTCAAGGACGATAATCATGTGGTGAAGTTCAGGGCACCACAAGGGTGATGTTAAAGGTGTGGATGATGAAATTATGCTCTTTTCTCAAGGACGATAATCACGTGGTTGAGTTCAGGGCACCACAAGGGTGATGTTAAAGGTGTGGATGATGAAATTATGCTCTTTTCTCAAGAACGATAATCACGTGGTGAAGTTCAGTGCGCCACAAGGGTGATGTTAAGGGTGTGGACGGTGAAATTATGCTCTTTTCTCAAGGACGATAATCACGTGGTGAAGTTCAGGGCGCCACAAGGGTGATGTTAAGGGTGTGGATGGTGAAATTATGCTCTTTTCTCAAGGACGATAATCACGTGGTTGAGTTCGGGGCACCACAAGGGTGATGTTAAGGGTGTGGAGGGGGAAATTATGCTCTTATCTCAAGGACAATAATCACGTGGTGAAGTTCAGGGCACCACAAGGGTGATGTTAAGGATGTGGATGGTGAAATTATGCTCTTTTCTCAAGGACGATAATCACGTGGTGAAGTTCAGGGAACCACAAGGGTGATGTTAAGGATGTGGATGGTGAAATTATGCTCTTTTCTCAAGGACGATAATCACGTGGTGAAGTTCAGGGCGCCACAAGGGTGATGTTAAGGATGTGGATGGTGAAATTATGCTCTTTTCTCAAGGACGATAATCACGTGGTGAAGTTCTGGGCGCCACAAGGGTGATGTTAAGGGTCTGGAGGGGGAAATTATGCTCTTTACTCAAGGACGATAATCACGTGGTTAAGTTCGGCGCGACAAGGGTGATGTTAAGGGTCTGGAGGGGGAAATTATGCTATTTTCTCAAGGACGATAATCACGTGGTGAAGTTCAGGGCGCCACAAGGGTGATGTTGAGGGTGTGGAGGGGGAAATTATGGTCTTTTCTCAAGGACAATAATCACGTGGTGAAGTTTAGGGCACCACAAGGGTGATGTTAAGGGTGTGGTTGGTGAAATTATGCTCTTTTCTCAAGGACGATAATCACGTGGTTGAGTACAGGGCACCACAAGGGTGATGATAAGGGTGTGGAGGGGGAAATTATGCTTTTTTCTCAAGGACGATAATGACGTGGTTGAGTTCAGGGCACCACAAGGGTGATGTTAAGGGTGTGGAGGGGGAAATTATGCTCTTTTCTCAAGGACGATAATCACGTGGTGAAGTTCAGGGCGCCACAAGGGTGATGTTAAGGGTCTGGAGGGTGAAATTATGCTCTTTTCTCAAGGACAATAATCACGTGGTGAAGTTCAGGTCGCTACAAGGGTGATGTTAAGGGTCTGGAGGGTGAAATTATGCTCTTTTCTCAAGGACAATAATCACGTGGTGAATTTCATGGCGCCACAAGGGTGATGTTAAGGGTATGGATGGTGAAATTAGGCTCTTTTCTCAAGGACAATAATCACTTGGTGAAGTTCAGGGCGCCACAAGGGTGATGTTGAGGGTGTGGATGGTGAAATTATGCTCTTTTCTCAAGGACAATAATCTCGTGGTGAAGTTTAGGGCACCACAAGGGTGATGTTAAGGGTGTGGATGGTGAAATTATGCTCTTTTCTCAAGGACAATAATCACGTGGTTGAGTTCAGGGCACCACAAGGGTGATGTTAAGGGTGTGAATGGTGGAATTATGCTCTTTTCTCAAGGACGATAATCACGTGGTTGAGTTCAGGGAACCACAAGGGTGATGTTAAGGGCGTGGATGGTGAAATTATGCTCTTTTCTCAAGGACGATAATCAAGTGGTTGAGTTCAGGGCACCACAAGGGTGATGTTAAGGGTGTGGATGGTGAAATTATGCTCTTTTCTCAAGGACGATAATCACGTGGTTGAGTTCAGGGCACCACAAGGGTGATGTTGAAGGTGTGGATGGTGAAATTATGCTCTTTTCTCAAGGACGATAATCACGTGGTTGAGTTCAGGGCGCCACAAGGGTGATGTTGAGTGTGTGGATGGTGAAATTATGCTCTTTTCTCAAGGACGATAATCACGTGGTGATGTTCAGGGAACCACAAGGGTGAGGTTAAGGGTGTGGAGGGGGAAATTAGGCTCTTTTCTCTAGGACGATAATCACGTGGTGAAGTTCAGGGCCCCAAGAGGGTGATGTTAAGGGTGTGGAGGGGGAAATTATGCTCTTTTCTCAAGGACGATAATCACGTGGTGAAGTTCAGGGCGCCACAAGGGTGATGTTAAGGGTGTGGAGGGGGGAATTATGATCTTTTCTCAAGGACGATAATCACGTGGTTGAGTTCAGGGCACCATAAGGGTGATGTTAAGGGTGTGGAGGGGGAAATTATGCTCTTTTCTCAGGGACGATAATCACGTGGTGAAGTTCAGGGCGCCACAAGGGTGATGTTAAGGGTGTGGATGGTGAAATTATGCTCTTTTCTCAAGGACGATAATCACGTGGTGAAGTTCAGGGCGCCACAAGGGTGATGTTAAGGGCGTGGATGGTGAAATTATGCTCTTTTCTCAAGGACGATAATCACGTGGTGAAGTTCAGGGCGCCACAAGGGTGATGTTAAGGGCGTGGATGGTGAAATAATGCTCTTTTCTCAGGGACGATAATCACGTGGTGAAGTTCAGGGCGCCACAAGGGTGATGTTAAGGGCGTGGGTGGTGAAATTATGCTCTTTTCTCAAGGACGATAATCACGTGGTGAAGTTCAGGGCGCCATAAGGGTGATGTTAAGGGTGTGGATGGGGAAATTATGCTCTTTTCTCAAGGACGATAATCACGTGGTGAAGTTCAGGGCGCCATAAGGGTGATGTTAAGGGTGTGGATGGGGAAATTATGCTCTTTTCTCAGGGACGATAATCACGAGTCGAAGTTCAGGGCGCCACAAGGGTGATGTTAAGGGTGTGGAGGGGGAAATTATGCTCTTTTCTCAAGGACGATAATCACGTGGTGAAGTTCAGGGCGCCACAAGGGTGATGTTAAGGGTGTGGAGGGGGAAATTATGCTCTTTTCTCAAGGACGATAATCACGTGGTGAAGTTCAGGGCGCCACAAGGGTGATGTTAAGGGTGTGGAGGGGGAAATTATGCTCTTTTCTCAAGGACGATAATCACGTGGTGGAGTTCAGGGCGCCACAAGGGTGATGTTAAGGGTGTGGAGGGGGAAATTATGCTCTTTTCTCAGGGACGATAATCACGTGGTGAAGTTCGGGGCACCACAAGGGAGATGCTAAGGGTGTGGATGGTGAAATTATGCTCTTTTCTCAAGGACGATAATCACGTGGTGAAGTTCAGGGTAACACAAGGGTGATGTTGAGGGTGTGGAGGGGGAAATTATGCTCTTTTCTCAAGGACAATAATCACGTGGTGAAGTTCAGGGCGCCACAAGGGTGATGTTAAGGGTATGGATGGGGAAATTATGCTCTTCTCTCGAGGACGATAATCACGTGGTGAAGTTCAGGGCGCCACAAGGGTGATGTTAAGGGTGTGGCGGGGGAAATTATGCTCTTTTCTCAAGGACGATAATCACGTGGTGAAGTTCAGGGCGCCACAAGGGTGATGTTAAGGGTCTGGAGGGTGAAATTATGCTCTTTTCTCAAGGACGATAATCACGTGGTTGAGTTCGGGGCACCACAAGGGTGATGTTAAGGGTGTGGAGGGGGAAATTATGCTCTTTTCTCAAGGACAATAATCACGTGGTGAAGTTCAGGGCACCACAAGGGTGATGTTAAGGATGTGGATGGTGAAATTATGCTCTTTTCTCAAGGACGATAATCACGTGGTGAAGTTCAGGGAACCACAAGGGTGATGTTAAGGATGTGGATGGTGAAATTATGCTCTTTTCTCAAGGACGATAATCACGTGGTGAAGTTCAGGGCGCCACAAGGGTGATGTTAAGGATGTGGATGGTGAAATTATGCTCTTTTCTCAAGGACGATAATCACGTGGTGAAGTTCTGGGCGCCACAAGGGTGATGTTAAGGGTCTGGAGGGGGAAATTATGCTCTTTTCTCAAGGACGATAATCACGTGGTTAAGTTCGGGGCGCCACAAGGGTGATGTTAAGGGTCTGGAGGGGGAAATTATGCTATTTTCTCAAGGACGATAATCACGTGGTGAAGTTCAGGGCGCCACAAGGGTGATGTTGAGGGTGTGGAGGGGGAAATTATGCTCTTTTCTCAAGGACAATAATCACGTGGTGAAGTTTAGGGCACCACAAGGGTGATGTTAAGGGTGTGGTTGGTGAAATTATGCTCTTTTCTCAAGGACGATAATCACGTGGTTGAGTACAGGGCACCACAAGGGTGATGATAAGGGTGTGGAGGGGGAAATTATGCTTTTTTCTCAAGGACGATAATGACGTGGTTGAGTTCAGGGCACCACAAGGGTGATGTTAAGGGTGTGGAGGGGGAAATTATGCTCTTTTCTCAAGGACGATAATCACGTGGTGAAGTTCAGGGCGCCACAAGGGTGATGTTAAGGGTCTGGAGGGTGAAATTATGCTCTTTTCTCAAGGACAATAATCACGTGGTGAAGTTTAGGGCGCTACAAGGGTGATGTTAAGGGTCTGGAGGGTGAAATTATGCTCTTTTCTCAAGGACAATAATCACGTGGTGAATTTCATGGCGCCACAAGGGTGATGTTAAGGGTATGGATGGTGAAATTAGGCTCTTTTCTCAAGGACAATAATCACTTGGTGAAGTTCATGGCGCCACAAGGGTGATGTTGAGGGTGTGGATGGTGAAATTATGCTCTTTTCTCAAGGACAATAATCTCGTGGTGAAGTTTAGGGTACCACAAGGGTGATGTTAAGGGTGTGGATGGTGAAATTATGCTCTTTTCTCAAGGACAATAATCACGTGGTTGAGTTCAGGGCACCACAAGGGTGATGTTAAGGGTGTGGATGGTGGAATTATGCTCTTTTCTCAAGGACGATAATCACGTGGTTGAGTTCAGGGAACCACAAGGGTGATGTTAAGGGCGTGGATGGTGAAATTATGCTCTTTTCTCAAGGACGATAATCAAGTGGTTGAGTTCAGGGCACCACAAGGGTGATGTTAAAGGTGTGGATGGTGAAATTATGCTCTTTTCTCAAGGACGATAATCACGTGGTTGAGTTCAGGGCACCACAAGGGTGATGTTAAAGGTGTGGATGGTGAAATTAGGCTCTTTTCTCAAGGACGATAATCACGTGGTTGAGTTCAGGGCGCCACAAGGGTGATTTTGAGTGTGTGGATGGTGAAATTATGCTCTTTTCTCAAGGACGATAATCACGTGGTGATGTTCAGGGAACCACAAGGGTGATGTTAAGGGTGTGGAGGGGGAAATTAGGCTCTTTTCTCAAGGACGATAATCACGTGGTGAAGTTCAGGGCCCCACAAGGGTGATGTTAAGGGTGTGGAGGGGGAAATTATGCTCTTTTCTCAAGGACGATAATCACGTGGTGAAGTTCAGGGCGCCACAAGGGTGATGTTAAGGGTGTGGAGGGGGGAATTATGATCTTTTCTCAAGGACGATAATCACGTGGTGGAGTTCAGGGCACCACAAGGGTGATGTTGAGGGCGTGGATGGTGAAATTATGCTCTTTTCTCAAGGACGATAATCATGTGGTGAAGTTCAGGGCACCACAAGGGTGATGTTAGAGGTGTGGATGATGAAATTATGCTCTTTTCTCAAGGACGATAATCACGTGGTTGAGTTCAGGGCACCACAAGGGTGATGTTAAAGGTGTGGATGATGAAATTATGCTCTTTTCTCAAGAACGATAATCACGTGGTGAAGTTCAGTGCGCCACAAGGGTGATGTTAAGGGTGTGGACGGTGAAATTATGCTCTTTTCTCAAGGACGATAATCACGTGGTTGAGTTCAGGGCACCACAAGGGTGATGTTAAAGGTGTGGATGATGAAATTATGCTCTTTTCTCAAGGACGATAATCACGTGGTTGAGTTCAGGGAACCACAAGGGTGATGTTAAGGGTGTGGACGGTGAAATTATGCTCTTTTCTCAAGGACGATAATCACGTGGTGAAGTTCAGGGCGCCACAAGGGTGATGTTGAGGGTGTGGAGGGGGAAATTATGCTCTTTTCTCAAGGACAATAATCACGTGGTGAAGTTTAGGGCACCACAAGGGTGATGTTAAGGGTGTGGTTGGTGAAATTATGCTCTTTTCTCAAGGACGATAATCACGTGGTTGAGTACAGGGCACCACAAGGGTGATGATAAGGGTGTGGAGGGGGAAATTATGCTTTTTTCTCAAGGACGATAATGACGTGGTTGAGTTCAGGGCACCACAAGGGTGATGTTAAGGGTGTGGAGGGGGAAATTATGCTCTTTTCTCAAGGACGATAATCACGTGGTGAAGTTCAGGGCGCCACAAGGGTGATGTTAAGGGTCTGGAGGGTGAAATTATGCTCTTTTCTCAAGGACAATAATCACGTGGTGAAGTTCAGGGCGCTACAAGGGTGATGTTAAGGGTCTGGAGGGTGAAATTATGCTCTTTTCTCAAGGACAATAATCACGTGGTGAATTTCATGGCGCCACAAGGGTGATGTTAAGGGTATGGATGGTGAAATTAGGCTCTTTTCTCAAGGACAATAATCACTTGGTGAAGTTCATGGCGCCACAAGGGTGATGTTGAGGGTGTGGATGGTGAAATTATGCTCTTTTCTCAAGGACAATAATCTCGTGGTGAAGTTTAGGGCACCACAAGGGTGATGTTAAGGGTGTGGATGGTGAAATTATGCTCTTTTCTCAAGGACAATAATCACGTGGTTGAGTTCAGGGCACCACAAGGGTGATGTTAAGGGTGTGGATGGTGGAATTATGCTCTTTTCTCAAGGACGATAATCACGTGGTTGAGTTCAGGGAACCACAAGGGTGATGTTAAGGGCGTGGATGGTGAAATTATGCTCTTTTCTCAAGGACGATAATCAAGTGGTTGAGTTCAGGGCACCACAAGGGTGATGTTCAGGGTGTGGATGGTGAAATTATGCTCTTTTCTCAAGGACGATAATCACGTGGTTGAGTTCAGGGCACCACAAGGGTGATGTTAAAGGTGTGGATGGTGAAATTAGGCTCTTTTCTCAAGGACGATAATCACGTGGTTGAGTTCAGGGCGCCACAAGGGTGATTTTGAGTGTGTGGATGGTGAAATTATGCTCTTTTCTCAAGGACGATAATCACGTGGTGATGTTCAGGGAACCACAAGGGTGATGTTAAGGGTGTGGAGGGGGAAATTAGGCTCTTTTCTCAAGGACGATAATCACGTGGTGATGTTCAGGGAACCACAAGGGTGATGTTAAGGGCGTGGATGGTGAAATTATGCTCTTTTCTCAAGGACGATAATCACGTGGTGAAGTTCAGGGCACCACAAGGGTGATGTTAAGGGTGTGGATGGTGAAATTATGCTCTTTTCTCAAGGACGATAATCACGTGGTGAAGTTCAGGGCACCACAAGGGTGATGTTAGGGTGTGGATGGTGAAATTATGCTCTTTTCTCAAGGACGATGATCACGTGTTTGAGTTCAGGGTGCCACAAGGGTGATGTTAAGGGTGTGGATGGTAAAATTATGCTCTTTTCTCAAGGACAATAATCACGTGGTTGAGTTCAGGGCACCACAAGGGTGATGTTAAGGGTGTGGAGGGGGAAGTTATGCTCTTTTCTCAAGGACGATAATCACGTGGTTAAGTTCAGGGCACCACAAGGGTGATGTTAAGGGCGTGGACGGTGAAATTATGCTCTTTTCTCAAGGACGATAATCACTTGGTGAAGTTCAGGGCGCCACAAGGGTGATGTTGAGGGTGTGGATGGTGAAATTATGCTCTTTTCTCAAGGACAATAATCTCGTGGTGAAGTTTAGGGCACCACAAGGGTGATGTTAAGGGTGTGGATGGTGAAATTATGCTCTTTTCTCAAGGACAATAATCACGTGGTTGAGTTCAGGGCACCACAAGGGTGATGTTAAGGGTGTGGATGGTGGAATTATGCTCTTTTCTCAAGGACGATAATCACGTGGTTGAGTTCAGGGAACCACAAGGGTGATGTTAAGGGCGTGGATGGTGAAATTATGCTCTTTTCTCAAGGACGATAATCAAGTGGTTGAGTTCAGGGCACCACAAGGGTGATGTTAAGGGTGTGGATGGTGAAATTAGGCTCTTTTCTCAAGGACGATAATCACGTGGTTGAGTTCAGGGCACCACAAGGGTGATGTTAAAGGTGTGGATGGTGAAATTATGCTCTTTTCTCAAGGACGATAATCACGTGGTTGAGTTCAGGGCGCCACAAGGGTGATGTTGAGTGTGTGGATGGTGAAATTATGCTCTTTTCTCAAGGACGATAATCACGTGGTGATGTTCAGGGAACCACAAGGGTGATGTTAAGGGTGTGGAGGGGGAAATTAGGCTCTTTTCTCAAGGACGATAATCACGTGGTGAAGTTCAGGGCCCCACAAGGGTGATGTTAAGGGTGTGGAGGGGGGAATTATGCTCTTTTCTCAAGGACGATAATCACGTGGTGAAGTTCAGGGCGCCACAAGGGTGATGTTAAGGGTGTGGAGGGGGGAATTATGATCTTTTCTCAAGGACGATAATCACGTGGTGGAGTTCAGGGCACCACAAGGGTGATGTTAAGGGCGTGGATGGTGAAATTATGCTCTTTTCTCAAGGACGATAATCATGTGGTGAAGTTCAGGGCACCACAAGGGTGATGTTAAAGGTGTGGATGATGAAATTATGCTCTTTTCTCAAGGACGATAATCACGTGGTTGAGTTCAGGGCACCACAAGGGTGATGTTAAAGGTGTGGATGATGAAATTATGCTCTTTTCTCAAGAACGATAATCACGTGGTGAAGTTCAGTGCGCCACAAGGGTGATGTTAAGGGTGTGGACGGTGAAATTATGCTCTTTTCTCAAGGACGATAATCACGTGGTGAAGTTCAGGGCGCCACAAGGGTGATGTTAAGGGTGTGGATGGTGAAATTAGGCTCATTTCTCAAGGACGATAATCACGTGGTTGAGTTCAGGGCACCACAAGGGTGATGTTAAAGGTGTGGATGATGAAATTATGCTCTTTTCTCAAGGACGATAATCACGTGGTGAAGTTCAGGGCGCCACAAGGGTGATGTTAAGGGTGTGGATGGGGGAATTATGCTCTTTTCTCAAGGACGATAATCACGTGGTTGAGTTCAGGGCACCACAAGGGTGATGTTAAGGGCGTGGATGGTGAAATTATGCTCTTTTCTCAAGGACGATAATCACGTGGTGAAGTTCAGGGCACCACAAGGGTGATGTTAAGGGTGTGGAGGGGGAAATTATGCTCTTTTCTCAAGGACGATAATCACGTGGTGAAGTTCAGGGCGCCACAAGGGTGATGTTAAGGGTTTGGATGGTGAAATTGTGCTCTTTTCTCAAGGACGATAATCACGTGGTTGAGTTCAGGGCGCCACAAGGGTGATGTTAAGGGTGTGGATGGTGAAATTATGCCCTTTTCTCAAGGACAATAATCACGTGGTTGTGTTCAGGGCACCACAAGGGTGATGTTAAGGGTGTGGATGGTGAAATTAGGCTCTTTTCTCAAGGACGATAATCACGTGGTTGAGTTCAGGGCACTACAAGGGTGATGTTAAGGGTGTGGATGGTGAAATTATGCTCTTTTCTCAAGGACGATAATCACGTGGTGAAGTTTAGGGCGCCACAAAGGTGATGTTAAGGGTGTGGATGGTGAAATTATGCTCTTTTCTCAAGGACGATAATCACGTGGTGAAGTTCAGGGCGCCACAAGGGTGATGTTAAGGGTGTGGATGGTGAAATTATGCTCTTTTCTCAAGGACAATAATCACTTGGTTGAGTTCAGGGCACCACAAGGGTGATGTTAAGGGTGTGGATGGTGAAATTATGCTCTTTTCTCAAGGACGATAATCACGTGGTGATGTTCAGGGAACCACAAGGGTGATGTTAAGGGCGTGGATGGTGAAATTATGCTCTTTTCTCAAGGACGATAATCACGTGGTGGAGTTCAGGGCACCACAAGGGTGATGTTAAGGGTGTGGATGGTGAAATTATGCTCTTTTCTCAAGGACGATAATCACGTGGTGAAGTTCAGGGCACCACAAGGGTGATGTTAGGGTGTGGATGGTGAAATTATGCTCTTTTCTCAAGGACGATGATCACGTGTTTGAGTTCAGGGTGCCACAAGGGTGATGTTAAGGGTGTGGATGGTAAAATTATGCTCTTTTCTCAAGGACAATAATCACGTGGTTGAGTTCAGGGCACCACAAGGGTGATGTTGAAGGTGTGGAGGGGGAAGTTATGCTCTTTTCTCAAGGACGATAATCACGTGGTTAAGTTCAGGGCACCACAAGGGTGATGTTAAGGGCGTGGACGGTGAAATTATGCTCTTTTCTCAAGGACGATAATCACGTGGTGAAGTTTAGGGCGCCACAAGGGTGATGTTAAGGGTATTGATGGTGAAATTAGGCTCTTTTCTCAAGGACGATAATCACGTGGTTGAGTTCAGGGCACCACAAGGGTGATGTTAAGGGCGTGGATGGTGGAATCATGCTCTTTTCTCAAGGACGATAATCACGTGGTGAAGTTCAGGGCACCACAAGGGTGATGTTAAGGGTCTGGAGGGTGAAATTATGCTCTTTTCTCAAGGACAATAATCACCTGGTGAAGTTCAGGGCACCACAAGGGTGATGTTAATGTTCTGGAGGGTGAAATTATGCTCTTTTCTCAAGGACGATAATCAAGTGGTGAAGTTCAGGGCACCACAAGGGTGATGTTAAGGGTCTGGAGGGTGAAATTATGCTCTTTTCTCAAGGACAATAATCACGTGGTGAAGCTCAGGGCGCCACAAGGGTGATGTTAAGGGTATGGATGGTGAAATTATGCATTTTTCTCAAGGACAATAATCACGTGGTGAAGTTCAGGGTGCCACAAGGGTGATGTTGAGGGTGTGGATGGTGAAATTATGCTCTTTTCTCAAGGACAATATTCACGTGGTGAAGTTTGGGGCACCACAAGGGTGATGTTAAGGGTGTGGATGGTGAAATTATGCTCTTTTCTCAAGGACAATGATCACGTGGTGAAGTTCAGGGCGCCACAAGGGTGATGTTAAGGGTCTGGAGGGTGAAATTATGCTCTTTTCTCAAGGACGATAATCACGTGGTTGAGTTCGGGGCACCACAAGGGTGATGTTAAGGGTGTGGAGGGGAAAATTATGCTCTTTTCTCAAGGACAATAATCACGTGGTGAAGTTCAGGGCACCACAAGGGTGATGTTAAGGATGTGGATGGTGAAATTATGCTCTTTTCTCAAGGACGATAATCACGTGGTGAAGTTCAGGGAACCACAAGGGTGATGTTAAGAATGTGGATGGTGAAATTATGCTCTTTTCTCAAGGACGATAATCACGTAGTGAAGTTCAGGGCGCCACAAGGGTGATGTTGAGGATGTGGATGGTGAAATTATGCTCTTTTCTCAAGGACGATAATCACGTGGTGAAGTTCTGGGCGCCACAAGGGTGATGTTAAGGGTCTGGAGGGGGAAATTATGCTCTTTTCTCAAGGACGATAATCACGTGGTGAAGTTCGGGACGCCACAAGGGTGATGTTGAGGGTCTGGAGGGGGAAATTATGCTCTTTTCTCAAGGACGATAATCACGTGGTGAAGTTCAGGGCGCCACAAAGGTGATGTTGAGGGTGTGGAGGGGGAAATTATGCTCTTTTCTCAAGGACAATAATCACGTGGTGAAGTTTAGGGCACCACAAGGGTGATGTTAAGGGTGTGGTTGGTGAAATTATGCTCTTTTCTCAAGGACGATAATCACGTGGTTGAGTTCAGGGCACCACAAGGGTGATGATAAGGGTGTGGAGGGGGAAATTATGCTTTTTTCTCAAGGACGATAATGACGTGGTTGAGTTCAGGGCACCACAAGTGTGATGTTAAGGGTGTGGAGGGGGAAATTATGCTCTTTTCTCAAGGACGATAATCACGTGGTGAAGTTCAGGGCGCCACAAGGTTGATGTTAAGGGTCTGGAGGGTGAAATTATGCTCTTTTCTCAAGGACAATAATCACGTGG
This sequence comes from Brachyptera risi, assembly GCA_964007535.1. Taxonomy (NCBI): domain Eukaryota; kingdom Metazoa; phylum Arthropoda; class Insecta; order Plecoptera; family Taeniopterygidae; genus Brachyptera; species Brachyptera risi. The sequence goes on along the minus strand of OZ023329.1, from coordinate 48,745,603 downwards.
TGAAGTTCAGGGCGCTACAAGGGTGATGTTAAGGGTCTGGAGGGTGAAATTATGCTCTTTTCTCAAGGACAATAATCACGTGGTGAAGTTCATGGCGCCACAAGAATGATGTTGAGGGTGTGGATGGTGAAATTATGCTCTTTTCTCAAGGACAATAATCTCGTGGTGAAGTTTAGGGCACTACAAGGGTGATGTTAAGGATGTGGATGATGAAATTATGCTCTTTTCTCAAGGACAATAATCACGTGGTTGAGTTCAGGGCACCACAAGGGTGATGTTAAGGGTGTGGATGGTGGAATTATGCTCTTTTCTCTAGGACGATAATCACGTGGTTGAGTTCAGGGTGCCACAAGGGTGATGTTGAGGGTGTGGATGGTAAAACTATGCTCTTTTCTCAAGGACAATAATCACGTGGTTGAGTTCAGGGCACCACAAGGGTGATGTTAAGGGTGTGGAGGGGGAAGTTATGCTCTTTTCTCAAGGACGATAATCACGTGGTTAAGTTCAGGGCACCACAAGGGTGATGTTAAGGGCGTGGACGGTGAAATTATGCTCTTTTCTCAAGGACGATAATCACTTGGTGAAGTTCAGGGCGCCACAAGGGTGATGTTGAGGGTGTGGATGGTGAAATTATGCTCTTTTCTCAAGGACAATAATCTCGTGGTGAAGTTTAGGGCACCACAAGGGTGATGTTAAGGGTGTGGATGGTGAAATTATGCTCTTTTCTCAAGGACAATAATCACGTGGTTGAGTTCAGGGCAACACAAGGGTGATGTTAAGGGTGTGGATGGTGGAATTATGCTCTTTTCTCAAGGACGATAATCACGTGGTTGAGTTCAGGGAACCACAAGGGTGATGTTAAGGGCGTGGATGGTGAAATTATGCTCTTTTCTCAAGGACGATAATCAAGTGGTTGAGTTCAGGGCACCACAAGGGTGATGTTAAGGGTGTGGATGGTGAAATTATGCTCTTTTCTCAAGGACGATAATCACGTGGTTGAGTTCAGGGCACCACAAGGGTGATGTTAAAGGTGTGGATGGTGAAATTATGCTCTTTTCTCAAGGACGATAATCACGTGGTTGAGTTCAGGGCGCCACAAGGGTGATGTTGAGTGTGTGGATGGTGAAATTATGCTCTTTTCTCAAGGACGATAATCACGTGGTGATGTTCAGGGAACCACAAGGGTGATGTTAAGGGTGTGGAGGGGGAAATTAGGCTCTTTTCTCAAGGACGATAATCACGTGGTGAAGTTCAGGGCCCCACAAGGGTGATGTTAAGGGTGTGGAGGGGGAAATTATGCTCTTTTCTCAAGGACGATAATCACGTGGTGAAGTTCAGGGCGCCACAAGGGTGATGTTAAGGGTGTGGAGGGGGGAATTATGATCTTTTCTCAAGGACGATAATCACGTGGTGGAGTTCAGGGCACCACAAGGGTGATGTTAAGGGCGTGGATGGTGAAATTATGCTCTTTTCTCAAGGACGATAATCATGTGGTGAAGTTCAGGGCACCACAAGGGTGATGTTAAAGGTGTGGATGATGAAATTATGCTCTTTTCTCAAGGACGATAATCACGTGGTTGAGTTCAGGGCACCACAAGGGTGATGTTAAAGGTGTGGATGATGAAATTATGCTCTTTTCTCAAGAACGATAATCACGTGGTGAAGTTCAGTGCGCCACAAGGGTGATGTTAAGGGTGTGGACGGTGAAATTATGCTCTTTTCTCAAGGACGATAATCACGTGGTGAAGTTCAGGGCGCCACAAGGGTGATGTTAAGGGTGTGGATGGTGAAATTAGGCTCTTTTCTCAAGGACGATAATCACGTGGTTGAGTTCAGGGCACCACAAGGGTGATGTTAAAGGTGTGGATGATGAAATAATGCTCTTTTCTCAAGGACGATAATCACGTGGTGGAGTTCAGGGCACCACAAGGGTGATGTTGAAGGTGTGGATGGTGAAATTATGCTCTTTTCTCAAGGACGATAATCACGTGGTGAAGTTCAGGGCGCCACAAGGGTGATGTAAAGGGTGTGGAGGGGGGAATTATGCTCTTTTCTCAAGGACGATAATCACGTGGTGGAGTTCAGGGCACCACAAGGGTGATGTTAAAGGTGTGGATGGTGAAATTATGCTCTTTTCTCAAGGACGATAATAATGTGGTGAAGTTCAGGGCGCCACAAGGGTGATGTTAAGGGTGTGGATGGTGAAATTATGCTCTTTTCTCAAGAACGATAATCACGTGGTGAAGTTCAGGGCGCCACAAGGGTGATGTTAAGGGTGTGGACGGTGAAATTATGCTCTTCTCTCAAGGACGATAATCACGTGGTGAAGATCAGGGCGCCACAAGGGTGATGTTAAGGGTGTGGAGGGAGAAATTATGCTCTTTTCTCAAGGACGATAATCACGTGGTTGAGTTCAGGGCACCACAAGGGTGATGTTAAGTGTGTGGATGGTGAAATTATGCTCTTTTATCAAGGACGATAATCACGTGGTGATGTTTAGGGAACCACAAGGGTGATGTTAAGGGTGTGGAGGGGGAAATTATGCTCTTTTCTCAAGGACGATAATCACGTCGTTAAGTTCAGGGCACCACAAGGGTGATGTTAAGGGCGTGGATGGTGAAATTATGCTCTTTTCTCGAGGACGATAATCACGTGGTTGAGTTCAGGGCGCCACAAGGGTGATGTTAAGGGTGTGGAGGGGGGAATTATGCTCTTTTCTCAAGGACGATAATCAAGTGGTTGAGTTCAGGGCACCACAAGGGTGATGTTAAGGGTGTGGATGGTGAAATTAGGCTCTTTTCTCAAGGACGATAATCACGTGGTTGAGTTCAGGGCACCACAAGGGTGATGTTAAAGGTGTGGATGGTGAAATTATGCTCTTTTCTCAAGGACGATAATCACGTGGTTGAGTTCAGGGCGCCACAAGGGTGATGTTGAGTGTGTGGATGGTGAAATTATGCTCTTTTCTCAAGGACGATAATCACGTGGTGATGTTCAGGGAACCACAAGGGTGATGTTAAGGGTGTGGAGGGGGAAATTAGGCTCTTTTCTCAAGGACGATAATCACGTGGTGAAGTTCAGGGCCCCACAAGGGTGATGTTAAGGGTGTGGAGGGGGGAATTATGCTCTTTTCTCAAGGACGATAATCACGTGGTGAAGTTCAGGGCGCCACAAGGGTGATGTTAAGGGTGTGGAGGGGGGAATTATGATCTTTTCTCAAGGACGATAATCACGTGGTGGAGTTCAGGGCACCACAAGGGTGATGTTAAGGGCGTGGATGGTGAAATTATGCTCTTTTCTCAAGGACGATAATCATGTGGTGAAGTTCAGGGCACCACAAGGGTGATGTTAAAGGTGTGGATGATGAAATTATGCTCTTTTCTCAAGGACGATAATCACGTGGTTGAGTTCAGGGCACCACAAGGGTGATGTTAAAGGTGTGGATGATGAAATTATGCTCTTTTCTCAAGAACGATAATCACGTGGTGAAGTTCAGTGCGCCACAAGGGTGATGTTAAGGGTGTGGACGGTGAAATTATGCTCTTTTCTCAAGGACGATAATCACGTGGTGAAGTTCAGGGCGCCACAAGGGTGATGTTAAGGGTGTGGATGGTGAAATTATGCTCTTTTCTCAAGGACGATAATCACGTGGTTGAGTTCAGGGCACCACAAGGGTGATGTTAAAGGTGTGGATGATGAAATTATGCTCTTTTCTCAAGGACGATAATCACGTGGTGGAGTTCAGGGCACCACAAGGGTGATGTTGAAGGTGTGGATGGTGAAATTATGCTCTTTTCTCAAGGACGATAATCACGTGGTGAAGTTCAGGGCGCCACAAGGGTGATGTTAAGGGTGTGGATGGGGGAATTATGCTCTTTTCTCAAGGACGATAATCACGTGGTTGAGTTCAGGGCACCACAAGGGTGATGTTAAGGGCGTGGATGGTGAAATTATGCTCTTTTCTCAAGGACGATAATCACGTGGTGAAGTTCAGGGCACCACAAGGGTGATGTTAAGGGTGTGGAGGGGGAAATTATGCTCTTTTCTCAAGGACGATAATCACGTGGTGAAGTTCAGGGCGCCACAAGGGTGATGTTAAGGGTTTGGATGGTGAAATTGTGCTCTTTTCTCAAGGACGATAATCACGTGGTTGAGTTCAGGGCGCCACAAGGGTGATGTTAAGGGTGTGGATGGTGAAATTATGCCCTTTTCTCAAGGACAATAATCACGTGGTTGTGTTCAGGGCCCCACAAGGGTGATGTTAAGGGTGTGGATGGTGAAATTAGGCTCTTTTCTCAAGGACGATAATCACGTGGTTGAGTTCAGGGCACTACAAGGGTGATGTTAAGGGTGTGGATGGTGAAATTATGATCTTTTCTCAAGGACGATAATCACGTGGTGAAGTTTAGGGCGCCACAAGGGTGATGTTAAGGGTGTGGATGGTGAAATTATGCTCTTTTCTCAAGGACGATAATCACGTGGTGAAGTTCAGGGCGCCACAAGGGTGATGTTAAGGGTGTGGATGGTGAAATTATGCTCTTTTCTCAAGGACAATAATCACTTGGTTGAGTTCAGGGCACCACAAGGGTGATGTTAAGGGTGTGGATGGTGAAATTATGCTCTTTTCTCAAGGACGATAATCACGTGGTGATGTTCAGGGAACCACAAGGGTGATGTTAAGGGCGTGGATGGTGAAATTATGCTCTTTTCTCAAGGACGATAATCACGTGGTGGAGTTCAGGGCACCACAAGGGTGATGTTAAGGGTGTGGATGGTGAAATTATGCTCTTTTCTCAAGGACGATAATCACGTGGTGAAGTTCAGGGCACCACAAGGGTGATGTTAGGGTGTGGATGGTGAAATTATGCTCTTTTCTCAAGGACGATGATCACGTGTTTGAGTTCAGGGTGCCACAAGGGTGATGTTAAGGGTGTGGATGGTAAAATTATGCTCTTTTCTCAAGGACAATAATCACGTGGTTGAGTTCAGGGCACCACAAGGGTGATGTTGAAGGTGTGGAGGGGGAAGTTATGCTCTTTTCTCAAGGACGATAATCACGTGGTTAAGTTCAGGGCACCACAAGGGTGATGTTAAGGGCGTGGACGGTGAAATTATGCTCTTTTCTCAAGGACGATAATCACGTGGTGAAGTTTAGGGCGCCACAAGGGTGATGTTAAGGGTATTGATGGTGAAATTAGGCTCTTTTCTCAAGGACGATAATCACGTGGTTGAGTTCAGGGCACCACAAGGGTGATGTTAAGGGCGTGGATGGTGGAATCATGCTCTTTTCTCAAGGACGATAATCACGTGGTGAAGTTCAGGGCACCACAAGGGTGATGTTAAGGGTCTGGAGGGTGAAATTATGCTCTTTTCTCAAGGACAATAATCACCTGGTGAAGTTCAGGGCACCACAAGGGTGATGTTAATGTTCTGGAGGGTGAAATTATGCTCTTTTCTCAAGGACGATAATCAAGTGGTGAAGTTCAGGGCACCACAAGGGTGATGTTAAGGGTCTGGAGGGTGAAATTATGCTCTTTTCTCAAGGACAATAATCACGTGGTGAAGCTCAGGGCGCCACAAGGGTGATGTTAAGGGTATGGATGGTGAAATTATGCATTTTTCTCAAGGACAATAATCACGTGGTGAAGTTCAGGGTGCCACAAGGGTGATGTTGAGGGTGTGGATGGTGAAATTATGCTCTTTTCTCAAGGACAATATTCACGTGGTGAAGTTTGGGGCACCACAAGGGTGATGTTAAGGGTGTGGATGGTGAAATTATGCTCTTTTCTCAAGGACAATGATCACGTGGTGAAGTTCAGGGCGCCACAAGGGTGATGTTAAGGGTCTGGAGGGTGAAATTATGCTCTTTTCTCAAGGACGATAATCACGTGGTTGAGTTCGGGGCACCACAAGGGTGATGTTAAGGGTGTGGAGGGGAAAATTATGCTCTTTTCTCAAGGACAATAATCACGTGGTGAAGTTCAGGGCACCACAAGGGTGATGTTAAGGATGTGGATGGTGAAATTATGCTCTTTTCTCAAGGACGATAATCACGTGGTGAAGTTCAGGGAACCACAAGGGTGATGTTAAGAATGTGGATGGTGAAATTATGCTCTTTTCTCAAGGACGATAATCACGTAGTGAAGTTCAGGGCGCCACAAGGGTGATGTTGAGGATGTGGATGGTGAAATTATGCTCTTTTCTCAAGGACGATAATCACGTGGTGAAGTTCTGGGCGCCACAAGGGTGATGTTAAGGGTCTGGAGGGGGAAATTATGCTCTTTTCTCAAGGACGATAATCACGTGGTGAAGTTCGGGGCGCCACAAGGGTGATGTTGAGGGTCTGGAGTGGGAAATTATGCTCTTTTCTCAAGGACGATAATCACGTGGTGAAGTTCAGGGCGCCACAAAGGTGATGTTGAGGGTGTGGAGGGGGAAATTATGCTCTTTTCTCAAGGACAATAATCACGTGGTGAAGTTTAGGGCACCACAAGGGTGATGTTAAGGGTGTGGTTGGTGAAATTATGCTCTTTTCTCAAGGACGATAATCACGTGGTTGAGTTCAGGGCACCACAAGGGTGATGATAAGGGTGTGGAGGGGGAAATTATGCTTTTTTCTCAAGGACGATAATGACGTGGTTGAGTTCAGGGCACCACAAGTGTGATGTTAAGGGTGTGGAGGGGGAAATTATGCTCTTTTCTCAAGGACGATAATCACGTGGTGAAGTTCAGGGCGCCACAAGGTTGATGTTAAGGGTCTGGAGGGTGAAATTATGCTCTTTTCTCAAGGACAATAATCACGTGGTGAAGTTCAGGGCGCTACAAGGGTGATGTTAAGGGTCTGGAGGGTGAAATTATGCTCTTTTCTCAAGGACAATAATCACGTGGTGAAGTTCATGGCGCCACAAGAATGATGTTGAGGGTGTGGATGGTGAAATTATGCTCTTTTCTCAAGGACAATAATCTCGTGGTGAAGTTTAGGGCACTACAAGGGTGATGTTAAGGATGTGGATGATGAAATTATGCTCTTTTCTCAAGGACAATAATCACGTGGTTGAGTTCAGGGCACCACAAGGGTGATGTTAAGGGTGTGGATGGTGGAATTATGCTCTTTTCTCTAGGACGATAATCACGTGGTTGAGTTCAGGGTGCCACAAGGGTGATGTTGAGGGTGTGGATGGTAAAACTATGCTCTTTTCTCAAGGACAATAATCACGTGGTTGAGTTCAGGGCACCACAAGGGTGATGTTAAGGGTGTGGAGGGGGAAGTTATGCTCTTTTCTCAAGGACGATAATCACGTGGTTAAGTTCAGGGCACCACAAGGGTAATGTTAAGGGCGTGGACGGTGAAATTATGCTCTTTTCTCAAGGACGATAATCACTTGGTGAAGTTCAGGGCGCCACAAGGGTGATGTTGAGGGTGTGGATGGTGAAATTATGCTCTTTTCTCAAGGACAATAATCTCGTGGTGAAGTTTAGGGCACCACAAGGGTGATGTTAAGGGTGTGGATGGTGAAATTATGCTCTTTTCTCAAGGACAATAATCACGTGGTTGAGTTCAGGGCACCACAAGGGTGATGTTAAGGGTGTGGATGGTGGAATTATGCTCTTTTCTCAAGGACGATAATCACGTGGTTGAGTTCAGGGAACCACAAGGGTGATGTTAAGGGCGTGGATGGTGAAATTATGCTCTTTTCTCAAGGACGATAATCAAGTGGTTGAGTTCAGGGCACCACAAGGGTGATGTTAAGGGTGTGGATGGTGAAATTATGCTCTTTTCTCAAGGACGATAATCACGTGGTTGAGTTCAGGGCACCACAAGGGTGATGTTAAAGGTGTGGATGGTGAAATTATGCTCTTTTCTCAAGGACGATAATCACGTGGTTGAGTTCAGGGCGCCACAAGGGTGATGTTGAGTGTGTGGATGGTGAAATTATGCTCTTTTCTCAAGGACGATAATCACGTGGTGATGTTCAGGGAACCACAAGGGTGATGTTAAGGGTGTGGAGGGGGAAATTAGGCTCTTTTCTCAAGGACGATAATCACGTGGTGAAGTTCAGGGCCCCACAAGGGTGATGTTAAGGGTGTGGAGGGGGAAATTATGCTCTTTTCTCAAGGACGATAATCACGTGGTGAAGTTCAGGGCGCCACAAGGGTGATGTTAAGGGTGTGGAGGGGGGAATTATGATCTTTTCTCAAGGACGATAATCACGTGGTGGAGTTCAGGGCACCACAAGGGTGATGTTAAGGGCGTGGATGGTGAAATTATGCTCTTTTCTCAAGGACGATAATCATGTGGTGAAGTTCAGGGCACCACAAGGGTGATGTTAAAGGTGTGGATGATGAAATTATGCTCTTTTCTCAAGGACGATAATCACGTGGTTGAGTTCAGGGCACCACAAGGGTGATGTTAAAGGTGTGGATGATGAAATTATGCTCTTTTCTCAAGAACGATAATCACGTGGTGAAGTTCAGTGCGCCACAAGGGTGATGTTAAGGGTGTGGACGGTGAAATTATGCTCTTTTCTCAAGGACGATAATCACGTGGTGAAGTTCAGGGCGCCACAAGGGTGATGTTAAGGGTGTGGATGGTGAAATTAGGCTCTTTTCTCAAGGACGATAATCACGTGGTTGAGTTCAGGGCACCACAAGGGTGATGTTAAAGGTGTGGATGATGAAATTATGCTCTTTTCTCAAGGACGATAATCACGTGGTGGAGTTCAGGGCACCACAAGGGTGATGTTGAAGGTGTGGATGGTGAAATTATGCTCTTTTCTCAAGGACGATAATCACGTGGTGAAGTTCAGGGCGCCACAAGGGTGATGTAAAGGGTGTGGAGGGGGGAATTATGCTCTTTTCTCAAGGACGATAATCACGTGGTGGAGTTCAGGGCACCACAAGGGTGATGTTAAAGGTGTGGATGGTGAAATTATGCTCTTTTCTCAAGGACGATAATAATGTGGTGAAGTTCAGGGCGCCACAAGGGTGATGTTAAGGGTGTGGATGGTGAAATTATGCTCTTTTCTCAAGAACGATAATCACGTGGTGAAGTTCAGGGCGCCACAAGGGTGATGTTAAGGGTGTGGACGGTGAAATTATGCTCTTCTCTCAAGGACGATAATCACGTGGTGAAGATCAGGGCGCCACAAGGGTGATGTTAAGGGTGTGGAGGGAGAAATTATGCTCTTTTCTCAAGGACGATAATCACGTGGTTGAGTTCAGGGCACCACAAGGGTGATGTTAAGTGTGTGGATGGTGAAATTATGCTCTTTTATCAAGGACGATAATCACGTGGTGATGTTTAGGGAACCACAAGGGTGATGTTAAGGGTGTGGAGGGGGAAATTATGCTCTTTTCTCAAGGACGATAATCACGTCGTTAAGTTCAGGGCACCACAAGGGTGATGTTAAGGGCGTGGATGGTGAAATTATACTCTTTTCTCGAGGACGATAATCACGTGGTTGAGTTCAGGGCGCCACAAGGGTGATGTTAAGGGAGTGGATGGTGAAATTATGCTTTTTTCTCAAGGACGATAATCACGTGGTGAAGTTCAGGGCGCCACAAGGGTGATGTTAAGGGCGTGGATGGTGAAATTATGCTCTTTTCTCAAGGACGATAATCACGTGGTTGAGTTCAGGGCGCCACAAGGGTGATGTTAAGGGTGTGGATGGGGGAATTATGCTCTTTTCTCAAGGACGATAATCACGTGGTTGAGTTCAGGGCACCACAAGGGTGATGTTAAGGGCGTGGATGGTGAAATTATGCTCTTTTCTCAAGGACGATAATCACGTGGTGAAGTTCAGGGCACCACAAGGGTGATGTTAAGGGTGTGGAGGGGGAAATTATGCTCTTTTCTCAAGGACGATAATCACGTGGTGAAGTTCAGGGCGCCACAAGGGTGATGTTAAGGGTTTGGATGGTGAAATTGTGCTCTTTTCTCAAGGACGATAATCACGTGGTTGAGTTAAGGGCGCCACAAGGGTGATGTTAAGGGTGTGGATGGTGAAATTATGCTCTTTTCTCAAGGACAATAATCACGTGGTTGTGTTCAGGGCACCACAAGGGTGATGTTAAGGGTGTGGATGGTGAAATTAGGCTCTTTTCTCAAGGACGATAATCACGTGGTTGAGTTCAGGGCACTACAAGGGTGATGTTAAGGGTGTGGATGGTGAAATTATGCTCTTTTCTCAAGGACGATAATCACGTGGTGAAGTTTAGGGCGCCACAAGGGTGATGTTAAGGGTGTGGATGGTGAAATTATGCTCTTTTCTCAAGGACGATAATCACGTGGTGAATTTCAGGGCGCCACAAGGGTGATGTTAAGGGTGTGGATGGTGAAATTATGCTCTTTTCTCAAGGACAATAATCACTTGGTTGAGTTCAGGGCACCACAAGGGTGATGTTAAGGGTGTGGATGGTGAAATTATGCTCTTTTCTCAAGGACGATAATCACGTGGTGATGTTCAGCGAACCACAAGGGTGATGTTAAGGGCGTGGATGGTGAAATTATGCTCTTTTCTCAAGGACGATAATCACGTGGTGAAGTTCAGGGCACCACAAGGGTGATGATAAGGGTGTGGATGGTGAAATTATGCTCTTTTCTCAAGAACGATAATCACGTGGTGAAGTTCAGGGCACCACAAGGGTGATGTTAGGGTGTGGATGGTGAAATTATGCTCTTTTCTCAAGGACGATGATCACGTGTTTGAGTTCAGGGTGCCACAAGGGTGATGTTAAGGGTGTGGATGGTAAAATTATGCTCTTTTCTCAAGGACAATAATCACGTGGTTGAGTTCAGGGCACCACAAGGGTGATGTTGAGGGTGTGGAGGGGGAAGTTATGCTCTTTACTCAAGGACGATAATCACGTGGTTAAGTTCAGGGCACCACAAGGGTGATGTTAAGGGCGTGGACGGTGAAATTATGCTCTTTTCTCAAGGACGATAATCACGTGGTGAAGTTCAGGGCGCCACAAGGGTGATGTTAAGGGTATTGATGGTGAAATTAGGCTCTTTTCTCAAGGACGATAATCACGTGGTTGAGTTCAGGGCACCACAAGGGTGATGTTAAGGGCGTGGATGGTGGAATCATGCTCTTTTCTCAAGGACGATAATCACGTGGTGAAGTTCAGGGCACCACAAGGGTGATGTTAAGGGTCTGGAGGGTGAATTATGCTCTTTTCTCAGGGACAATAATCACCTGGTGAAGTTCAGGGCACCACAAGGGTGATGTTAATGTTCTGGAGGGTGAAATTATGCTCTTTTCTCAAGGACGATAATCAAGTGGTGAAGTTCAGGGCACCACAAGGGTGATGTTAAGGGTCTGGAGGGTGAAATTATGCTCTTTTCTCAAGGACAATAATCACGTGGTGAAGCTCAGGGCGCCACAAGGGTGATGTTAAGGGTATGGATGGTGAAATTATGCATTTTTCTCAAGGACAATAATCACGTGGTGAAGTTCAGGGTGCCACAAGGGTGATGTTGAGGGTGTGGATGGTGAAATTATGCTCTTTTCTCAAGGACAATATTCACGTGGTGAAGTTTAGGGCACCACAAGGGTGATGTTAAGGGTGTGGATGGTGAAATTATGCTCTTTTCTCAAGGACAATGATCACGTCGTGAAGTTCAGGGCGCCACAAGGGTGATGTTAAGGGTCTAGGGTGAAATTATGCTCTTTTCTCAAGGACGATAATCACGTGGTTGAGTTCGGGGCACCACAAGGGTGATGTTAAGGGTGTGGAGGGGAAAATTATGCTCTTTTCTCAAGGACAATAATCACGTGGTGAAGTTCAGGGCACCACAAGGGTGATGTTAAGGATGTGGATGGTGAAATTATGCTCTTTTCTCAAGGACGATAATCACGTGGTGAAGTTCAGGGAACCACAAGGGTGATGTTAAGAATGTGGATGGTGAAATTATGCTCTTTTCTCAAGGACGATAATCACGTAGTGAAGTTCAGGGCGCCACAAGGGTGATGTTGAGGATGTGGATGGTGAAATTATGCTCTTTTCTCAAGGACGATAATCACGTGGTGAAGTTCTGGGCGCCACAAGGGTGATGTTAAGGGTCTGGAGGGGGAAATTATGCTCTTTTCTCAAGGACGATAATCACGTGGTGAAGTTCGGGGCGCCACAAGGGTGATGTTGAGGGTCTGGAGGGGGAAATTATGCTCTTTTCTCAAGGACGATAATCACGTGGTGAAGTTCAGGGCGCCACAAAGGTGATGTTGAGGGTGTGGAGGGGGAAATTATGCTCTTTTCTCAAGGACAATAATCACGTGGTGAAGTTTAGGGCACCACAAGGGTGATGTTAAGGGTGTGGTTGGTGAAATTATGCTCTTTTCTCAAGGACGATAATCACGTGGTTGAGTTCAGGGCACCACAAGGGTGATGATAAGGGTGTGGAGGGGGAAATTATGCTTTTTTCTCAAGGACGATAATGACGTGGTTGAGTTCAGGGCACCACAAGTGTGATGTTAAGGGTGTTGAGGGGGATATTATGCTCTTTTCTCAAGGACGATAATCACGTGGTGAAGTTCAGGGCGCCACAAGGGTGATGTTAAGGGTCTGGAGGGTGAAATTATGCTCTTTTCTCAAGGACAATAATCACGTGGTGAAGTTCAGGGCGCTACAAGGGTGATGTTAAGGGTCTGGAGGGTGAAATTATGCTCTTTTCTCAAGGACAATAATCACGTGGTGAAGTTCATGGCGCCACAAGGGTGATGTTAAGGGTATGGATGGTGAAATTAGGCTCTTATCTCAAGGACAATAATCACTTGGTGAAGTTCAGGGCGCCACAAGGATGATGTTGAGGGTGTGGATGGTGAAATTATGCTCTTTTCTCAAGGACAATAATCTCGTGGTGAAGTTTAGGGCACTACAAGGGTGATGTTAAGGATGTGGATGATGAAATTATGCTCTTTTCTCAAGGACAATAATCACGTGGTTGAGTTCAGGGCACCACAAGGGTGATGTTAAGGGTGTGGATGGTGGAATTATGCTCTTTTCTCTAGGACGATAATCACGTGGTTGAGTTCAGGGAACCACAAGGGTGATGTTAAGGGCGTGGATGGTGAAATTATGCTCTTTTCTCAACGACGATAATCACGTGGTTGAGTTCAGGGCACCACAAGGGTGATGTTAAGGGTGTGAATGGTGAAATTATGCTCTTTTCTCAAGGACGATAATCACGTGGTTGAGTTCAGGGCACCACAAGGGTGATGTTAAGGGTGTGGAAGGTGAAATTATGCTCTTTTCTCAAGGACGATAATCACGTGGTTGAGTTCAGGGCGCCACAAGGGTGATGTTAAGTGTGTGGATGGTGAAATTATGCTCTTTTCTCAAGGACGATAATCACGTGGTGATGTTCAGGGAACCACAAGGGTGATGTTAAGGGTGTGGAGGGGGAAATTAGGCTCTTTTCTCAAGGACGATAATCACGTGGTGAAGTTCAGGGCCCCACAAGGGTGATGTTAAGGGTGTGGAGGAGGAAATTATGCTCTTTTCTCAAGGACGATAATCACGTGGTGAAGTTCAGGGCGCCACAAGGGTGATGTTAAGGGTGTGGAGGGGGGAATTATGCTCTTTTCTCAAGGACGATAATCACGTGGTGGAGTTCAGGGCACCACAAGGGCTATGTTAAGGGCGTGGATGGTGAAATTATGCTTTTTTCTCAAGGACGATAATCATGTGGTGAAGTTCAGGGCACCACAAGGGTGATGTTGAAGGTGTGGATGATGAAATTATGCTCTTTTCTCAACGACGATAATCACGTGGTTGAGTTCAGGGCACCACAAGGGTTATGTTGAAGGTGTGGATGATGAAATTATGCTCTTTTCTCAAGAACGATAATCACGTGGTGAAGTTCAGGGCGCCACAAGGGTGATGTTAAGGGTGTGGACGGTGAAATTATGCTCTTTTCTCAAGGACGATAATCACGTGGTGAAGTTCAGGGCGCCACATGGGTGATGTTAAGGGTGTGGATGGTGAAATTATGCTCTTTTCTCAAGGACGATAATCACGTGGTTGAGTTCAGGGCACCACAAGGGTGATGGTAAAGGTGTGGATGATGAAATTATGCTCTTTTCTCAAGGACGATAATCACGTGGTGGAGTTCAGGGCACCACAAGGGTGATGTTAAAGGTGTGGATGGTGAAATTATGCTCTTTTCTCAAGGACGATAATCACGTGGTGAAGTTCAGGGCGCCACAAGGGTGATGTTAAGGGTGTGGAGGGGGGAATTATGCTCTTTTCTCAAGGACGATAATCACGTGGTGGAGTTCAGGGCACCACAAGGGTGATGTTAAAGGTGTGGATGGTGAAATTATGCTCTTTTTCAAGGACGATAATAATTTGGTGAAGTTCAGGGCGCCACAAGGGTGATGTTAAGGGTGTGGATGGTGAAATTATGCTCTTTTCTCAGGAACGATAATCACGTGGTGAAGTTCAGGGCGCCACAAGGGTGATGTTAAGGGTGTGGACGGTGAAATTATGCTCTTTTCTCAAGGACGATAATCACGTGGTGAAGTTCAGGGCGCCACAAGGGTGATGTTAAGGGTGTGGAGGGAGAAATTATGCTCTTTTCTCAAGGACGATAATCACGTGGTTGAGTTCAGGGCACCACAAGGGTGATGTTAAGTGTGTGGATGGTGAAATTATGCTCTTTTCTCAAGGACGATAATCACGTGGTGATGTTCAGGGAACCACAAGGGTGATGTTAAGGGTGTGGAGGGGGAAATTATGCTCTTTTCTCAGGGACGATAATCACGTGGTTAAGTTCAGGGCACCACAAGGGTGATGTTAAGGGCGTGGATGGTGAAATTATGCTCTTTTCTCAAGGACGATAATCACGTGGTTGAGTTCAGGGCGCCACAAGGGTGATGTTAAGGGAGTGGATGGTGAAATTATGCTCTTTTCTCAAGGACGATAATCACGTGGTGAAGTTTAGGGCGCCACAAGGGTGATGTTAAGGGCGTGGATGGTGAAATTATGCTCATTTCTCAAGGACGATAATCACGTGGTTGAGTTCAGGGCGCCACAAGGGTGATGTTAAGGGTGTGGATGGGGGAATTATGCTCTTTTCTCAAGGACGATAATCACGTGGTTGAGTTCAGGGCACCACAAGGGTGATGTTAAGGGCGTGGATGGTGAAATTATGCTCTTCTCTCAAGGACGATAATCACGTGGTGAAGTTCAGGGCACCACAAGGGTGATGTTAAGGGCGTGGATGGTGAAATTATGCTCTTTTCTCAAGGACGATAATCACGTGGTGAAGTTCAGGGCACCACAAGGGTGATGTTAAGGGTGTGGATGGTGAAATTATGCTCTTTTCTCAAGGACGATAATCACGTGGTGAAGTTCAGGGCACCACAAGGGTGATGTTAGGGTGTGGATGGTGAAATTATGCTCTTTTCTCAAGGACGATGATCACGTGGTTGAGTTCAGGGCGCCACAAGGGTGATGTTAAGGGTGTGGATGGTGAAATTATGCTCTTTTCTCAAGGACAATAATCACGTGGTTGAGTTCAGGGCACCACAAGGGTGATGTTAAGGGTGTGGAGGGGGAAGGTATGCTCTTTTCTCAAGGACGATAATCACGTGGTTGAGTTCAGGGCACCACAAGGGTGATGTTAAGGGCGTGGATGGTGAAATTATGCTCTTTTCTCAAGGACGATAATCACGTGGTGAAGTTCAGGGCGCCACAAGGGTGATGTTAAGGGTATGGATGGTGAAATTAGGCTCTTTTCTCAAGGACGATAATCACGTGGTTGAGTTCAGGGCACCACAAGGGTGATGTTAAGGGCGTGGATGGTGGAATCATGCTCTTTTCTCAAGGACGATAATCACGTGGTGAAGTTCAGGGCACCACAAGGGTGATGTTAAGGGTCTGGAGGGTGAAATTATGCTCTTTTCTCAAGGACAATAATCACCTGGTGAAGTTCAGGGCACCACAAGGGTGATGTTAATGTTCTGGAGGGTGAAATTATGCTCTTTTCTCAAGGACGATAATCAAGTGGTGAAGTTCAGGGCACCACAAGGGTGATGTTAAGGGTCTGGAGGGTGAAATTATGCTCTTTTCTCAAGGACAATAATCACGTGGTGAAGTTCAGGGCGCCACAAGGGTGATGTTAAGGGTATGGATGGTGAAATTATGCATTTTTCTCAAGGACAATAATCACGTGGTGAAGTTCAGGGTGCCACAAGGGTGATGTTGAGGGTGTGGATGGTGAAATTATGCTCTTTTCTCAAGGACAATATTCAAGTGGTGAAGTTTAGGGCACCACAAGGGTGATGTTAAGGGTGTGGATGGTGAAATTATGCTCTTTTCTCAAGGACAATAATCACGTGGTGAAGTTCAGGGCGCCACAAGGGTGATGTTGAGGGTGTGGATGGTGAAATTATGCTCTTTTCTCAAGGACGATAATCACGTGGTGAAGTTCAGGGCGCCACAAGGGTGATGTTAAGGGTCTGGAGGGTGAAATTATGCTCTTTTCTCAAGGACGATAATCACGTGGTTGAGTTCGGGGCACCACAAGGGTGATGTTAAGGGTGTGGAGGGGGAAATTATGCTCTTTTCTCAAGGACAATAATCACGTGGTGTAGTTCAGGGCACCACAAGGGTGATGTTAAGGATGTGGATGGTGAAATTATGCTCTTTTCTCAAGGACGATAATCACGTGGTGAAGTTCATGGAACCACAAGGGTGATGTTAAGAATGTGGATGGTGAAATTATGCTCTTTTCTCAAGGACGATAATCACGTGGTGAAGTTCAGGGCGCCACAAGGGTGATGTTAAGGATGTGGATGGTGAAATTATGCTCTTTTCTCAAGGACGATAATCACGTGGTGAAGTTCTGGGCGCCACAAGGGTGATGTTAAGGGTCTGGAGGGGGAAATTATGCTCTTTTCTCAAGGACGATAATCACGTGGTGAAGTTCGGCGCGCCACAAGGGTGATGTTAAGGGTCTGGAGGGGGAAATTAGGCTCTTTTCTCAAGGACGATAATCACGTGGTGAAGTTCAGGGCGCCACAAGGGTGATGTTGAGGGTGTGGAGGGGGAAATTATGCTCTTTTCTCAAGGACAATAATCACGTGGTGAAGTTTAGGGCACCACAAGGGTGATGTTAAGGGTGTGGTTGGTGAAATTATGCTCTTTTCTCAAGGACGATAATCACGTGGTTGAGTTCAGGGCACCACAAGGGTGATGATAAGGGTGTGGAGGGGGAAATTATGCTTTTTTCTCAAGGACGATAATGACGTGGTTGAGTTCAGGGCACCACAAGGGTGATGTTAAGGGTGTGGAGGGGGAAATTATGCTCTTTTCTCAAGGACGATAATCACGTGGTGAAGTTCAGGGCGCCACAAGGGTGATGTTAAGGGTCTGGAGGGTGAAATTATGCTCTTTTCTCAAGGACAATAATCACGTGGTGAAGTTCAGGGCGCTACAAGGGTGATGTTAAGGGTCTGGAGGGTGAAATTATGCTCTTTTCTCAAGGACAATAATCACGTGGTGAAGTTCATGGCGCCACAAGGGTGATGTTAAGGGTATGGATGGTGAAATTAGGCTCTTTTCTCAAGGACAATAATCACTTGGTGAAGTTCAGGGCGCCACAAGTGTGATGTTGAGGGTGTGGATGTTGAAATTATGCTCTTTTCTCAAGGACAATAATCACGTGGTGAAGTTTAGGGCACCACAAGGGTGATGTTAAGGGTGTGGATGGTGAAATTATGCTCTTTTCTCAAGGACAATAATCACGTGGTGAAGTTCAGGGCACCACAAGGGTGATGTTAAGGGTGTGAAGGGGGGAAATTATGCTCTTTTCTCAAGGATGATAATCACGTGGTTGAGTTCAGGGCGCCACAAGGGTGATGTTAAGGGTGTGGATGGTGAAATTATGCTCTTTTCTCAAGGACGATAATCACGTGGTTGAGTTCAGGGCACCACAAGGGTGATGTTAAGGGTGTGGAGGGTGAAATTATGCTCTTTTCTCAAGGACGATAATCACGTGGTTGAGTTCAGGGCACCACAAGGGTGATGTTAAGGGTCTGGAGGGTGAAATTATGCTCTTTTCTCAAGGACGATAATCACGTGGTTGAGTTCAGGGCACCACAAGGGTGATGTTAAGGGTGTGGAGGGGAAAATTATGTTTTTTTCTCAAGGACGATAATCACGTGGTGAAGTTCAGGGCACCACAAGGGTGATGTTAAGGGTCTGGAGGGTGAAATTATGCTCTTTTCTCAAGGACAATAATCACCTGGTGAAGTTCAGGGCACCACAAGGGTGATGTTAATGTTCTGGAGGGTGAAATTATGCTCTTTTCTCAAGGACGATAATCAAGTGGTGAAGTTCAGGGCACCACAAGGGTGATGTTAAGGGTCTGGAGGTTGAAATTATGCTCTTTTCTCAAGGACAATAATCACGTGGTGAAGTTCAGGGCGCCACAAGGGTGATGTTAAGGGTATGGATGGTGAAATTATGCATTTTTCTCAAGGACAATAATCACGTGGTGAAGTTCAGGGTGCTACAAGGGTGATGTTGAGGGTGTGGATGGTGAAATTATGCTCTTTTCTCAAGGACAATATTCACGTGGTGAAGTTTAGGGCACCACAAGGGTGATGTTAAGGGTGTGGATGGTGAAATTATGCTCTTTTCTCAAGGACAATAATCACGTGGTGAAGTTCAGGGCGCCACAAGGGTGATGTTGAGGGTGTGGATGTTGAAATTATGCTCTTTTCTCAAGGACGATAATCACGTGGTGAAGTTCAGGGCGCCACAAGGGTGATGTTAAGGGTCTGGAGGGTGAAATTATGCTCTTTTCTCAAGGACGATAATCACGTGGTTGAGTTCGGGGCACCACAAGGGTGATGTTAAGGGTGTGGAGTGGGAAATTATGCTCTTTTCTCAAGGACGATAATCACGTGGTGAAGTTCAGGGCACCACAAGGGTGATGTTCTAGAACTAGGAACTAGGACTAGAAACTAGAACTAGAAACTAGAACTAGGAACTAGAACTAAGAACTAGAACTAGATACTAGAACTAGGAACTAGAACTAGAAACTGAGAACTAGGAGGGAGAAAGATTATCGATAATCAATATGCAAATTAAGTACGCTGAATGATATTACTTTTGGTTTCGTTATCGATATTCGTTTGATTCAACAGTCTAAAGGCCCGTTTTCATGGCTCACGGCAGGCGGCAGGCTTTTTTTCTCCTGGCCAATCAGAATGGATGAAACTCCTACCACTTGCACTTGTTGCTCTCTGCCGTGAGACTTGGAATAAATTCAACTTTGGAAAAAAACGCCGCGGTTACATACTCTCACTCATACAAGTGGTCATACAAGTGGTCATACAAGTGGTCATACAAGTGGTAGGGTTATGTCGTAATATTACTTCTAAAACAGAGTGCGAAGAAACGCGACTATGTGAACAGGGCCAACGGCAGGCGTTTTTTCAACCACTTGCCGCCTGCAGCAAGCTATGAAAACGGTCCTTAAGGCGGCAGGCGGTTAAAAAACGCCCGCCACCTGCCCTGTTCACATAATTCCGTTTCTTAGCATCCATATCGAGATTTGACTTATTTATTTAAATATTTAATTCTTGTTCAATTCAGGCGGTCAAGTGATTTTTAGTATCGTATTACGTGGCACGCAAGAACAATCATGGTGCATATCTGAAAAGTAATGTTTTAGAAGTAATATTACGACATAACCCTACCACTTGTATGACCACTTGTATGACCACTTGTATGACCACTTGTATGAGTGAGAGTATGTAACCGCGGCGTTTTTTTCCAAAGTTGAATTTATTCCAAGTCTCACGGCAGAGAGCAACAAGTGCAAGTGGTAGGAGTTTCATCCATTCTGATTGGCCAGGAGAAAAAGCGCCTGCCGCCTATTGCGAGCCATGAAAACGGGCCTTAATCTTCTATTACCGGCTGAAATGACTTTCAAAATTGACTGAAACAGTTTATATTACCAACGGAAACCCCACTTCGTAGTGTTCAACGCACAGTAATTCCAGATGACCAATTTTATGGCAGAAAACGTAATTTCAGATATTATCGATAAGACATCGGGAGGTTCTCAAAAATATTATCCACAACTACATCATTATCCCACCCCTACTAATGAGTAATAAAGCGAGTGCGTGACAGAATGCGCTGACTCGATGATTTGTCAACCCAAATTACTTTCAAGTTTCGACAGTCGCTTCATCACACTTGAGCTCTCATTTAATATCGTAATATAAACGTATAAACGTAAACTTACGTAAATTTGAACTTTTCTCCACTGATGAGCATTTTGGAATATACATTTTGAAGACTGAAACAAAAAGCACAAGATTAAGTAACGTAACTGCCCACTAATACATCCTCACAAATGCAGTTGATAATCGATGATTGATGAATAACTAGGAAAACGCGGGATGCGCGTTGTGAGATGAGCTTAGAAGTATGGCAATCTAGAATGAAAAATAACTTGTCAGCTCAATTTACATCTACAAACCTTGACATACTTCAAACGTTCAAAAACCTCACCTGCAACTTGTTGATATTTATAGTAGCCTGCAACCTGTTGCATATACACTTTGCAAAACCAATTGATCCAAATATTCAATAAAATGTACACGTTTATTGCGTTTTCTTCATTATTTCTCATTCGATTGTTGTAAAAATCTCTTAAAAGGTGTATAATAGTATTTTTCATATTCTGTGAGAATTTGAGAGCTTTTGAAAAATTCTTGTTTTTCAAGTATTTTTCCTCCGGATCATTCTTATGAGGATTTTCCAAACTTTCCGATTATTTTCCGGAAAAACCTTCCGACCGATTCCTCTGAATAACAATCCCAACCTATTCTGGTATGACACCAACTTTCAGGAAAAGTTTCAAGTTGATTGATTCATTTCTCTGACCTGTATGCCGCGTACATAATTACAAAAAAAAAAAAAAAAAAAAAAACATAAAAACGAAGCCCATTTTTTTTCAGGGTGTGAAATGGAAAGCTTCGCTACGCTCATCTAATAAATGGGACTATGCAAAAAATGAAGATTTTTTAGCATTCTTCATTTGCTAACGATACAAATTAATGTTAACGGTCACTGTTTTACCAGCACGCATATTAGACAGATTTACACGATGAACTTTTGCCACATATATCTCAAGAACTACAAACACTACGGACTTGCGGTAGAATGTAATAAATGCGACCTTAACTTATTGAGCGGCTGTATATCTCCACTGTACGCGTTCAGCTCTCCCTGAAGGTCGCGGTCCCTAAATACCCATAAATACCCTCACAATTAGATGTGCCCAATCGAAAATTGAAGAATAATTTTATTATGGAGCAATAATTGAATCATAGTGTGCCTAATTTGATGGTTTTCATTGCTTAATTCCTGGTTACCAAATAATAGTAGGAACAAATTACAAACGCATATCTCCGAGTTCAACTTCGCTTATCAATATTTAAAATCCCGATTTGCCTGTAATTCTACAGTTTTCCTATTTTCCTAGGCTAAAATATGCACTGTAACTAGATTCAGTGGAGTAGGTTACGACGTGACTTGTTGAACGCACCATTCTGTCAGGTTGGTGGCCATGGCTGCGATGAAGCCGAGCGTGTTGAAGCTCAGCTCGTTGGCGGAACACAGGGCCAGGCCGCTCATCACCGGGATCAGAGACAGGTTGACGTACAGCCCTGTCGCTTCACCTGGAACCACACAAGCAACGTTCAACTCGTTTCAACGGAATCAACGGAATAAACTTTTTTTTTTTTTTAATAACAAAATAATATAGATATATCATTTTACATAGGCCTATTATGGAATAATATATTCTAGATTATTTATATAATATAAATATATTTCATATTCCGTAAAATTTAACGGAATATTTTAGTCCGGACGTTCCGTAACGTCCGAAACGTTACGAAATCGTAACGGATTCCGTTCACGTTACGTAATCGTAACAAAACGCTGTTATTGCCGTAATGGAATAACGGAAGCCCTTTATTTATTAATATTGGGTTTAACGACGCACCATACTGATAACAATGATTTATTGGTGTCAGAAGATGATATATGAGATGACGGTGAGGTGGAAGGTAGTTTTATTGGGTGTTTTTGGTTAGTAGGAAGGAGTCGGATGTGACCTGTTGTTAAGGAACCAATCCACTATTGTTCAATCTTGAATAGGTATCAAACGTATCGCTGATGTAATGTCTTCTACATCTATTACCTAATTCATTCTTATCATTTTATCATTGTTTGATATTTTATATGTGACACATTCTATAACAATGTATATTGTTTCTTGAATAAAGATTATTGAAATTATTATTATTATTATTGACCTGAACGACTGAGGGAAACCACGAGAAACCCCTGTCAGGGTGGTCGATCATTATAACTGCCCATAAAATTTGACTGACCTAAAAACCAACCCTTCAAAACTTTTATTTCAGGACCAAATTGTATTCAATTCAATTCAATTCAATTCAATTTTTTCTTATTCCGAATGTAAATTACATGATTATCAAATATTATTACATAATTATAAAAAACGTATTACATAGTGCATGATCAGTAAATTATAGTAGTAATCTAAAGTAATAGTAATTTAAAATACATATAAGACAGGTAATAATAAAAAAAATATAAAAAAGGTAAAATAAAGGTGAAAAAAAATAAGATAGGTTGGCGTAGGGGGTTTCAGTTTCTGCCCTTCAGACATTTCATTTGACACTTGTAAACCTTACCCACCCAACCTTAGCCGTCTCTAAAAAAAACTTTAAAACATTTAATAAGAAGTAACAATTTGTAAACCTGCCCACACTTTTATTTTTCTACAGGTTGCTCAAAATATGGAGGTTTGTGTTCATGTTTGTATTTATTTTATTTTATGTTTGTGCTATTTATTTATGTTTATTTTATTTATTAGTGCAGTTGGTTTTCAGTAGTCAGCTAATTTTTAGGTCAGTAGAGTTTCAAGACAGTTTATTCTAGTACAATTGACCAATATGCAATAGCAACATATTATATTTCCTTACATTACAACAGTTCGTTTAAAATCAAAATGGCCAACCGTTTCTAGGTTTTCAGGTCAGACATGATATACCGGTAACTATATTATCATCAACAAAATACACACACACACACACACATAACACACATATATTTATTATCATCATCATTATTTATTTACATCAGGTTTAACGATGCCCTGTAATGATAACTAAGACCTATTGACATTGGATGAATGATTGATGAGATAACGGCAAGATGAGATAAAGGTTTCTTCTAAGGTAATAGGAAGGTTAGTGGGAAGGAGGCGGTCATGGCGCAAATTGTAGGAACCATCCCTTGGCATTAGCCCAGACTATAGAAGAAAACCCCCCGGAGTAAGATAGAACCTTGGGTTAGATATGCCCTTCACCTCCCGGATCACACTGAGCAAGCGCGTTACCAACTGATCTGAATGTACCGATATATACAATTAGGCATATAAATATGTATTTACAACTATAATTGTATTATTTTCAAATATTACTGGTGTTAGTTGTAAGCACCTTCATGCCATAACTAATTTATATTTCTTACTTTTCATTTGTTACCTTTGGACAGTTCATGCTATCAATTTTACAATAATAATGACCATCTAACAACTTTACCAATAAAATATCAACACACTTGTCCTTACTAAATACAGGTAATTTATGATAGTCACTGGCCCTAAAACTACTGATTAGTTACTATTACTGGTAGCCTTGAAATTGATAATTTTGCAATTAATGAGGGGCATATCGTTTATAAATACTAAGGAATCAACCCATTCGTAAGTACTCGTACTGAGAGAACAATTCCAAGTGAAACACAGTAGGCCTATCTACCGTACTACGTAGGAATTTCATGTAGGCCTAGGGATATAATGATATAATATAATAATAATAATGATAACTAGGAAAACGCCGTATATGCGTTGTTAGACGAGCGGATTGTAATAGTATGTCGACTTTTTTGCCAAACTTTTGCCTACATTCGCCAATTGGGTGACATTCAAGTTATAAATGGGTAAAAACAGCTTTGAGTGGTACCAATTTAGCACATTTCATGTTTTTTCTTCAAAATGGCTGACCTGATCAAGCTGAGAATTTCCAGAAATGTGTATCAGAATGTAGTTCAATTTCACACAAAATTTCATTTTTTTTTGAAAATAAAAATATTTTCTTTTTTTCCGCAGTGTTATTCTAACGGGTATTTTTGAAATTTCGAAAATTCATAAAAATATAAGATACCACCCGATAATGCCACAAAACTATACAGATCTAAGTTAGATGAGGAACCATAGTGAAAAAAGTTTCAAGTTAATAGCT
Organism: Brachyptera risi; assembly: GCA_964007535.1. NCBI lineage: Eukaryota > Metazoa > Arthropoda > Insecta > Plecoptera > Taeniopterygidae > Brachyptera > Brachyptera risi. Next base: position 48,721,235 of record OZ023329.1, on the reverse strand, counting down.
GTGGCCGTTTGACCTGTGAAGAACCGACAAAAAAACATTAAAAAAAAAAAAACATAAAAACGAACACCAATTTTTTTCAGTATGTCAAATTGAATCCTCGGTAAAGCTCGTCTAATAATAATGTTTGTTTATTTAGCGGCAATGCGCTATTCAATAGTACATTACATACTATTACATATAGATAGACCATTATATGGGCCTATACTTTCTAGTTGGGATTAAATTTCGAGGTACACAACTGTTCAACACTGTTGAAACATTGTGCACATAGCCTACTCGCACAATCTGCGTACTATTGAACCTAATATTGTTATCTGCTTTGTTTACATAGTACCAACCTAGGTGGCTGGAACCAAAGTTACCAAGCACAATGAGCACAACATTATTGCTGATAATTTATCATTTACATTTTTAATGTCCAATTCTAAGTTATGATGGTAAAAGTGGTACCGTACATTTATTGCACGCCTACATATGCTAGGTTTGCTATTAATGTTAACCCTCCCCCCCCCCCATTAATTTTTTTAATGCAAATTTGGAAAAAATGAAATATCAGTTATAATATTGTTTTAATGGGATATTAAAAACAAACTTTTTTTGTCTCCTTTTTTGTATCACTGTGATTGTGTTTGTAAGCATTGAAAACTATTTGGTTCAAATCACACGATTTGGGACTGTACGACATTTTCAACAAACTTTGCTCTGAACCAAAGCAATTTATATGTGACAGGGATCCAATGCAATAAACTTGACAGAACTGAACTATCAAAAAAGGGCAAAGTTCACAAAGATCACAAAGATGAGAACAATTTGTAGCCATCTAAATTATGCATTAAAATTTGAAATACATTTCATACGAATTATGTGGCGCCAACTGATTTTCCTAAAAATTGAAGGTTTCCCCCATCCGGAATTATAGACGTCATTTATGGACAGCCCCTAAATATAACTCACTTTTCAACATGGAGCATCAAACGCTATTATTTCGTACAAATTTGTCTTACCGAGTATACACCTGGATATAAGCACCGTGAAGAGCGGCGCCGAGCTCTTGATTGTTTCCGTGAAGCTAACTGCGACGTAGTTCAACGATATGAGGCCGAGTATGACGGTGACGAAGCGAGTGCAGCCGACAAACGTCATGTGGTAGTAGAAACCAGGCGGACGCGCTAGTCTCTGTGTTGGTTTGTACATTCCGCACGGGAAGTACATCTGAATGAACCCGCATGTCGTGGTCATGAGCATTTGAAACGTTCCTGGAAAATATTTACGTACATTTTTTTTTTATTGTCACGAGAAAATAATAACAAATATATAAAGATTCTCAAAAAGATCTACAAAGCCTTTAAAAGGTTTGTCTGTAGGGTGATGAAATATTACACCGAATTGAACAAACACTAACGACTAGTGGTGAAGAATAAATAATTAGACCTACATTATATGTACAGTGAAACCTCTATGCATCGTTTTTCAAGGAACCAGGAAAATTTAACATTGATTATATGGGACTGGGGTGACAAAAATTGGATGATCCAAGCAGGAGAACGATGGATCCGGGAACGATGCATTGAGGTTTCACTGTATTTTGTCAACTGACAAATTATTACTGAATGCAAATGATGAAAAAAAGATACCGGTAATTAGTTAATTACACTAATTTTGAGAAATACTGCTTATGAAAAACAACAAAATTGAAACAGAAATTATATTACATGGGAGACAAATTTAATACATAAAAGGAGAGAGATTCAAAAACACAATCAACTTAAATTATTTAGCAACCACTGTTTTAAAATCACATTTTATTATAATATATTTGACTAGGTTGATAATGAGTTGGGAAGAGTATTAAAGATTGTTGGCAGCTGTACACATAACTGACGTTTCCCGTAATTATTTATGTAACGTGGCACTTTATGAAGATCTTGACTTCGAGGCCTTCTATTCACCGAACATATGTTTTCAGATTTAAATTTTTCATCAAAATAATATCTCAATATGAAACGATTACTAATACATTTCAGGCAGAGGCAAGATATGCATGTTACGATACATACACGTATCGTACATCATCATATGTATATGTACATACCACAGCCTTCTTTAATCAGATCATTCTTCTCTGATACTGCCCTTTCACTCGGGGTATGCTTCCCGTGTTAAACGATGTCTAATTATTTTAGTTCACAAAATCGTCGATGGTGCTGTTGTTTCCAGACCATGACGTCACTTTCCAAAGATGTTCATGCATATCACTCTTTTTGACATGACATATCTCCGAAGATACGAACAACTTTGGGAATTTCTTACGAGAATTTAAACTACGCGCGCATTCAATTAGACCGTGACTGTGAGTTTACTAACTTTGTTATGACAATAATATGAAGGATTTTATTCAATTATATTGAGGAATATCATCGGGACAAGTTCTTGAATGATGCTTATTGCTTGGGATAACATAGATATCGTTCAAGTTTGAACCTCGGTAAGCCTGAAACCCCTAGTCGAAATATAAATATGACATAACCTCAATAACGTAGCAGGAAATTGAAAGATTATGATAGAATGACATTTGTTCAAAGTTGAAATTTTAGATACCAGAGTGCAGTACATACCAGACCATGACGTCATTTTTCCCTGCGCGAGCAAATATGCGCGAACCCGTCAAAATAGCCCGAGTGAAAGGGCAGTATAAGAAAAGAATGAATAAAGAAGGCTGTGGTACATACATACATCATCATACATGTTACGATTTACCGATTTAATGATCACTATTATTGGAAATATATTTTTTCAGAATTGCCATTTATAAACATAATATTCAACTAGTAGTACGCCCACATAACACAATTTGAAGTTGAACAGATTATTATAATACAAATAATCACCTGGAAAAGCGGTTAGAGAATTAGATACTCGTATCTATAGTTTTTCAAGGGACTAGAGAAAAAGAAAATCTACACAAAAAACAATTCAAGCAGGAAAATTTTAAAATGATTGTATGGGTATTGTGGTAAGATGGATGAATTATAGAAGGAAACCGATGAATACGAGAAGATCCATTGAGGTTTCACTGTATACATATGGAAAGATGAACTGAGCCATTGAGTTTGTAGTTATAAGAGATTACCTCCAATGTTAAAGTTCTATAAGAGCAACCGTGATCGGCCGGCCCGAGCTTCACCCCAAAAGCATGGTGTTTTGTCCAGGTGGTGCTAGTGTCGGCGTTACTAGCACCACCTGGACAAAACATCCTGTTTTTTGGGTGAAGCTCGAACTGTCAGAATTATAGAGCCTCCCATAAGAATGTCCAGTCTTTCTAACGTACTTATTATAAAGTCAATGACTGAGCTTATCACTTTTCATGTGCATATAACGTTAGCCTCTCGTAATGTGTAGGCCTGTGGGCAATAATTGAACTAGAAATTCAAAATATATACAGTAGGCCTACCTACAGATTGTCAACTTGTAGTACGCCCTAATATGATATAGGCATATAATACAAATTGTTTGGAAATTAATTTGGTCAAATGGCTTAATGTTCAGATATGCTACAACAATTCTATAGACCCGGTTTCAAAAACTGAGGATTAATGAATTAAGCAATAATTAGCGACTTGACTTGTTACCTCAACTAATTGTTAACTACTTGATGGCGCTGGCGCAAATACGCGTCCGCAGCGATCATGCTGCCCAAGCCGCTGGCGCATATACGCGTCCTCTAACATTCCAAAACGTTTCATGTATCTTGACAAAATGACGTCATAGGCCTATTGACATGGGACTTGTACTGACATCTGGGAGATCGATTGAGAAATAAGTATTTTTTTGCCGATAGAATACGCTAATGTATTGGAAAATGATGAAATATGGTCAACTGTTATTTCCAAAACATCGATCTACGATAAATGTGTCAAATTGACGAGCCTCTGAACGCTAAATAAAAGTGATATTGGCAAATTTCTCGTTCCACATATCAAGTACAACAATATTTACCAACACAATAAAACCATTTGCTTCTGCTACAAATATTATGAAAGGCCATCTAAGCACAAGTATATGTACGACATAACAGGGGAAAAAACCCCGGCCTGTGAGGTGGGGTACGGTAGTGATTTCGTAACCCAGCTGCCAAGTGGTTAACCAATTAATACTCAACCATCAGTTGCTAAACTGACTCTTGATGAAACATCCAATAGTTTATAGTACTTATAAATAAATGACAATAAAATATAAGTCTGGCCTATTAAGCTAGACTACACTTACCCAAAACTGTAGGATCACCTTTCATATACGACAAAATGTATTTATTTAAAAATAATGTACAACCACTAAAAAAATACCACAAAGCTAAGAAGAAGATAGCTCTAACATTGAACAGCCCCTTTCCTTCCGTGGATGGCGAATCCGTTTCGTCGTGCCTTCTTGCCTGCGCACTTGTGATCGAACTTTCCGAGTTAAAATGTATCTTTCTCTCATCGTCAATCAGATCTTGATTTTCGTTCACTATTAAATGCTTCGTTTCACTGGCTGAATTAACATGAGTTACAGTATTATAGTCCTGCATTCTACTATACTAGTTTAATGACTCATTCGGTACGGTACGGTTATGTTGTCAAGTTATTTCGTTTGATTATTCACAAATGTTGGTCGAGATCACGAGTACAAGAACAAGTACCAAACGCGTCTACACAGACACTCCATGGACTAGCTTCGGTATAATAATGAACCTGTAAAGAATAAAAATTATTACAGTAAAATAATGATTACAGCTTACAACTTAGTTACTCCTCTCTAATTAGAAATAACTTCCCTAGAGCCCTAGCTAGGTCTGGCCTGACCTTCCTAGATCTGTAAGCCTACAACGACCTTCTCTTTGGGAGTCACTCAAGCCCCGAGTGTCTGTCTATCGAAATATAGTGGCACCAGGGTATAGGCCTAATTCATGCAACCACGAGAGTACGTGCAATATTATTGGCGTACATCATGAATTTTAAAGTGTAAAGACCTGGATTTCGTAATTCAGATTTTGAGTTATTTCACAAAAACTAATTGGCCTGATCTAACAAAAAACACTAATAAAAACACTCTTTTTAGCCCTGGCAATGAATTTGTGTTAAATGGGTTAGTGGTCAGGCTAGTTTTTTTTGTATTGGGTTTAACGACGCCATTGAGTACCGGTAAAGAAGTATCACACTACTTTATCAATGACGACGCACTATAATGATAACTGATCTATTGGTGTCAGATGAATGATTAATGAGATGATGGGATGATGAGATGAAGGTTTATTAGGTAGTGGGAAGGATAGTGGGAAGGAAGCGGTCGTGGCCTATATTGTGAAACCATCTCAGCTCTAGCCAAGACTAGTGGGAAACCACAAAGAATCCCTGTAAAGATGGACGGTGGCAGGGATCAAACTAGGTCTGATATGCCCCTTCACCTCCCGGATCAAATGAAGCGAGTGCGTTAACCACTGCGTTGCATGTACCGGTGTCAGGTTAGTGTGTTGCATGTACCGGTGTCAGGTTAGTGTCCTTGACCCGGATAATTATCTATGGTAGACGGGAGGCCGACCAAGTATGACAAATTTACCCTACTGACAAGCATAGGCCTAGGCCAGGTGGACATTATAGGCCCAGGCCGTTAATAGGCATAGACCCTGATACAAATGGAAGAATTTAAAATTTGGTAATTTCTGGGCTTATCAAGTCAAATAGGCCTAGGCCTATCTGAGCCTATAGCTAAACCACTCACTGGCTAAACCTATACCAAAAAGACCTATAACCATTCTTAGGCCTATACCAAAAAGGCCTACATAAAGGTGGCAACTAATGGCCTAGCAACTGAGCCCATAGAATAAAGCCTACATAAGCCTAGGCCTAGGCCTACACTAAGGCCACCGAGTTTGTAGGCAAATGTTCTAAATTAGTGATGACAGGCTGTTGAAGGTTATGAATGTACAATTTCAATCTGTAAAACAATACCTGTCTCGTTTGAATGCTGCGTAATGTTACATATGATGAAATGTTCGTGCCAACAAGGCATGCCGTTACGAACGATAATATTTACCTACGAACACGATTATGAATGACGTGAAAGCCTAGCTCACATAATTTCAGATTTTGTTGATTTCTCAGCTGGCTGTCAGTGACTAACTCCTCCCCCGCCGCCTACTGTGCCGGTATGAGATGACGTCAGTCATAAAATGGCACGTGAATAGCCAGTTCCAATATGACAGCTCGACAATTTAAAATAATAACTCTTTATATAGCAAGGTAGCTACTACATATTTTACACGAGTTCTATTCTTTGATACACTATTTTAAGAAGGATTGTATACGAATTCATTGTTGTTTTATCAGTTTATCACTAGGACTAAATTTGCTAATCAAAATGTATTAATGTTTTAAAATAGAAGTATTTGGAAAAATCTTCCCGCTCCACAGGTCAAACGAAAGCACAAATTTTATCAATATTGTATAGCTCGATATAATACAGCTTTGAGGCGCAATCGGTGAAACCACTTTTGAGAAAAACCATTTTGAAATTTTGATAATCCCCATAAGAAAAACCCAAGGGCAGAAATTGGAGAAAATATTTTCATTGAATGAATGTAAATTTTCACGAAATTTTATCACATCTTTCCAGAGTTACACATGAATCGGAGCAGCCGTTCTGAAGCGAAAAGTTATAATGTAATGTTTTTTACTAAGCTCTAATATTAAGGGAGTACCTCTGCATAACATGGGTAAAAAAGTGCATATTTCAAATTAATAAAACATTATGAAGTGATCATCAAATTTACTTAATTTTTTTGGTGATATATTAGAGACGTATTATGAAGACATGGAAAAAAAATCTGTGAAAAACAAACAATAATTATGATGTAACACATTTTTTCACTAAGCATAGTATGCCCTGTGACCACTGTTATCTTCAGTCCTGCTCGGTTTTAATAAACACAAAATATTGGTTTGGGTACTAAAAGATTTGAAATTTTTCTATAATTTAATTAAAACATCTACAATTTTTCAACTTGACCAATTAAAAACAATATTATTCTGATAGAACTGTTGCATCTTACAAGGCTTACACCATTCTGACGTATGTTTCCTACCCACCAGAGCTATCAACGAAGTAGTACATGAACAGTGAAAATTTCCGAAAAATTGGACTGATAGCTCTTTGGTAATCATGGAATAATTTACAATTATTTTACTTTTCTGTAAAACAGCAATGAAATTTGTAAAAGAGACATTTTTCCGTGGTTCCAACGCTGGTAAAACCTCAATATTTAAAAAAAAACACTGAAGATACAAATACAAAACTTTAAATTATTAATCAAATCATATGAATGAACATAAAAAAAAAATCTTATTCAATGCTGGGGCTAGGCCTACCCTCTTGAGAAAAGCAGTAAGTACCACCAATTTAATCATTGAACAAACGGTTGTGAGACCGAACCTCGCCCTTTTTTACTGTATTTCAAATGTATGAATAAAGACCTATCTATTAAAATAAGCAAAGATGATAATAACAATATAGTTTTAAAATGACCCGCTCGTCTTCCTGATGAAGAAGAAGAAGAAAAAATAAATGTAATACTGAAAACATTGATTATTTTAGCCAGAACCACAGTAGGCCTAAACCACCTCTTTGAACCATACTCCAGTCTTCTTCATTGTTGACTTTGATTGTTGACATTGATTTACACGAACGTGTAGGAGGCCTACCCTATGTCCTAAAATACGTTGTTACCAATTTCATTCATAATTAACACTTATTGTCGTCCATGTGGAAGTTGATATCATACACTAGGCCTACTCTTAATGCTGCTATATTCTGTCAGTGTCAAATTGAAATTTTTGTAGGTTAGGCTACGTCTCTAGACATTCCCTAGCCCTGTAACTTTCAAGCAAAAAGGGAGAAACATGAGTTCAAGGGGCCAATTGGAAACTGTCAAATTAAGGCAGAATCTTGAGGGACAGTTGGAACGTCTTGTTCAACAATTGGCCGATTTGGAGGAATGCAAGTAAGTCGTCACATCGTTTGTTGTGACCGCTTGCAACACAACAAATGCCCGCTTGCAACAAAGTCTGAATTCAACACTGCGTGCCAGAGCTATTCAAGTCAAAGTTATGTCACTGATATAGATACAGTGAATGAGCGTTTATTACTGGTAATTACTGTGTTTTTTTATGCAGAGATGATATCGAGTTAAGTGAATACACCGAGACAAAGGAGGAAACAATGGATCAACTCCGTGAATTTAACGAAAGCTTATCAAGAATGATTTCTGGCGACATGACTTTGGTTGATGAACTTGGATCAGTACAACTGGTGAGATATTCTAACAAGAAAATTCTTCGAAACGAAATTGTCGTATTTCCATTTAATTTACACTTTGAGTTGTTCTTTTCTTCTTCAACAGGCTACGCAAGCAGCCATAAGCGCAGCTTTTAAAACACCTGCAGTTATTCGAATGTTTGCTAAAAAGGAACCGGATCAACTACGGGAACGGTTGGCAGATCTGGAGAGAGATACGAAACTTGGCAAACTTGGGCCTGTAATAGCAAGTGCAGAAAAGGTAATTTCATGGGGTACAGCATAGTAATACTAGCATAGACAAAACATACTACCAAGACACTGAACAAGAATAAATCCCGGTGCATACCTCCCATTTCCCTCGCGGATGTCTGCAATCAGTACTTACTTATGCTTGCCACTGAAGGAGCAGCCCTGCGGTGACTGCTCGGTAGCAGCACAATCCAATGTGCCGGCAGTGCTTTCTAGTAGTCTGCATGAGTACTACAGGTGATATAGGCATAGATATATATTACCGAGATACGCTACTCAACGTTAAGAAGGCGTACATATTTGTGTCTCGGCAGTAGCTTCACACCGCTTTGCAAACCGGGAAGTTTCCGCCATATTTAACATAAGTGATAATATAGAATGCCATGCTTAAATTCTATTTGTAAATGTCCGATATGGCAGCCGAGATTGGAACGAGCATATGTCGCTATCGGCTGCAGGAGTAACGAATATCGATAAAGTACTGTAATATATATCTATGATACAGGTGAGAGGGTTAGAGTGATGATAAATTAATGGAAGTAAAAATGGGCTAAATTCACTTCAACATTGCTTGCCATATCTTGGTATCTAAAAATAGTAATCCGTCATCTATATGGTAATCTATTTGGAAGAATAAATAAATGAAATATCTTTCGTCTATGATACTAGCAATTAATCACTGAACAGTCGGAGATAGCATTTAGGTACTGTAGAAGTGGTGAAATCACGTACCGCTATCTTCTGTTTTTATTTTCCCAGACTGAGATTCTAAGTGCTTTGAGGCAATTGGGAGATAAATTATCAGCTTCAGAATTGCAGTTCCTCGAGCATAGCAACAGAAGTGGCGATAATTCTGAAAAGTTCATTCAAGTCTCTGATAACACAGGTAGGCCTACAATTGATTCATTATTGTTATTTAAGAACCCCAACAACAGCTAGGTTATTTGGGGATTCAGTTACAATTATTCCACATTGGTTTCTTGTCATTATAATTCCGATTGGATTTTTTTTATTGGATGAGCGACGTGAAGACTCAATTTGATAAAACTTGAAAAAACAGATCAAACGGAAAAAAATATTTTGATTACATGCACACATTTCATCATCCAACTCGATACTGTTTATATAAATTAGGTAAAAGGGAAAGAAAGAACAGTAGCTTACCGAGATTTGTGAGTAGAGAACTGGCCTACTCATAGTGCAGAGCCCATTGATAGAACACAGAAATTAAATTAAAAGTACACACTGTTTAGTTTTGAGAAACAATTGGTTTGAACCACTTTTGAGCAGAAAAGTTTCAAAATTTTTGAAAAACCCTATGAGAATAACCCAATAGGGTGGAGATGAAAAAATCTCCGAATAAATTCAAATTTCTACCGAATCTGAGCAGACGGACGGTACACATTATTCCAAAGTTTTACACAAATTGGATTAGCCATTCTTGAGATAAAAATTATTATGTAATTTTTCAACAATTAATTAAAGCTGTTCAGAAAGCTATTTACATGATCAACAGGTAAACCAGTTGGATTGTGGAACGTTTGAAATTATTAATATGTGAAACAGGAAGGCAGTGAGTTGATATTCAAGATGAAGTTGTGTGTTTGTATGTGTGTTGTACATCCTCCAGTACATTTCCTATAAAATGTCGCTCATCCCACAACACATGCCGCGTTTTCCTAGTAGTTATATAACATTAAATATTTTCAATTGTTACTGATCAGAGAAAGACAAAAAGAAATTTTGTACAGAATGAAGTACTGTATTTATGATTGCTGTACCCATAGCATTGGTAAGATGGTAATATAATTTGCAATTGTGACATGCCAAATATGCTCAACTAAAAACCTAATTTAGTTAATTTAGTTTAAAAATGTAAGTCAATACATAAACTAAAAATATATGTATTTGCAAGCTTTAACAAACAAAAGATTGTCAAGCTGGGAGATTATCATTACGGTACTTTTAGACTTGAATTATTAAGCAATATCCCATTAATTTAATAACCGTTTTACAGGAACTGGAGAAAAAGCATTGGAAATGGCAGGTTTGGAAGTCAGAACTGTACATCGGACATGATACAGTAACAACTTACTGTATTTTGTAACATGAAACATCAGCCATGATTAAAAAACATATTTTGGATATTCCGTTACCGGTACTTAAACTACAGTATCGATCAACGTGCGACTCGTGTTGTGAAATTTATATACACCTTTAGCCTCTATCTATTCCACAAGGTTAAATCAAAGTAAATTATTAAATAAAATGTATGTATTTATTTTATTGAACCCATTACATATTTTGAATTTATGTAGGTACAACATTGTTTTTCCACAATATTTACCTATCTGAATGCATCCTATACACAGTTTCTATTCAATGGCACATACCAGACAATTTATTTGAAAAAATATTTTGTAATTCAAGATGGAAATAAAAAACTGTATGAAAAGACAAATATCTAGAAATATTCCATACAGAAAAAATCCCAAGAAGCGTTCAGCTTACAACATACTTCAATGAACCCTAACCTACCTAGTAATTTATACTAATTGGTGTTCATTTGTTGTTCCGTCATTTAACCATCTGTGTGTTCAGATTTGTTAATTCTTAGCAAATCAGAATACAAAATAAAAGCAACCCTGGTCAATTGTGTGCCATTTAATATATCAGTTTTTATTTATTAACAAATAAGTTTCAAACAATCATACCACTACATACTAATTACTAATAAGAATGTTGTTTAATGGAATGCAGTTGAGTAACGTAAGATAGGCGTTTGGAACAATGAAGCCTGCTGTTACAAAGTTACCAGCCAACGAGCAACAATGAAGTTAAGGTGACGTATGATCATATAAAAGACCAAACTGTTTTTAAGCAAAAAATATCAGCATTTGAGATTACATATATCATACTTCAGCTTAATATACCTGACAGTTGCAATATTGGTCATGTTTTTCGTTGTTATGGTGGCTACAACCATCAAAAATGAAGGCTTTTACTACACTACTAATATTATTATAATATAATATTGTACACTCCTGGATGCTTTCCGCGACTGCCACTTAAGCCCCCCGCCCATCTAAAATAGCTCGGCGGGCCACTTAGGCGGGGGCTTAAGTGGCAGTCGCGGTAAGCGCCCTGGGCTATAACGGGCTTGAAGTGTTTCTATTTTGATATACATTGGCAGCACAGAATACAAATAAAAACAGATTTCACAAACTTAACGTTTATATCTAGTTAACGTAACATTAACTACGACAACTAAACGTCCTCCGTTTGTACTGCTAGGTTCTACGTACGTAATAATACATACGTTGACAAAATGCATGCCGTTACTTCTACTCGACAATGAAATACGGTAACTCTATAGATATCAATAACTGCGATAGTAACGTATTCACCACGGCCATAGCCGCTAATAAAATCTCTGCCAATGGAATAATGATTGAAAAGAGAAATGATAACTGTTTTTATATACACTTGATCTAGGCCTACTATTTACAAATTTCAAAATAGGCCCCTAATAATACAAAGCAATAATGGTTACTTATGATCTAGTCTTTCAAAATAGATCAGCTGAATATAAACCATAGAACTAATCCATTCGTATTTGAAGCATCATGGAAATTCATTTTGGGGGTAGTCTTAAAATTTTCAGATAGTTAATACAATGGTTAACCCATAGATATACTTTACCACATATAATGAAGTACACGAAGTGTAATATAAAGAAAAACTGAAGTAGACTTAAGTTCCCATTTAAAGGCCTACTAGGCTATTAATTTTGTTTCGTTGGTAATAATTGAATCTGTTTTTGATAGATACTACACACTATCCAAAAATGTTGTTAATTCATCATTCTCAAGATGTTGAATATAACAAAAATTGGAAATTTGATATAGACCTCATCGGTCCTCGTACATGTTGTTCCGTTCTTTAACCTATCATAACTACGGATACACTGCATTACACAACGATGCATCATAATTCATAACCTACATTTGGAATATATTCTTAACTAAGATGATGACTTGATTTATGCGTCGATTGTTGAAGACATTCAAACTTCAAAGATTTCATTTACAAACAGATTGTCAATTTTGAAAAAGAAGTTTGCATTAAAAACAGAAGACAAAATGAGAAATAATAATTGTGAAATATTTCAACAAGATTTAGAAAAAAATCTTCAACAATCATTTTGAAAAGAAAAATTAGAGAAGATGTAAATAATCAACGATTGAAAAAACGTTGACAGAATGCTTGTCTGACCTCGCATCTGAGACGGTTAAAAACTTGAAAATATAACATACCGTAATTAAATGACTCACAGAAAAGTAAGAAGTGTGGTCGTGTACTGGCTTATCTCATATATTACATAAATTAATAACGTACTATACATACGGAATTACCTGTAGCTAAACAAATGTGAAGTATCAAATAAATGGCTACCGAGCTTAGGTACTTGGCCGGTAGCCCTAATAATAAAACTCACAACAGCACCACACTAATTTTTCTGGCTAAATATTAACTAAATTACTGGGAGCTTTTGATTTAAAAAAAGCCTATAAATAATATATACCCATCTTTCAACTAACATCCAAAAATGACTTCAAATAATGTTTCTTCAAAAGGCCTACTAACCGGTATAGCAGAATTATAGAATGATAGGAAATGTATGAACATGATACGACTATGTGGGTCTATGACGGCAAATACACCCCAACTAGCTTCTTTCAATTATTGTATAAAGAAAGCAAGACAGTTTAGTATAAAATGGTCCCTACCTTTTGTAACGCGAGTGTAACAAAAATATCATTGTATCTACGGTCCTGAGCAAGTTATTGTTATGTGAATTGATATTTGTAAATTAGCTATACACCTAATAACTGATTTTATACAAAATGGTGATCAAGTTGTACAGCTTTCATCTCAACTTAATCCATGGTTAAATATAATCCATTGCATGCTTTTGTATGCCACTTTTTCAACTCATACATATCTAAGAAAATAGCTTTCATCTTAGCCTACAAAAGTCTTACTACTGATAGCATGTACAGTATAAGTAAAGAATAACATTAAAACTACTAGCAGGAACAATGCTAGGTTCAATTAACGTGGTACTAGAAAAATAATGTGTGAGACCTCCAATACGAAGGTTGTCAAAACAAACATTTAAACTAAGATTTCTTTCACTTACACATCAACGTAAAATCTCTTATCACATGGATGTATTGCGTACAGTAACTCCTTACATGAATACAGCCCGAATATTTCTCGGCACTTTATTCGAAGGACAACAGAGAACAAAGGAACTAATCTAAGAGTTAATGAGGGCTAGTTTGCAAGCCTAGCAACATCCCTCCATTATTAAATAGTTGACACAAAAGTATTTGAAAAGAAGAGGGAAAAATAATCATTTCCAGATTCACACAACTAAAATACGAACTCCTCTTTAGCACCTGATATTGGAAAGACTCGAGAACAAGCAAATAAATGAAATAATATACATTGAAAATTTGAAATAGAGATTCTATGCATACGAAGGAAACACGGCCTACTATGAACAATAAAATACAAATATATAATGTGGGCTGTGTTTGAAATGCAACATAATTCGTCAATCTGAAGGAGATACTCGGGTCAATGCTCGAGATATTGTATTAATATTTAGAGCCAGTTGACTATCTACATGCATCTACAATGTTTAAATCATCAATTAAATATTCAACATTTTAGGTCTAAAATTTAAATATAAATAATTAACAACTGATTGTAATTCAATCGTTATTCAAAATATCAAACAAAAACATTACGATATGTATGCAAAATCAATTAAATTATTGAAAACACTATAATTTACTAGGCATTTGTAAATGGTAAGACAGGTAAAAACAAGAGAATATTCAAGAGCGCTGCATATTAAATATGGTCACGATATGGTATTTATCAAGAATAATTAGAAAATGCATATATGCACGTATGTAGGCCTACCGTACAATGAAATAGAAAAATTCGAAGTAAGTCAAATATATGAAGTTCAAGTTATAAAAGCTAAGAAATAAAAAAGAAGGGGCCTGAAATTGATTGGAAATGATCAAGCTTTGGAAATTGATATTCAAAAATATTAGTTTACACCTATGGTACTTGATGTACCATACTCAATAATATTAGAAAAAGCCAATACAAAAGTGGATACTAGGAAGTTAGTAAGACCTGCAAAGTACAAAATTCATGTTATAAAAGCTAAGGAAATGTATCAATTGGAAATGGTCCAGCTTTGGGAATGATTGCAAGAGTACGTCTATGGGGGTGTTTTCATGGTAAATCTCTCAATAAACAACGTCGATAAGGAGCGGTTGTCTCTACCCACTGGTCCCTACGTACACTGGTACAACAAAGGTGTGTTAGAGTACAGACATGGTATATAGTACAGTATATATATATGTAGGAAAATAGCCTGGTACTAGATATAGTATATAATTTTGGTTGAATGAATGGAAATTGGGGTTAAACAAGGCATCGGCAAAATGGTTATATTGCGCCAAAATATATTAAAATATGTCAAAGAAAAAAGCAGAGCTTGCGATGAGTCGAGCGAATCTTCATGGAAGGCCCATTGAAGGTAAAAAACAAATATATACTTATGTAGAGACATGTAAAAATAGCAATTGCTATAAAAGCAATGAAATCTAAAAGTGCTTCTTTACATTTTTTCTGACATTTCTTCATCTTTCAATACATTTGGTCGTGTTCTATCATGTTTTTGAAAAGGCGACAAACCGCTACAAACCGATATTTTTCAATGTATTGGCGATATAGACGCTATATTCAGAATAGAAGCATTGTAGATGCTATTTTTCCCGAAATTATTTCAAATGAGGTGTAAACGGGTGAAGTCAGTTGGGAAATTTGGACAAATGTGCAGTTGAAAATGCAGGCGGTAGATGAGGCGTAAGTTTAACCTGCTTGTGCAGTTCATTTTTTTTTTTCAATATCAATGGGGGTGTTTCTCTTGTATGTCTATTGTACGTTATGTAGTGGTTTTACCAGTACAGTACTGTTGATACGCTACGAAACGTAGTTTTCTAAATGCTATGAGAAGAAAAATAGAAGCTATGCTTACATGTCTCTACTTATAGGCCTATATTATATAATATACACATAAGACACATGAAATATACGTGATTCATTTCGGCAACTTCCTTGGTCACCGTAGATGCAGTAGTCAAGGAATAATTTTCTCATGACCTCATATCTCATATGTTTTTGTGTTATATACATATATATATATATATATATATATATATATATATATATATATATATATATATATATATATATATATATATATATATATATATATATATACCGTACAGTGAAACCTCGTTTATACATTCACTATTATTCACTATTATATTATTTATAAGTTTTATTTTTTGATCCCACCTATACGCTCGCCATGTTGAATAGTTTCATTAAAAGGACCAGTGCAACAAGAAAAAAAAAATTGGAATAATTTAATTTGATATGTTTAAAATATGAATACATTCACATTTCCAATACCATCTTGTTGTTTATGTCTCAAAAAAAATATTTTGATACCTTCCACACAATAGAGAACTTCAATATCCATTCGAATAGCCTAGTTCAAACATCACCGGTGAATCAATCTTGAATTTCAAAGCTCGTTATTCATGAATATTATTGTTTTGCAGCTAGGTACACATTGAAGCAGGCACACATTCCATGAATTTTTTACCATACTTTTATTGATCTTGTATCTATATATGGTATTCTAGGATCTTTCATATGGTTCCAATAATAAGTACCTATGTTATGTTCATGGCAATACAAAAAAAAATGCTGTACAAATAAACGTCAAAATTTACTTACAGTAAAAAAATCATTATTAACTGTAAGCCTATATCAACACAATCAAAATTATTCTAGCATGTCATATGAACTAGGAAAACGCTATATACGATACGCGTTGTTGGACGAGCCGAAAGTAATAGTATGTCGACTTCATTGCCAAACTTTTGCCTAACTTCGCCAATTGGGTGACATTCAAGTTATAAATGGGTAAAAACTGCTTCGAGTGGTACCAATTTAGCACATTTCATATTTTTTCTTCAAAATGGCTGACCCGATCAAGCTGAGAATTTCCAAAAATGTGTATCAAGATGTAATTCAACTTCACACGAAATTTCATTTTTTTTTGAAAATAAAAATAATCTTCATTTTTTCCCGCCGTGTTGTTCTAATGGGTATTTTTGAAATTTCTAAAATTCATAAAAATATAAGTTACCACCTGATAATGCCACAAAACTATACAGACCTAAGTTAGATGAGGAACCATAATGAAAAAAAGTTTGGAGTTGATGGCTGTAGCCGTTTGACCTGTGGAGAACCGACAAAAAAACATAAAAAAAACAACATAAAAAAGAAAACCAATTTTTTTCAGTATGTCAAATTGAATCCTCGCTAAAGCTTGTCTAATAACACTGTGAGGTATAACTTACATAAAATTCATTCGATAATACTGTCAGGATCCACAACAAAATGTTCCTAGAGTTGATAAAATCTACATAATAAATCTTTATGCACTAGTCCCCTTAATAAGTTTTTCATATTAATACATTTGTTCAGTCTGGTCCCCTGAAAAACGTACTGAAGAGGTCTCACTGTATGTTGTTTCAACGGCCCTTCCATGATGGGTTGCTACTAGGGATGACATCGATTCTAAAAATCGGGAATCGATTCTCTATGCTTCAGAATCGATTAAAAATCGATTTTGAAAAAAAAAATTAAAAAAAAAAAAATTAAAAAAAAAGTTTATTCTCAAAAAAATAGTGTAATTTGAAACTTTTTTTTCAACCTTCCCAAGGCGTTCACGTGAAAAATAGCTGCTAGAGACTTCTTTGAACTGTACTGTACCATTTGGGTATTTCCGTCAACGTTCGGCTGTCAGACATAACCGAAGGGATAGCTCTTGTCCAGATAGTAATATCTCAACTATACAGAATAATATAGACAACGAAATGAGCACTTATTACAACGTAAAGAAGTACAACACTAGACCAGATTTTTTTTTTTTTTTTAAATCGATTTTTTGATTTGAGAATCGATTTACATCAGAATCGATTCTTCATCGATTCTCGAATGATCGATGTTATCCCTAGTTGCTACTCGCTCGACTCATAGCCCTTAGTACGCTGCTACTCTATCTGTTGTTCTGGGATACAATAGAGACATCTACATTTAGCGGTATTACTCGAGACTGATTTGAAACGAAGAATTGTTTACCCGAGTTAATCGAATAGACGTACACGTTAGTGGTCGTTACCGATATGAAGTACTGGTACGTAGTAACAAGTGCTGTATCACTATAAGGCGTTACCTCATCTAGGCGCACATTACTACAATTTCAACAATTCGGAAGTAAAATCAATCTCACATTTTGAAAGATTACAAAATGATGAATGGTCGAATGATTTTTTTTTTTGGTGCTTCGGTCATGTTATTGTGTAGGCATGCCTACTTCAAACTATATACGTCTGTAAATAACGTGATCTCTGATCAACTATTGGTCTACTGGTTATTACTGAGAAACGTCTTTAGATCCCCCCTCCTCCCCAATTAGAGCCACCTTGTCGGTAACGCTCTACGGCTCAAACCAACACGCAGCTGTCAAAATTCTGCTCTTCTTGGAATCTTATTTACGAGGAGCAGAATTAATTACTCGAATGGAATGTGAAAAAAAAAACTTAGTAACTACAATCTTGAATCCTTTAAAATATATCGGATTCAAATGTCCACCCTGCGTGGCATTACAGAAAAATAATATACTTTCGCACGCTTAAATCCCTCCAAGTGTAAAACGAGTGCGGATTGTTTACCTATATAAGTGTTCCCAAAACGACAAAATCGCTTTCACATCGCACATTTCTTGTCACTTTGTCCGACATCGTGAGAATTCAACCAATCTGTGAAAAGGGCATGGGCGATAAAATATAAACGTAACTCAACATTTTCCACCTTTGCAACGTGACAGCGTTGTGAACGTTGACGTCGAAAAGTAGTTTGGTTTCTCAACGGAAACGACACGTCGGCTTGAATCAAACGTTTCGTCACCAAATCGCTAATGTTTCACAAACTACCTCGAGAGTGATAGTGAGTCGGAGAGTACGAAGCGAATTGAAAATGGCGAAATGAATCCGCAAGACAGCAAGAATGCCGCGATGCGAAAAGCGATTTCGTAGTCGTGCAAACGTGGAGACTTCGTGTTACTTGTTTGCCGAGCTCAACGTTTCCGACGGCAGTGAGGTTTGTGGTCCGTCAACCAGTGGTCTTGCTGACACTGGACACTGCAGTACGCCGTGTTCCAACAACAATGGTAGATGGCTTCCTTCTCGCAGTTGAAACACTAGAAACATAATCAAACAGTCAACACTTCATCAGTAGGTCTAAGCTTGATCATCGGAGTGACGATAAAATTCATTCTCTATCCATCGTTATTCAAGGGGCTAGGAAAATGAAAACCATCCATGCAGGAAAACAATTCATCCAGGAAAATTCAGCATTGGTTATATGGGAGTAAGATAGGACAAAATGATTGACAGAAACGGGAAAACGATGGATGCGGGAACGATGCATAGAAGTTTTTGGTTTAACGACACACTGTAATGATGACTAAGATCTACAGTGAAACCTCTATGCATCGTTCCAGCATCCATCGTTTTCCCACTTATGTAATTTATTCCTGCATGGATGGTTTTATTTTCCTGGTCCCTTGACAAACGATGGATGGAAGTTTTACTGTACTGACTTTTTATTATTATTTTATTTATGATACATCAGCTTTGGACCATTGGTCTGGTGGCACTTGATACTACATACTAGTCTTTATTTTAATAATTTCTATTTCAAGTTGAGAGTAGAATAAAAGAAAAAAAAATGAATGAATGAAGCAAAAAGCGCAGTGAAGTGTCAATTATGAATGCAGCTTTATAGATTTGATAGAATAATGTTGAACGCAGATAATTTTGGTAACGTTTCCATTTCGTCTTGGGGGAGATCGTTCCAGAGGCGAATGGATCTACCAAGAAAAGATTGGAGGCCTATGTTGGTGTTACGTCTTGGTAGCTTTATCTTGCTGAATGATAAATAAGATGATTAGAAGATGAGATAAAAGGTTATTCTCCTTATACTTAGTTTTTGAGACAGAAGGGCACTGAACTATTCTAATATTAACTGGGACAAATGAAAGGAAACTACGTAAAACCTCGGTCAGGATGGTCGGCCAATACGCTAGCGCTTGTTCTACCAGTCCTAGTGTGTTGGTGAGACGGCAACAGCTAGGTTTTTAGAGATACAAATTTGAGCAGATGATAATGAAACTGAGTGATGATAAGTGGGAAGAACGTTTACAAAAACCCACGCCCTACGGCGACTCGAACCCTTAGCTCCCCGCTACAGAGAGCACCTTGCTTCCACACTATTGATGTTGACCACATTATAATGGTGGCGACGGCAACTGCTATGTACTAGGGATGTCGGCGGGAACCCGGGCGGGTCCAATTTCAAGTGAAACCCGTTTTTTTTTTTTATTTAAAATCAATTTTCAATCGATTCTGGAGCTTAGAGAATTGATGTCATCACTACTACGTACCCACTGCTTCAGCTTGACGTCCGATATCTCGGCAGCATGTTCGTCCCGCAGCTGCTGCATCTCCACGCTGTGGTCGTGACTCAGCTGCTTCTCCAGCTCGGAGAGGGCTTCCGCAATCGCGTCCTGCTTCGCCTTCTCTGCCTCGCGCTGCATCTAAACACAAACATCTCGCACAATTCAGCCTTCAACACATTTTTCAACCATTTTTATTCACACTTCGCTTTTATTTATCTGCTGCCTGCATAGATCTGCAACTGTACTTTCATCCAAATTCCCCAATCAACTTGACCAGTTTACACCCGAGATGAAAAAATTTTGAGGAAAATAGCATCTACAATACTTCTATTCCAAATATAGCGTCCAAATTGCCAATACATAGGAACGTAGCGGATTCAGACGTTTGTAGCGCTTTGTCGCGTTTTCAAAAACATGATAGAACACCATCGTACGTATTGAAACATGAAGAAATATCATAAAAACACGTAAAAAAGCACTTTTAGATTTCATCGCTTTTATAGCAATTGCTATTTTTACATGTCTCTAATTCTAGCTAAAAAAAAGTCTATCGGGCAGTCTGCACACAAGTATTTACCTTGGCTAATACTGCTTTCGAGACCGATTTCTGCTTGCCGTTTTCTTTTGGCACTCGGAGCGAAACTTGCACTGCAATCGAACGATAAAGAACTTCCTGGCAAGACGACGATACCATGTCTTCTGGAGACAGTCTCCCACGCTACGAAAAACACACAATTACACACTATTAGCATGTATTTATCAATATTAATATTTCACTAAAACAGTATTAAAATATTCCAATATGTTTATCTAGTATATGCACATCACAAGGTGCATAATATACATGTCAGTATATTATACCAACTTGTTATGATTATTATAATTTATCTTGTATTATATTATTAACTTATTTTTTAATAAGTTATATATGGTAAAAAACCTTTCCATACACCCTTAATGGTATATATCCTAAAGGGTTTGTGTTCATACCTTGTCATTTGTGCTCACACTGTGTCGTATGTAATGTACAATTAATGGAAATAAAACTTGACTAAAAAATACAACACAATTATAAACACACTCTTAAATTCGAAATTTAAGGGACCTGAAATATATTATTTAGAATTGAAAAAGTTTGTTTCATAGAAATATTTATTATGCCACATTGAAATTACAGGCCACAACATGCAAAGAACCAGACCCAGTGTTTGAATCATACACAAACTCGTAGGGGTGTGCGAATCCATGTTTTTTTATTTCGAACCGAATCCGAACCGAATCTTCATCAAAATTACCGAATCGAAACCTGAACCCGAATCTTTTTAACATGCATTGTGAAGTGTAATAATGGGACAAACGACACTGCTGATCGAGTTACGCTTGGAAATCTTATCTCAGCATTCTCATAATTACCCCTGTTTAAAACATTTTATCAGCACGAGTCTAACCATTACAGCAATTCGTGATTAAAACATTTAAAGCTAACCAGGCGGCAGCACTGTCGAAGTGGGCGAATGGCCGTCCGGAGGCAGTTAGGCCTAGATGTCATGTTGTTGTATGCCTACACACATCATATTTATAATTAATATTAAAATTTTAATAATATTAATATTTAATAATTATTAATAATTTCAGTAATTTTAATTTTGTATTTAATATTGTAATTACACATTCATTAATTTGAATATAATTTGAAAGTATCTGCCTCCGCACAGTTCACTAAAACGTCACCAGATGTCAGCCACTTTGCTTTCAATCACGAATTGTTCTTGAGAATGGAGAATGCAATGTTGCTAAGTTTTTGGCACCAAGATTCAAAATTTACGAATCTTCTATGTTAGAACGAATCCGAATCTGAAAGTGGATTCGGATTCGACTCGAAAAATATGTATTCGCACACCCCTACAAACTTGAATTATTCTAGTCCAACTCAACGAGAATCTACTGTAGGCCGATGTACTAGGGAAGTTGGGACAGATGCCCGGGTGAGTCCATTTTCAAGTGCAACCCAGGTGCAAACAATTACCCACGAGGTAATTCATGTTTCTTCTGTTCTTCACTCTGTGTCTACGATGTTTCTGGTCTGGTGTATTTAGTGGGGCGCGCACAAATATACGCACTGAGCATGCCCTAAGCTTACATGAACACATTCTTTGTAAATATTTCAACTCTTTATTTTTTTCCTTTTTTGACATCTTTTAAAACCTTTACATATAAGTTTTGTTTTTGTTTTGTATAATGTTATTGATCTGTATGCATCAGTTGATCTACAATATTCATTTATAAAAGCTGATTATTGAATGGGTACTATCACCATTTCAATATTTTTTTTTCATTGATCATTACTGTTACCTTCTTTGTATACTGTTCATTACTTTTAAAATTAATTGCTTCTGTGTTTAAGTTTTGAACTTCAAGTATTTATTTGTATCTGTTTTTTTTTTTGTGCCCTTCAATAGGGCTATAACAATGTATGAAATGTACAATGTAATTTCTGTAACAGAATAAAATGAATTTTTGAATATGAAATTTGAATAACCTCTACATATGTATACTGGTGAAGTGAAAGGCAAATAACTAAACCAAACTAGACCAAGCAGGAAAAAGATGGATGTGGGAACGATGCATAGAGGTTTCACTGTATTTTATAGGCTCTTTTCTAGGCTCAATGAAATAAATATTTTCCAACCATACCTTGGCCACTGAACTGTGCTCGCTGCTCTTGCCTCGAGAGTTGCAGCTAGTCTCGTCAGATGGCGCCTCCGATTCCGAGTCTACGTTATCCGCAGCCGATTCGCTCTCGAGTTCCGCCTTGGCTTCGACAAGCTTCTGTTTCCCAGCTTTACGTACTTTCTTTTTCTTCGGCGGTGGCGGTTTCGATTCCTCTTCTATTTCGCTTTTCTGCATCACATTAAAAGTAAGCAGTCAGTCGCTGCACTGCTTCAGTCAAAATAGTTTTAATAAGTTCTTTATCTCAATTTTATATCTCTAACTTGACTCTGACTTGATTTAAAGAATATTATTTTGTGATGGACAATGTGAGATGAATGATGGGTGATGATGAACTAGTGATGTGAGAACGATGAGGTGGGTGCAGGTTGGAGGAAATACATGGACAGAGCACAAAAAACACACACACACATGTGTGGACTGGACAATGCGAGTACTGGGAGGTAGGTTCCACAAGAATCAACAAACTCAGGTTTCCCACTACCTTTTATTATGTTATCTTAATACAGTATATAATGACCCTGATTTGTTACTTATCTCTCTGACCTAGTTTATGTAATTACATTTTGCAAAATAAACTGTAGATAGAATAAGTAAATATAAAAGTAAAGACATAATAATGATGTGACAAATTACTCGATACTACGAAAACGCCATATATGCGTTGTTAGACGAGTGGATAGTAATAGTATGTCGACTTTTTGCTAAACTTTTGCCTACATTCGCCAATTGGGTGACATACAAGTTATCAATGGGTAAAAACTGCTTCGAGTGGTACCAATTTAGCACATTTTATGTTTTTTCTTTAAAATGGCTGACCCGATCAAGCTGAGAATTTCCAGAAATGTGTATCAGAATGTAATTCAACTTCACGCAAAATTTCATTTTTTTGGAAAATAAAAAAATTTTCTTTTTTTTCCTCTGTGTTATTCTAATGCGTATTTTTGAAATTTCCAAAATTCATAAAAATGAAAGTTACCACCCGATAATGCCACAAAACTAACACGGTTGAGAACGGACACAATTGAAAAATGACACAAATGACCGCATGCAAGTAAGATAACGTAAAATAATCAAATGTAATTACTTGGTATTGTTCATTGACTTACCGGTTCGAGCGGTGGATCTTCGTCCGAACTCGACTGCGATCCCTTCATGGAGACGTTCTGAGCTTCTTCCAGCATCCTCTGGTGTTCCTTGAGCTCTTCTTCCGCTCTGTTCCACGCCACCGAGCGTTTCACCTGGTGGTGCGAGGCAGAGGTAGGAAGCTGGGACGGTTTACAAGTGACGACACACATCTACTGCCGCAGTTACTCACTTTCCGCAGTTATTTCTACGCTATCACCTATCTACACGTACAGTTGCGGTCACACAAAGTGATTGATCAAGCTACATTAAAGTGCGTCTTGAAGAAAATGGTATTAATATTATACGCACTGAAAGTGAAAGACAATGTGCATACTAGTGAAGACTTGGATTTTTTCTTCTTCAAAAAAGTTCATTCTCAAAAAAAGTTGTGTGATTTTAAACTTTCTTTTTTCAAAATTCCCGCGGCGTTTTACGTGAAAAATAGCTGTAGTGGAAGATCACCTTTTCAAGTGTGAATGAATCCTGCCTAATTGTAACATGAATTGTATATTCACTATTTACCCGTCACATATTACTATATTATACATTATTGCAACAATAAAGACTGAATACATAACAATACCTGCAACGAGGAAACGCTGACCGTGATCGGTCTGATCCTCGCCCTGTCGACGACTGCCCTCTCGTGCTGTCCCCCGAAGAACCTGACGTCGTACTGTTCGCCCGTGACCCCGACGACCTTGGCCGGCCAGAACGGGTAGGACAGCTGCTTGGCGTAGACGAGCTCGTGGGGCGGCTCGCACGGCCGACAGAACCACCACTTGCCGCGCATCTCGTTCGACGCTCGGTAACAGTCCGGACAACGTCGCATCTCGTTCAGGTCGTACTCGCAGTCGAGCAGCATCTGGCGCCCGATCGTAGACAGGATGTTCGACGCTGGGGAATGTTACGACGGAATTACGAACGTTGTGAATAATAATCGATTACGATACATTTTTTTTTCGTCGATTCGATAATCGATTCAATTTTCATTCAATTATTTATACAGGTACTAACGTTGTGAACAATAATCAATTACGATCGATATTTATTCCAAGTTCCAACGATACGATAATCGATTAAATTTTCATTCAATTATTTATACAGTGAAACCTCTACGCATCGTTCCTGGATCCATCGTTTTCCTGCTTGTATCGTTCATTTTTTCTCACCCCACTCACATATAATCAATGTTAAATTTTCTTGGATGGATGGTTTTATTTTTCAAGTCCCTTGAAAAAAGATGGATCGAAGTTAATTAATACAAAACAGCACTGCACAGCTCAAAAGACGAGTGCAACACGTGCAGCTAGCGGGCAAGACACGTCGATGCGCGGGTGTAATGCCTGATGAGGGGAGTGGTGGATATGGGGTGAGGAAACTGTTGCTGCAGCTAGTGACAGCAAGCGAGAAGACTGATTCTCGCGCGTCGCTCATCACACGCTTGTATTGCATTGAAAAACATCGATACCCGGGTATGAAAATTCATACCCGGGTATCCGAAGGCATCACCAATTTGACTACCGTATTTACGCGATTGCAGTCCGCACCCTATTGCAGTCCGCACCCTATTGTAGTCCGCACCCTATTGCAGTCCGCACCCTATTGTAGTCCGCACCCTATTGTAGTCCGCACCCTATTGTAGTCCGCACCCTAGTTTTTTGAAGTAGGTTTTAGAAAAGTACTTTACATGCGATTATAGTCCGCAGAGAAATACACATACTTAAACACGTGAAAATCGAGTTAGCGCAGCGACTACGACACGCCTGCTTACACTACTGGAGTTATACTGGCGCATGGCAGTGACACTGAACTGACATCTCAGCACATTTCAGTCACTTGGTCTTAGCTGTATGCAGTGCGATGCGCGCTCGGTCGACATACCTGCCCCCCCCGCCCCCGCCCGCCCACCCGAACATCAACAAAACAAGCAAGGCGGATCGCACGCCAGCCCGCCAGTCAAGGTTAACCTTGAGACAAGGCGAAGTATTGCGCATCACTTGGAGACATTTGACAGAATGGCGTGAATTTTTTTTTTACGCGCTTGGAAATCCGTCATCGATTGTAGTCCGCACCCCTGTTTTAGATTTTCTAAATTTGGAATATACCTGCGGACTGTAATCGAGTAAATACGGTACATATACACTTCTTCACTCGATGGTTATCCTAAATTACAGTGATTTTGATATGGTTCATGAGTTCATACTGTGGGCCATTTGAAAAGTTCCCGCGGGCCGGATTTGACCCGCGGACTGCCAGTTAGGAAGCTCTGTACTAGCCCAACCATTTCAATAAGCTTGGTTCTGACTCACCCCCGTGATAGATGATTACATTGTGTACGATGGTCTGCAGATCGACTTGAAACTCTTCCAGACGGTTGTATTTGTTATCTTTAGTTTTCTGCTGCATGGTTGGTAGCTCGATGGGCTTGAAGATCAGATACTCGGTGCGCCAGCCGTCGTCCTGTTCGTTCTCGAACGTGTCGTCAGTCTCTTGGTTCGAGCTTTGATCCGACGCGTAGGACGAGAGGTTCGGCTCGGGCCGGGTCATTAGCGCCGCAGGTAACTAACGGCAGAACAAAACAACGTACAGACATTCGTACAATTACCAGTAAGCTTCGGAAATAAATGTCTGAATTGTTAATATTAATATTTAATTCTATTCCTCCACGTATAGAAACCCTCGACAAATACTCTACTATAAAACCCTTGAATAAAAATCTGTTACTCTTAAAACCCCAACATTTATTCGTTCATTCAAATCTGTTACTTGATTCTTCATTTTCTTGTTTAGATCAATGTATCATAACAAGGAATAATTGTTATATCAAATATTTTTTTTGGTATTACAATTTTTTTGTCATGTAAAATCATCGTTTTCTTTCCTTTTTTCTCTTGAACTTACCCTTAAAATGAGAAACAGTGAAGTACTACTTTCAAGCTATGCCAAGTTATATTTTTGTGTGTATTTATTAATCTTTGATTTTGCTTCCAGTAGGAGTGAAACACGACATGTTTGAACACATGTTATCTTACCCTTACAGTCAAGCCAGCATTACAGGCTTTGTAGGATGTTATGATGAATGTTTCATGTAATAATGTATTTAATCTGTGACCAATGAAAAAAAAATATCAACAATGTAATTCTACTTTGCCAGATAAGTGTAAGAGTTTGGGATTCATTAAATTATTCAACTAAATTATTCTATTCAAACAATAAGATTTGAATAGTATAGGCCTACTCTATCTATTCAAGGAAAATATCCATAGAATAGTCCTAATCAGTAATCACACTGTCTACCAAACGTAGCGACAATTTACTTACTCCAAGCACAACCCATCTCAAACTCGGCTTATATTGGAAAAAAAAAATGGTAAAACTAAAGAAATGCAACAAAATCAGCTGCTTCGAGAAGCGCAAAATCGAAGAAAAGATGCGAGGCTGTAGTGAGGGGGGGGGGCCTCTTTCTCCCACTACAGGTTGTTGCTCTACCTACCCCCTTCTCATTACGGTACAATAATTTGACCGTCGCGGGGTTTCCTCACCAATAAATGTCATCTCAATCTAGATTTACAACGCGGAAAAAGGATGTTTTGTAACCTGAGGATGTTGGAACAAGAACAAGGAAATCTGAATGCATCGTTCGTGGATCCATCGGTCAATTTTCACATAGTAAGTCCCTTATAATTGATATTAAATTTTCCTGCGTAGACCTATTTTCCTGGTCTCTTGAAAAGCGATGAATCAATGTTTCACTGTAGGCCTATGCCTATAATAAATGATAATATGATAGTGATAATTAGACGAGCTTTAGCGAGGATTCAATTTGACATACTGAAAAAAATTGGTGTTCGTTTTTATGTTTTTTTTTTGTCGGTTCTCCACAGGTCAAACGGCTAGAGCTATCAACTTCAAACTTTTTTTCATCATGGTTCCTCATCTAACTTAGATCTGTATAGTTTTGTGGCATTATTGGGTGGTAACTTTCATTTTTATGAATTTCAAAAATTTCAAAAATACCCATTAAAATAACACAGCGGAAAAAAAAAATTTTCATTTTCCCCAAAAAATGAAATTTTGCCTGAAGTTGAATTACATTTTGATACACATTTCTGCAAATTTTCAGCTTGATCAGGTCAGCCATTTAGAAGAAAAACATAAAATGTGCTGAATTGGTACCACTTGAAGCAGTTTTTCCCATTTATAACTTAAATGTCACCCAATTGGCGAATGTAGGCAAAAGTTTGGCAATCAACATATCCGCTCGTCTAGCAACGCAAGTATGGCGTTTTCCTAGTAGTGATAATATAAGAGTGATGTGATGGTAGGTAATTTAGGGTCGGTTGTATGAACTGATTATTGGATCAGGTAATAAGTCATGTAAATACTTATTCTCTCCCTCGCTTACTTGTGCCAGGTTATTTTTATAATCTAATCAACAGTTAGATACTAAATATATAATTAGGAATTCATACAGCCAGTCTTTGAATGCCAAAAGTTATTACTTACCCGTCCAGCAAGGCGTAAACAAGCAAACTTCAGCAATCGGTTTGTCACTTCGCACGTCAACTTTGCATTTCCCTCTCCGTCGTCGTCTTTCATATTACACGTCTGAAACCAGATACATTTCAACTACAACAATTACATCTCTCTTTGAATGGCGCCCAACGACCCGACCCCATCAACAGCTAGATATTGGTGATAACATCAATTAATCAAGAATAGATTTAGAATCGATTCTAACGTAAAACGATTCTCAAATCGAAAAGTCGATGTATTTTTTTCAGTGCTGTACTTTTTTTACGTCGCAATACGTGCTCATTTCGTTGTCTATATAATTTTTTATAGTTGAGATTTTACTATCGGGACACAACCTATCCTTTCGGTTACGTCTGACAGCCGAATGTTGACGGAAATACCCAAATGGTACAGTTCAAAGAAGTCTCTAGCAGCTATTTTTCACGTGAAACGACGCGGGAACGTTGAAAAAAAAAGTTTAAAATGACACAACTTTTTTGAGGATGAACTTTTTTTCAAAATTGATTTTCAATTGATTCTGGAGCTTAGAGAATCGATTCCTGATTTTGAGAATCAATGTCATCACTAGTAGATATGTGGGGGTACGAATGAGCAGGAGATGAACAGACATGAAGTGATGATGAGTGTAAGGACGTTTATAAAAACTGATGCCTCATGCAGGACTCGAACTCACGCCCATCTGGCTTCAGATTCCAAACCAATACTTGTTTCTTTCTCCGAGTCGAACAGATGGCTATCACATTGATTATAAGGTATTGACGATGATTATTGGATTGTGTATAAGTATATATATATATATTATGTATATATATTATGTATATATATATTATGTATATAAGTGGAATACTTATAGTTAGAGACATGTAAATATAGCTTCTATTTTTTCTTTTCATAGCATTTAGAACTTAAAAAATAGCACTTTGGTACATCTATTATTTTGAATCATCGTATTTTGTAGCGCAACAATGTTTTGTGGCATAACAACAGTACGGTACCGTTGAAACCACTAGAGAACGTACAATAGGCATACGAGAAAAACACCCTGATTGATAGTTTTAGTAAAATAGTCTCCAAAGCAAGTTGAACCTACGCCTCATCTGCCGCCTGCATTTGCAACTGCAATTTTTTTTCAATTCCTCGACTATACATTCCTGTTATAATTCCTGTTTATACATCAATTAAAATAATTTGGGGAAAAATAGCATCTATAATGCTTCTATTCCAAATATAGCATCTATATCGCAAATACATTGAAACGTAGCAGATTCAGACGTTTGTTGCGCTTTGTCGCCTTTTCAAAAACATGAAAGAACAATATCAAATGTATTGAAACATGAAGAAATATCAGAAAAACATGTGAAAAACCACTTTTAGATTTCATTGCTTTTATAGCAATTGGTATTTTTACATGTCTCTACTTATAGTGAAGAGCCCAGATGATTATACAAACACACGAGATATTAACATTACGGCTATTGCCGCGGTCTCAGTAGAATAGTGGAAGTATGACGATGGAGGAAGGCTACTACAATCTATCCACTGCCAATGCCACTCCAATGATGCGATGAAGTGATGACAAGCGAAAGGATGTACTAGCATTCAAAAGCCCTCGCCTTTCGCAGTATTCAAACCCGAGCCCAACGCTTACTTCAATTTTCAAAGTTATGTCTTAGTCTACTCTGAGCCAAGGAGTGTGGCATTATACTAGTTGTTTAGATATTATTATTAGTATGGACCTGTGATCCGTCTTTCTTTTTTAAAAATGTATTTATATTGGGTTTAACGACACACTCTACTGATGACTACGATCTATTGGCGTCGGTGAATGATATATGAGATGGTGGGAAGGAGTCGGTCGTGGCCTGTTGTTAGAAACAATCCCAGTATTGACCTGAACGACAGAGGAAAACCTAGAAAAAACCCTGTCAGGATGGTCGACCATGGCGGTAATTGAACCCCGGTCTTCTGAATGACGGTTCAGTGTGTTAACCACTCAGCCATTCGTCTCAGTGATCCGTCATTTCATTATTTATTTCTCTTTCATATATTGAATTCATATCACTATCGTAAAACGCTTACCAACCTTGCAAATTTTACAGACAAACTTGGATCTCGTCTCTCCGTCCTGAAGCTCGTGTTCTTGTGCGCAGTCAGGGTGATAAACCCGATAGCAAGTCGTGCAGCACATTACGTTTCCTGCGCTGTGACACTCGAAGCAGTACCAGTCGTGGCCATCTTTCTCGACCTGCGCACACAAAACACTCACCAAGTCAGTCGATGGAAACGAGTGTCAGCCAAACAGTGTGAAATACCAAAATGTATTTTAGCTAGATTATATAGCTAGAGACGTGTAAAAATAGCATCCATTTTTTCTTTTTATAGCATTTACAATTTGAAAATTAGTTTGGTTATTAGTACAGTGAAATCTCTATCCATCGTTTTTCAAGGGACCAGGAAAAGGAAACCATCCAGGAAAATGTAACATTGGTTATATGGGAGTGGGGCTAGAAAAATTGAATGATACATCCGGGAAAAAGATAGATCCAGGAACGGTGCATAGAGGCTTCACTGTAGTGAGATGATTACTAATGCATGCCAAGCCTGGATTTAATATGTTTCTTCATCGGGTTTAAGGAACGAAAACTGAATATTTTGACTCGTAAAGAAAATTAACTCAAAATATTTCATCTAGTGCAAAAAAGAAAAATATACATTTTCCACGGCTTGTAAGTAATTTCGTGTTGATACGAAAAAAAAATCAATTCACAGTGATGAACAGAAAAACGTTCATTTAATACCTTGTTCCGATATAAAAATGAAAGATTTGAAGGTCAAATTATACGATTCATGCTCTTGATACGAAAAATCAAACGCTTAAAATAAATCGTAATTTTGCACATCACCATAAAATCGGTGCCCTAACAATAGGTGATAATAGTAGTTGATAGCGGAGGTGAGATGGCATCATGATATGAAAGGTAGGTCTAGCGGCAGGAAGTGGTATTGCCAGGAAGTGGTCGAAAGACGGTTACTCGCCTACAGCTGCCAAAGGAAACCACTAAAAACCACACAAGCGTTGATTACATTCCAAGAGATATTTAAATATAGTTGCCGTTCGATGTCAAAAAGGGTTGTCGATGAACCAAATTTTTCATGATTATAGACTATTTTAATCCTTTTATCTTTTTCTTTTTTTAATAACATCGAAACTTGTTACAAAATCATTGTTCCCCAATTAAAGCTATGGATGAACAGTAGTAAAAGTAGTAAATATTTCAAGACTAAAAATAATCGTCTTTTAATCAGTTATTTGATTGAACGATGAAATAATCAGCAAAAAAAACACAATTATAATTAAATAAATATCATTTCCATTCCAAGTCCAAATAATTATACAAATTGAATAGGTACCTATACTGTAGCTATGTATTGATTGATTGATTGATGATTATTGTTTGCTCTACGACCCCACCAACAGCTAGGTTATACGGGGGTACAAATGAGCTGGTGATAATGAATGTATGAAGTAGGGATAGCATCGATTAATGAGCTGGTGATAATGAATGTATGAAGTAGGGATAGCATCGATTAATCGAGAATCGATTAAGAATCGATTCTGATGTAAAACAATTCTCAAATCAAAAAAACGATTTTTCAAAAAAAAAAAATTTTTTTTTTTTTTTTTTTGGTTCAGTGCTGTACTTCTTTACGTTGTAATA
The DNA here is from genome assembly GCA_964007535.1 of Brachyptera risi. NCBI lineage: Eukaryota > Metazoa > Arthropoda > Insecta > Plecoptera > Taeniopterygidae > Brachyptera > Brachyptera risi. The sequence continues at coordinate 48,688,847 of OZ023329.1, read as the reverse complement.
AGTGCTCATTTTGTTGTCTATATTATTCTGTATTGTTGAGATATTACTATCTGGACAAAAGCTATCTCTTCGGTTACGTCTGACAGCTGAACGTTGACGGAAATACCCAAATGGTACAGTACAGTTCAAAGTAGCAGCTATTTTTCACATGAACGCCTTGGGAAGGTTGAAAAAAAAGTTTCAAATTACACTACTTTTTTGAGAACAAACTTTTTTTTCAATTTTTTTTTTCAATTTTTTTTTCAATTTAAATCAATTTTTAATCGATTCTGGAGCATAGAGAATCGATTCCCGATTTTTAGAATCGATGTCATCCCTAGTATGAAGTGATGATTAGTGAGAGGACATGAACAAAAACCCATGCCTTATGCGGGACTCGAACCCACGCCCAACGGTGACTTCAGTTTCTGAAGCGATGCCTCAGCTGACCGAGCTATCGGGGCGGCTGTGTAGCTATGTAGTTTACTATACATTGACATCACAACCCAACCAGTAGCCTTGGTAATACAACGTGACCGCTTCAATACAAACATCAATAAATATTCAAATGGATAATAACCGTTCTTGGGGCGCCTGGAGTGCGAATACTAGAATAAAGATACTACCAAGAGTGAACTTGGCTTGACGTGTTTACTTGGAAAGAGGATGGCCTATTCGAGGTAACGATCATAACCTAAACCAGAACCCTAACAAAAGCTCCGTTGTGTTCCAATCAATTCTCTGAAAAAGTAGCTTGTTTACGACATTCCTACTCGCCAAGACCTCCTTCACCCTTAGTAGTATCGCTATTCCAGCAGCCCCCCGTTCTTTGATTACTGGATACTGACATGATGCGATACGATACGTGTGCACTGGTCCACTGGATATGCGATCAGTACGAGTTGTGAGAATTAGTGATGACATCAATTTTCAAAATCGGGAATCGATTCTCTAAACTCCAGAATCGATTTAAAAAAAAAAAAGTTTATCCTCAAAAAAGGTGTGTCATTTTAAACTTTTTTTCAACCTTCCCGCGGCGTTTTACGTGAAAAATACTTCTGAAAAAATACGTGACTTCTTTGAACTGTATTGTACCATTCGGGTATTTCTGTCAACGTTCGGCTGTCAGACGTAACCGAAGGGATAGCTTGTGTTCAGATAGTAAAATATCGACAATACAAAATAATGTGGACAGCAAAATGAGTTCGTATTGCGACGTAAAGAAATACCGTACTGACCCAAAAAAAAAATATTGATTTTTTTTTTTTAAATCGATTTTTTGATTTGAGAATCGTCTTACATCAGAATCGATTCTGAATCGATTCTCGATTGATCAATGTTATCACCAGTAGGAATATAGCATTCACATTTAGTTTTGGTTTCGTAGACAATTTTATGAGAAATGTAGAATTTTGTAGCAAACTACTGGAAAAACAGGAGCCACAAACTCTCGATCATTAGCTACAGAATTATCAAAAAAAGTTCCACATTTGTTCGGATGTTTTAGTCCGAGGCAAGAAACGGTACGAATATCACTCTCTGTTGATAGTTATTCGAGAAAAGAGATAACGATTATTTTCAACTTGACCATCGATTTCTTCAGTCAATTTTATACTGTATTTGAACATACCTTTCGAAAACTATATTTCAGCTCATTGTTTTCAAAATCGTGCATGTTTTCACAAAAATGCTAAATAGCTAAATGCCAAGAAAAGATGTTTTTGGTAAAAAAAAAATGGTGAGATAGAACATAATGTTAGATGAATCGAAATACCATGAAAGTGAAAAAAAAGCAAAAATATATATCCTAGTGAAATATTCAGATTTGATAGTCTATTTCATTATTGATAACATTGATTAATCGAGAATCGATTCAGAATCGATTCTAATGTAAAACGATTTTCAAATAAAAAAATCAATTTTTCCAAAAAATGAAAAAAATTCTTAATTTTTTTTTCAATTCTTTTTTTGGGGGGTCAGTGCTGTACTTCTTCACGTCACAATACGTGCTCATTTCGCTGTCCATATTATTTTGTATTGTTGAGATTTTACTATCTGGACACAAGCTATCCCTTCGGTTACTTCCGACAGCCGAACGTTGACGGAAATACCCGAATGGTACAATACAGTTCAAAGAAGTCTCTAGCAGCTGTTTTCCACGTAAAACGCCGCAGGAAGGTTGAAAAAAAAGTTTGAAACTACACAACTTTTTTCTTTTCATTTTTTTTCTTTTCAAAATTGATTTTTAATCACTAATTGATACATTCCTACATCTCTGGTGATCAGTAATCCAATGTCTCATAAAAACAACAGATCAAATAGATTGACAATTAATCAATTTAATTAATTAACAATCTCCGATTTCAACGTACCGCATCTTTGGGGATACTATACGCTTCTTGCTCCACGCTCGTCTTGTCGCTCTTCTTTCCGTCCTTGAGCGACTTTCTCTCCGACTTGACCTTCACTGCGACCTTGACCAGGCCGTCTCGGACGCAGTTGCTCAGCTGCTCGCTCACCTCCCCTGAAGACACATTCAACGCTCAGACAGATTCATTGCAACGTAAGCTACGCTGTGGTCATATAACATAAATTTTTCATTTTTTTTCATATGGATCTAGGACTTGATGATAAATACCAGTATGCACAGTTATTATGAACTATTCATTGAAATAGAAAGGCAAGAAATACAAAGGGAACTTTAAAAAAAATTACACATCCTAAATCCTACTCCTCAACATGTACCCAGTAATTGATAAACGAACAAAAATAAAATGTCAATAGGACCTACAATGAAAAGAATTTACATCAAGGAATCTGTGGTCAAGGAATGATGAAAGAATGAAAGGATGAAGGAATGACGAGATGAAAGGCTACCTATTTTGTATTTTTTTTTTCAATAGTGGGAAGGAGTCACTTGTGGCTTGTTGTCAAGGAACCATCCCAGAAAATTGGCCTGAACGACGGAGGGAAACCACAAAAAAAAAGCTGTCAGGATGGTCGACCATGGCGGGATTCGAACCCCCGGCTCCTGAATGAAGGTTCAGTGTGCTAGCCACTCGACCACTTGTCTCAGTTTACATTCAGCTCTGGAGATTTTTCTTTCTTCTTTGCATTTATGCAATATTTGTGACTAAAACACAATTGTTGGTAATCTCGATAAGACATGATTCGATAAAACAACCATAGGTTTTTTGAACTAGGGAAGACCTGAAACCTAAACATATTGAAGAAAAAACTTTACAAACAATTCGTGTTCATCGTTAAAATCTCGTTAAGCTTGCCTTCAATAATTCAATGATTAGCCGCTGTATAAAAGAACTCAACGATCAAGAAATTTTAAATAAGTGTACGGTAATTACTAATCAATTATTATTACCAATTAGTATCACAATGAGTCAATGGCTATTATATGACTCCAACGAAACAGTAAAATAAGTTTTAATTACGTACTATGCACATGTACTACTAACGTCCTATCTTTAATAAAGGTACACCTATCAAAATAATTTTGCAGATAAAACTAGTGCCAGTAACCAATAAAATGGTAGTACAGTGGTTAATTGAATATCATTCTTTTTAAAATATTTTCCAGCTATAATACTGATTCAACAACATCAGTTTTCATAAATTGTACTAATCAAATAATAATCAAATTATTAAATTATATTTGGTACATAATATTTTTATTTATACCACCACGCATTTTTTCATTTCTAAAACTATGTCAACCACACTTTGTTTTTCATTAATAACAACTAAGATCTATTGGCATCAGATGAATGACTAACGAGATGATGGAATGCTGAGATGAAGGTTCCTTAGGTAATCTGAAGGACAGTGGGAAGGAAGCGGTCGTGGCCTATACTGTAGGAACTATCCGGGAATTAGCTCAGACTGAACAAGGAAACCACGGAAGAACTGGTAAAAGCGGACAGTGGCGGGGATTTAACCGAGGTCCGATACACCCTCATCTCCCGGGTCGCATGAAGCAAGCGTGTTACCACTGGAGCTGCCAGTTTGGTGAAAACTAAATGTCTGTTGGTTACAATGTAATTCTAGATGATTCCAAGGCTGTGAAATTTCAAGTTCTATATGTTCAGAAGTCAACGTTGAAGCCAATTTCAAAACTCCTTCAGGCTTCTCAAGCAAACCTTCTCGTAGTTTTACATAATTATGATATAGCACAAAAATAAGTTCACTTATAATCAAAATAAATTAAACAATATTTAATATAATCATTCACTCGGCGCCGATAGATCGTAGTTATCATTATAGTGCATCGTTAAAACCCAATATATGTAAAAAGAAAAGATTCAATCGGAGGCTATTCAACCAGAAGATCGGCACTGGATCTAGAGCGCAAGCGCGTCAATTGAAACCAGCCATTTGTTCTCGTCATTTATCGCGTAATATGGCCTTCAGTTGGTAGTCAACCTTTTTCTTTCATTCATATTTGGGTTTAACGTCACACTGTTAATTACTTCGATCTATTGGCCCTGGTGAATGATATATGAGATGAAAGTTTTTTTTGTATCGTGAAGAGTCGGTCGTGGCCTGTTGTTGAAGAACCATCCGAGTATTGACCTGAACGACACAGGGAAATCACGAAAAACCCCTGTCAGGATTGTCGACCATGGGGGAAATCGAAGCCGTCTCCTGAATGACGGTTCAGTGTGCTAACCACTTGACCACTCGTCTCAGTAACCTTCGTCTTCCGAATGAATTAATATTGGGGTTTTACGGGGCGTGAACGACGTGGTTATATTCCGAGGTTCGGAGTAGGAACTGACCTTCGTTGACCCCATGCTCGCGCAACAGGTAGCGAGCGATGCGTTCTCGGGTGGGGACTTGACGCTGGGACCGGATGACCTTGATGGCGTCCCAGACCTGTTGCGTGACCTGCGTGCACGCTGACCTGCGCCGCGTCATGGCGACGGACTATCTGCGCAACAGAGGACACTTCCATTGGAACAATTTCTTCGATTCGGAGTTGTTCCGTTTGATTTTTAATCAACAGATATTGGGGTTTAAGAGTGCATGGAAATGGGTGCATATATTATATTGTTCTTTTTCATTTATCATTCATTTTATTCCATGTTACATTATATTATCACTTCGGTCCCGTTTTGCGAATAGTAAATTTGTTGACTAAGCAATAATTAGTGGATCAACTTGTAATTAGTTACCCTTGGTTACCGATGGTATTTTTGTACCCCAATTAATAATTAGCTTAGTTAACACTTTTTTCCAATTGGTAATATGGGGACTTATCATGTTATCAGGTCCGGCTAAAGAGGGCATAGAAAAATGTCCTATGGCCCTACAGTAGCCTTCATTCTCCCGGGCATGTAAATCAGAATTAAATGAAATGAATGATGATTTAGGCCCAGTATTACGAAGTCCAGTTAGCCCTTATCTGACGGTTGGTGATAACAATTAGCACTGCATGAGTAACCATGGTGATAACAACTTTAAACTGCCAGTTAAAGCTACTTCCACGTTGGTAATTTGAGCACTTGATGAAATATCAGATTTTTGGTGATAGATTTTGATCAGTATAACGTGGTATCAAAATTCTACTTGAAAGTTTAAACCTTAAAAATGATGTGAAATAAAATTACCAACTTTGGATTACAACATTTTCTTACGTTTATAACTGGAAAAGAAGGAAAGAAGGGAAGAAGAAATAGAGGATAGGCCTAGCAGTAGTGAAGAAGAGGAGGAAGAAGTCGGAACTGGCAGGAACCGATTGATATGAGAAGTCTGCCCTAGAAAAACTGGTGGAAACACCCCCTGGCCCAATTTAATTGGTTCTCTGGGTCTGAGATATATATATATATATATATAACTGAAAAATGTGTTCTTAAAGCCGTATAGCTGTGAAAATTATGCAATAACTCTAATCAATAATAAGGTATAAAATGAATGAAAAGATTTTACTTATAACATCTTGAAGGTAGTAAAACTATCTGTTTTCCATGCCTTAGAATCTAGATATCTTATACCGTTCGCAAGGACTGATAGTTTGCTGAATCAAACTCATTCACAGAGTAATAGCATTTGCTAAGAAGAAACACTTTTAGTTCAAATTTCTCCAAACCCAACTTTTCACAATCTTTAATGCATTTAGGAAGAAAATTATACAATCTGTTACCTGAATAAGTGGGACCCTTCTCAAATTTAGTCAATCAATACCATACAAACTATAGACCTACTGAAGTAATGGAAAGATGCCTTCCTGACGACAAATTAGACAAATTATAAGTGGCCTCGATGAACTTTTGAATGCATGACTGTTAGATTTTAAATTTACTCCAAAAAGGATAAAGAAATGAAATAGTTATGCAGACATATTTTTGGTATGAATTAGGTAGGCCTATATATCTAATAGTGTCACCCACTAATCTATAATTGAAATTTCAAGTGATAAGTAGTTAGTAATTACTACATTGGTAATTTTAAAAAGATTCATTGAAATAATATTATCACTAAGCATATTGCTTTATTATAATATTATAATATTAATTAAATATGGACTGTAGATAATTAGGTATAATTTTGTTATGACTGTAATGACTGATGTAATGTATGAATTATAGCTAATGCTAAATAAAGATATATACTACATAAAGAGTCAACTTGCATAAAATACAAGTTCAACAAAGGTCAAAGTAATTATTCAGTCTCAAAGAGACCCAAGCCTATGAGATAAATTATGAATAACAATGAATGCACAGTTATACCTCCATCTACCCTCATGATGAATCAACCAAGCACAGTTGTATGATAAACTATTTGAGTAAGAGCTAACTGATGCAGGACAGAGCAGGTGCAATGAGCTAATTCAATTTCCTGGTCTGGTCTTGTATCTCTGCCCCTATGTTGACATTGAGGCTTCCCTCAGTTCACCTCAAGCCATGAACAAAGAAAGACTGTATATTGCTATTTACTAATAATATGAAGTAAATAATATCACTTCAGATATACTTATTAGCTATTAGTTATAACAAGATGGAAGTGATGATATATTCACGTAAACCGTAATGGAAGTGTTTTTGACTTTGTATGGTGTTAGTGCAAGTTTTAAACCATGAATAGAGTTTTTATTGTGGTTTCGAGTATGAAATAGACATAGTAAAAATGGATTACACGTGGACATACTGGGTTGCCGGAGTGGTTCTGGTTTTAGTAGGAATTTCAACAGCTGCGTATTTGATAAGTTTACAACTTCGAAAAGGTGTTACGGGATTTTCAGCGCTTTCGACGTCCGACACCCTAGCATTGGCAGCGTTCGGAATCATGTTTATTGCAAATCGTGTGAGCTACATCAATTTCAATTCAGATTTAAATTATTACAACGAAACACTCGCCTTGGGTAGACAAATGAGTGAAAACACTGTTACGAAAGAATGTGATTATTATAAAGTTTTGTTAGGTTATGCGCTGTTTCTAATGCCGTTTCTCAACGCTTTCGTATCGATGATAGCACAAACAGCGCACAGTTACTTTTACATAGAAAGAAGATCCAAGGGAATAACAAAAACAATCAAACGCCTGCCAGGCAGAGACGTTTCTACGAGTGTCGAAGTAATCCAAAGCGATATGCTAACAACCAGATCGAACATAAAGCCGTACGAGGGTGAACATTTGCGTGTGCCGACGCTGATTTCGGAAATGGAGTTGGTAGTGAAGAAAGAAGTGATTGAAGACTACGATCACGACGAGATGATGAAACCGTCGACGTCAGCTTTGAAACCAATCATAATTAATATATCCAACTTGAGCACATTGAAAGAAGATTTGGAAGATCGAGTTAAATCTAGCAAAACTAGCATTCTAGATACTGACGAGATGAAACCGCCCACGATAAGTGGACACAATAAAAGCGACATGAAGAGTAACGTGAGATTAGGGTTCTATATGATAAGTCAATGGTTTATCCCAGCTGCAGCGGTTTCTATCCTACTTATGTCAAGGATGGATGAATACAGTTTAGACAGCACGCGTCTAGACGTACAAGACACAAATGTATGTTTCTTGGATGTGGATAATATGCAAAGTGGACTGACGTTGTCTCAAGAATGCGTCATGGACGTGATACAACAGAACTACATCAAAACACTGATTGCTACACCAGTGAAATCTGAACATAATTTAAAAATGGTGAAGAAATATTCGAAAAATAGAAACAATACTGAAATAGAGATGTTGACGTCAATGATCATCGACAAAGTATACAGCCACGTCGACGAGTTCAACAAAACAGACGAACAAGTGCACTTGGACAGCGTGAAAAAGTTTGCTACTAGACAACCCATTTTACGACGTCAAAGACAAGCGAGTACGACGAACTTTTTCAAAAACTTGCCGAAACTTGAAAATAAAGCCGACCGATTAGCAATACCACAAAAACTGGTTGGGAGCAACAGAACTGCAACAAAAGGAAATGGAACGAGGGCACAAACTCGAATCAAGTTGAAAGTAAAATCTAAGAAAAATGAAGGAAACTACGACGACGATACAAATAACGAAGAAATCGTCTATTATGACGAGCTGCCTGTCGATTATCAACAACCTGGTGAGAACAGTACCAGCGAGACCGAGTACGAAACCGATACGGAAACAGAGTACGTTGAAGACGACAGGCCAGAGGATGAATCCGACTTGGAGGAAGAACAGTCGAGCGATACCGGCATCAGAGCCGAGGAAGACCAAGACACGAGCGTAGAAACGACCGAGGTGACGCGAACTACCAAACCACGAACAACGACCAAGAAGAAAACAAACATCAAACCAACCAAGCCTACTCAAGCTTCGGAATCTACAGACTCGAGCGAACAAGAAATCCTATTCACATCATCGCTTACTCCTTTTACTAAGATAGAAAGTAATTTTGACAATAATTTGGTACCTGTTAACGACGTACGTGTGTGTGTGAAAACCTGTTACATATCACATACCTTCCTGAAAGGTTATTTATTTGTTTTATTATTTGTCGGATATTTTATTCCGATAATAGTGGCAGTAGTGATTTACTTTCTGACTCTGAAAAACATCAACAACTCGGAAAAAGACTCGGAAATCGACCCGGCATCTATACTCGAGACGAGTGATTACGAAAATAAAAGAATCTGTCATAATATGTCTTGTATCGCAAAGGTAGTTCGCCAATTCATTGTGATTAACATTCTCATGTGGACTCCGACGTTTCTGGAATTACTGTTACGAACGTGGTTTTGCTACAAGTCGCCAGAGTGGATTGTCAACATCTTGTTTTTCGTTGGTCAAGCGCACGGAATCATAAGGAATATTCTCAACGTCAAGTTGATGCAAGTTAGTACTAGAGGCGGAGCCAACGATGAATTGTGTTTGGGACTTTTGAGGAAAAAAGACTTGACTATTCACCCTTTGCAAAAAGTGAATACAGGAAATAAGACACTAAAAGATCAATTATTTGTGAAAAGCAACCTTATGGGAAAAATGACATCGAGTAGGTAACAGAAATTGTCTTACTTTCGATCTACGAAACTTTTCACAATCAACGAGTGGAAGTTTAGTTACGCTTAAGCATATCGGTATTGTAAAACATTATATTCGAGATAGGCCTACTAAGCTGGTAACAAGGTTCTGATTTGGGACATTTGTTAATTCCGAGTCAAAGTGAGGATGTACATTTATAAACCTAATTTGTTTATACAGTGAAATATTTCAAATAAATAATTTATTATCAATAATCCAATAGTTTTAACCGTGTTGATAATTTTAAATTTGAATAACGTTAAAATAAATAAGCCTTTTGAAAGGACAACAGAATCCAGAGATGGGAGAATCATCCCACAGTACGCAACTACACCCAGTACGTCTCGTTCAATGTTATTACAAATTCGAGAATATTGTCTCGATCATGTTTGAGGCACTTCCGTGAAACTCTACGGCACGCCACCAGCTACGTACATCACGACCAATAAGCGAGAACCCCATTTCTCTTATTGAGACAATCTTTTAAACTACTCTAATAGCCTTGGCTCTCGTTACTAAAAAATAGCAAAATTGCTATAAAAATGACAAAATCTAAAAGTGCTTTGAAGCATATTTTTCTCACATTTCTTCATGTTTCTATATATTTGATGTTGTTTGATCATGTTTTTGAAAAGGCGACAATGCGCTACAAACATCTGTGTCTGCTATGTTTCAACGTATTGGCGATCTAGACGCTATATTCAAAATAAGTCATTATAGATGCTATTTTCTGCTGAATATATCAATTTAAAGTAAACAGATGGAGTCAGTTGAGGAATTTTGAAAACCAAAGTGCATCTGAAAATGCAGGCGGCAGATAAGGCGTAGGTTGTTTAACCTGGTGGTGGACACCATTTTACATTTTATTTTTAAGTGTTCCACTTATATACCTATTGTAGAGGTTATATAATGATTTTACCTACACCATACTGTTGTAACGCCATCAAGTATAGAACCTCTATACTTAATGGTAACGCTACAGAATGTTGTTGCGCTACAAAACACAATGTTCCAAAATGATAGTTTTCAAATTCTAGATGCTATGAAAAGAAAAAATAGAAGCTATATTCACATGTCTTGATGATATATATGCCTACTTATATGTATAAGTAAGCAATGATTCAGCCGTTCTGGTCCATCCTGTTTAGCAAAGAGTATAGCAAAGAATTATTGTGCTGCACGTTGATTTCAATTACCACCATTCTTGTTGTTATTCACATACCGGCACAGGTAAGAGAATAACTTCATTCTTACTAATCAACTCTCATGCTGGTTCTTTTACAGGCCAAACAAAAGCTACGTGGAAAACTGTCACATATTGTAGTATTCAATATAATTTTACTGAAAAATATAATATGACAATTGAAATATGAAAGAGAAATTCAACTGTTTAATGGCAGACTTTATGAAGAAGATATGAGAAATGTTACAATACTGATCAACACAATAATTTTAATAGAAAAAACATCCACATTTATTTCCTAAAAAAAAGTCAATACAATAGCATTCATCCAAATGCAACTCCAAAAATATCCAATATCAGATATTTCACTAGAAACAATAAAATTAATCACAAGAGAGGGCTAAATAATTGTATAACATTCTGGTTGCCGTGAAAATAGTGAATCAAGGCTAACTGGTTAAGGCCCGGTATTACCAAGTCCAGTTAGCCTTTATCTGACAGTTCAAACTTGTTATCACCATGGTTACCTATGCTATTTGTTTTCACCAACTCTCAGATAAATACTAACTCGCCGTGGTAATACCGGGCCTAAGGCTCGTAAAACATCTCGTAGATCACCAGAACAATTAATTAAAACCAATAGATCTGCAACCAATAATTTAATAATCTCTTTACTCCGTGCCATCATAGATCCCTGCTCTGTGACCCCGCCCTGAAACTCGGCCGCACTCTTCAAGTTGTGACCTGCTACGTCTGAAATACCGTCAAACCTAGCAACTTTTATCACAACGCGTAGGCCTACGTATGGCAAATAAGAATCAATTCAATTAAGGTGCGGTATTACAAAGTCAAGATAACCTTATTCTGAAAGTTGATCTGGTGAATACCATACAAATAGCAGGGGTAGCCATAGTGCTAACAACACTGCAAACAGCTAATTAGAGCATTCCTTGTTGATGATTCCAGCATATTATTTTTCCTCGAGGTGTTGGTGTCTCAAATTTATATGGTAAGTATTTAAATACGGAGTGTATATTCGTACGGTCAACCGTATGATTAAGTGAAAATAGATCATACGGTCAGTGACGTCATGACCGCGATGTTTCGGTTGATGACTATGAATGGCCAAAATAACGCTCTCCAAAAATGTGACTAGGTACTGTAGCTCATGGGTTAGCATGGCTGACTCCCATGTCAGGGAACTCTGATCGAATCTCGCCTGTGACTTATTTTTTTTAAATTGGTTCCTCTAGAGTTTATATATGAAGGAACATGGTCAATTATGTGGACAAAGGCAGGTTGCGGACAGTACGGGTAGGTTAAGTTATTGGGTAAGGTTAGTGTATAAACCTCGCGAATACCGCCAGCAGGCGGAACGGATCTTATATATCATGTTCATTCATCGGTAACTGGTGTCTGGTGCACTCTAGTAGTGAAAATTACAACACTAGACTATACTCCCGAACGAATACTACGTCATTAACATGAACAACCAATGACAACGATGATTGTACGAACTATTTATGCATATTCATACGGCTGATCGTACGATTATCCACAGCTATTTAAATATAAGTGTGGATTTATTTATATAAGTTTTACCACAGCGAGATTCAAAAGCGAACATCTTAGCGCAGAGCCACCACGACAACATGCATTTATTGACTTATTAGCCGATACAAGCATTAAATGCGAGAAAGTGTGACTTGCGTTGATGCCTATGCGGGATTTTAAAGTTGCATCTTGGCCCCTATGAGAAGTTAGTCGAGCAGAAGAGGTTTTAGAATCAATTAGAAGAATAGGGATTCGCACCTAGATGCATAGAAAAATTGGATTTGAGTAGGCCTAGTAGGGCCTTAGTTTCAGTTTGACTACGCAACCTCTATATCTGTTCAATGTGATATAGCATGAACCATGTAATGAATGGGAATGCAATCAAACATTCCTCTCTCAAGTATAGGTAGTGTGGGCCTAGGCTACTTCAGCAATTTACAAGCAAAATACGTCTGACCCACCTACAGTAGGCCTGCTTCCCTACTTCGTTTTTCCAATGATTTTAAGTTTCACTAGGATGGGTTGTAATGGTTGTAGGCTCCCTATAAGGAATTTATGTAGGCCTAGGCCTACTCAGTGGCCTCTAGCTAGTTCATATTCACTCTCATTACAATACTTGTATTCATCAGTTTGAACCTAGGGCTCAAGGCAGGGGCCTAGGACACCGCATTGGCATTTCATGGGCCTAAATCATTAACCCAATGCCTAAGCCCTTCCTAACCTCAATTTCTAGACCTCCTAGGCAAGTCCTGGGTTGTAGACCAAAATGGTATTTAAAACACCTGTTCAAAATAATATTCAACCTTGATTGTCGCTTCGGTTTACGTAGTTTATGGCACTATGGCACACATTACACACAAAGAAATGAGCAATATTATAATGATGATTAATTAGCTTACATTTGTAAATGTAGATTATTAGCTACAGGATAAAAATCGGAAAGCAAATTAGAAATTACTATTATAATCACTGCGAATTCACAGACACCTTGCATGGGTTACAGCCTTCTCGCGTATGAAATTCCACAGGCTTCTAAACGTCGTATTCATAACATTACAACAAATATTGGAACCAAAGAGGGTGATTTGAACATTCTAGGATTTTTTTCTAATTTCCATACAGGAAATTAAATTCAAATACTATTGTAGTAGGTATACCAATATGATTTTTGAATATGATCAAGTTAGATAATATACGTTAGATAATATTTCAAGTTATGTAATGGGTATTTACAGAGATAAGCAAAGAATATAAGCTGTTAATGAAGATACTAAAACGTATCAAGCCCCCATAATACAAAAAAGTTATTCCATCGTGGCTTGGATTGTTGTATTATTTTGACGTTAGGCCTATTAATGAAAATCTGAGCACAAAATTGCCGAAAAAATTGGATGTTGGGTGATATGAGAAAACATTCCATCATGGCTTAGGTTCCTGTATCATAATTCTTAGAATATACATGAAAATCCAATCACCAAACATTGCTGAACAAATTCACTTGTTTATATTCTTTTTCTGAATCATCATCTGATCAATGTGAATAATTATCATTTTCTCAAGATTATAGGTCAATTCATTTCCCTATAATTTACTAATATTTCTCAAAAGTACAAATTTTCTAATAATTGTTTGAACCAATTTTGCCCAATACTGCTTCACAGCTTTGTTTGTGGCAATACCAGTTTTATTTATTCATTTAGTCCAAAGATTTGCACATGGTACAAATATAGGAAATATGAAAACTTATAACTAGATATAAAAATGAGTAGACAGAAAGATATGATTAAAAACGACAGATGATATCTATATGATGATGCAATGATTGTCCAGTGTAACTTTGAAGTGAAGAATTCGTTGAGGTCAAATGGGTTCTGGAATAGGAAAGATTTCAGGTTGTATTAGACAGATGAGAGTTTGGTAAGGCTAGTTTTATGGGCAGGTAGTTTATTATAAATAGTTGTGTAAAGATGGAGAGGGCAGGCAGTGTGTGAAAAAAGCGTGGGAGTAAGTTTGAGAACGGATAGTTACTGTGACTAGTAGGGTAGTTATGGATAGAAGCATTTTTGGTAAAGAGGCTGGAGTTGGAGTGAACATAAGAACTGGCAATTTGGATAAGAGTACATGTAAGGGTGAGGATTTTGAGGTTTGTGATTCAAGTCGCAACTAATGTCCCAAGAACGAAATTAGCATCAATAGTCAGTTTTAAAAGCATTTTTAAAAAATTACCCAAAGGGCACTCACTCAAGGATAATAAATTCTGGATTCTCAATTTTACAATAAAATATATTTATTCAATCGCATTATTTAGTCACAACCTCAACTTACAATATTGGAATGCTAAAACACTAATACTTACATTGAGTTTTTCCAAGGATGATACATATTTCAAGTCCTTCAAATAGAAATTTAAATAAAGTAGGATTTTATTCTTTCTTTAAAATTTGGTCAAGAATTAAATACCAACCCTGGAACAACTCGTCTGTATTACGGTATCTAAAATTTCTGTAAGCAGTAAGTAGATTGTTATTGTGAGAAGTACCAGTATCCAATTACAATAATTATTAACCATAACATTTACATTTAATTTGTACTAATACTTTTCTTGATTACTTCTAAAATGTCTGTTCCATTTTTCCAAGGATGAATGTTGGCTTTAACTGGGTTCTCCTTGGCAGCATTGTCCTTGTCCACATTCTTGTTCAATATATCGATTAAACCGTACCCTACTCTCGGAAACGCAAGATCGTTCTCCGATAGGCGCAATATTGGGCAGTAATCATTCTTTCCATCCCCGACGTACGCAATTTGTTTATAGCTGACACCAGAGTTTGTTTTTTCAGAAACAAAGTTTTCCAATATGTGACCCTTACACAAATTCACAGTGCTCAGTTTACACCAGTCTTGCGTGTGGTACATGTTGATTTCAAGACGACCATCGTCATTGTACTTGGCAGGGTTGGTGAAAATGTTACTCACTGTATTTCCGAATCCTTTCGATTGTAACCAATCCTCAATGAATATTGAATTGGAGTCAGAGATGATGATAGTATCACAGTCATTTTCTGCTAAATATTGTAGTACTCTGTCGAGTTCCGGAGTGAATGGGATCTTGTTTACTGCGCTCCTGATATCATGCTGAGTAAATCCACTTGCATGAAGGATATTGAATATTTTTTGCATATAAACTGTCCACCCATCAGAACGATATAAATGTTTAATCTCATTGACTCTGTCGCTTGGTAAAAGTTTACGAACAACAATGTCAGAATTATCGTCAACTATTGTATGATCGAAATCGAATGCCACTAATAGTTGTTTAGTCATCTGTGAAAAGAAATTTAGAATTAGAAAAATTCAGTTTTCAATACGTTTTTGGAGATGGACAAGAAACTAAAGTACCTACTGTATGTAACGCTAAATACTGTAGACCCCTTATGTTTTAGAGATTTTTAATGTTCTGATGAAGAATCAGAATAATCTGGAATATTTTCACAGTTCGAGCTTTTTTGCTTCAAAATCAAATAAGTAGTTTTGATAGGCTCTCATACCTCAACTAGTGTGACCATTACAAGACAACTTGTAGAAGAAAAAACTAAAAAATTGAGGTGTCTTATGATTTATGAATCATTGTTATTAATGAGGATTGATGAACTGACCAAAAAATGAGCTGTATGCATTTGGAAAACAAAGTTTCCGAAAAAGTTTGAAAAACTCTCCGAAGAATCAACTCCCCAAAAAATGAACTGAGGGATGAAAGTACTTTGAAAAAAATCAAGTGTTTGAGAAAACTGGCCGAAAAAGTATCTCTTCGAAAAATGTTCGTCAACTTTGTTTCCAGTCTGTACCATTGGGTGTATTCGGCCAGGCCCAAATCGTTCGGAGATAATATCCATCTGAAAAATATATCTGGATGTGTTAACATGAATTCTTTTCGATCAATTTGTTTTTTGGATAGTTGGGTTAGGGTAAGTCTCCAAAAAAGAAACTCTCCAAAAAATGAACTGATCGAAAAAGAATTCATGTTAGCACGGCTGCATATTTCTGTTACGGATGGTAGAACGATTTGGGCCTGGCCCAAGATGCATTGAGAGTTGCGTTGGTTGGCCGCCAGGAGATGGTGTCCTCACTTCCTATCCCTCCCATGTTGAAAATATGTTCCAATTCACGGTCCACGTTTAAAGTATTATTGACCGTGCGTAGATAAGTGGCGATAAAAGGAACTGACTTTACTCAATGACGTTGGCTCAGCTAATAACAAGTAATCAAGTTTGTCAGCTCATCAGCCATTTCTACAAAACAACACTAGATAGAGGCAGCAATCAATATTTCTCAGGAAAGTACTCAGGAAATGGAACGTGCTTTCGAATTAGTGAAGTCACCATCTCCAACCGGCAGACCAACGCAACCCTCAATGCATCTTGGCCCTTGATACAGACTAGAAACAAAGTGAATGATTATTCTTCAGAGAGAAACTTTTCGTCTGGTGTTTTTTTTTCGGTCAGTTTTTTTCAACACTAACGTTTTCAAAAGTACTTTCAGGCAGTTCATTTTTCGATGAGTTTTTTTTCCAGAGTTTTTTTGGACAGTTTATTTTACGGGCAGTTGGTGTAGCCGTTATTAATCGTAACTTGCAGTCCTAGACTAGGTATCTTCGAGAGAAGAAATGGACCAGTAGTCAGGAATTGAAGTTTTTCAAGATCATGAAACTACATTTAAAAAAAAAAATCCAGAGTTTGTGGCCCTCGTCGGCTTCCCTAGCAATAGTCTTCCATCAAAAAATAAAGTTGTACCCGTAGGCCTACTGTTCTGACAACGCTATGTCATTGACTATGCTAAGGTAGACGGCACAGTGACCCAGAGCATTCCCAGAGTCAGGAACACACCAAACTCCATTGAAACAAAAGAGAAAATTTGACACCAAAAAATTGAATACAATTCCAATATCAAATCCTATTAAAAATTATCTTATCCTATAGCCCGTGACCAAATGCATTCAGAACTAGGCCTACATAATGTATTCTTTTCAAGTAGAGAAGGTTAGAATCAAACACTGGCTCCCTCGAACTGACGGCACATGCCCTACCATCGAGCCACGGTGAGCATCAAAAACATCGTTGCTTATAGGTAATCATATTACATTTTGAAAGATATTGTTCGTGGCATCAGTAAGATTTTCTTGACTAGGCGTACTCGACTGTGATGTCACTTTTAGTGTACCAGTTGGCCTTGAGTTGCCATAGTGATTTCAAAACAGAAGTACGGTTTTACCGTACCCTACATAGGCCCAGGCCCAGGTCCATGTCATTAACTTTTTGACATACTACATACAATGGTCAGGTCTGCTATGGTCTATCCAATGGTCTAACTAACCTAGCTCGGACCAGCCTAGGCATTGATTTTGTCCTAGGTCTATGCATTGATTTTGTAAGGTTCAACTACAAATTCAATGGTCTATGCCTAATAGGCCCAAGCCCCACAACCATTGACTATCCACAGTTATAGATCTAGACCTATGTAGGATATGCATTTGATCATAATATATAAACGGCTAGGGCTTAAGCCTCAACATAGGGCATTATAAAGTACAGTAAGATAAAATGAGGGTTGTATGGCCCGAGGCCTAAGCCTAATGGCTATCAAAGCATAACCTGGGCCCTATTACTTTTATTAACTTTACCTTTTTCACATTGTTGATGGCAGCAGGGATTAAGCTTCTTCTGAGCATCCAAATATCTATTTCAGTTCAACTTGGCCAAATATTAACTGAGTACTTGCCAAAGATTCTAATCATCAAACAAATGTGTAGGTGTAAATGTCAGAATTCGTCAGATGCCAAGTCAGTCTTTTTTCGAATTTAGTTGTCATTGATTATAGTGAAAGAAAGTTGACTTTATACCGTTGGCTCACCTTTCGTACGTGCCTTGTGGTTGGCTGCAGTGCTGTCGATACTCGCTGAACTGGCTGGCTGAAGTTTGGATTCCCGCGTAAAATCTGACATTTGTCAATTGTGCGTCTTGAGTCTAGACGTCATTAATTTTTTAATTATTATAAATTCATTCAAAATTATTTGACACTATGGTTAGGCCTATACCAAACTTTTTATGTAATCCTGATGTCGAGATTGAAAAGGACAAGAAACTCCTGAAATCATTAGCACTTAACCTAGGCTTAGTAACGATTGTCAATCAGTTGGAGGCGCTTCATCAGTGGAAACTGGAGTTTGTGGCTGATGCAGTGAAAAATAGAGAAGCTGAAATTGTACAAATGAAAGATAAAATCATTGATTATGATTCATCTATTAAAACCAAAAATACTTCTCAAAAGGCTCTGTCGGAATCAATACAAAATGATACGACCGTCTTTGAAGAAACGAAAAAACGCCTTACACAAACAGTTGAAGACATGGCCAAGCTGAAACTAGAACAGGAAAGACTGGAAAAAGGTAGGGCTAGACATGTGTCATAGGTTTGGGCCTAGGCAGCGTTAATTAATATTTGTAGAAGTTATCCGAGGCATTGAAGAATGTCCGAGGCCAAGACGTAGAGCCTCCTCTGAGGCTTTGCTTTGCCGGCTGTGAGATTCAGTAATTTTAGTCGGTCTTGGTTGTTTGGTCTTATGACACTTGCTGTATGAAATCATTGTGAAACGCATGACTTTGAATCGCAAATGGTCATAACTCTAATCCAGCTTGAAGACACGACTATTTCTCAAGATGCCGTTTTTTTGGTAATTTTAATGATCAACGTACCATAGCTAATTTTTGTTCTATGTTTGCTTTTTTGGTGTTTTCTGATAGATCTTGTTCATATCTATGGTATGTAGTTTGGACATTTTGTAATTTTGTTTGTTTTAATGTTTTTCACTCATTTGAAGTTGATGCTTTGTGATCTGACAAAGGTGACAAAGGTGGACAGTAGGTTAGGTTAGGGGCAGGTTAGTGTCCAAACCTCGCGTATACCGCCGGCAGGAAAAACGAAGCTTATTTAGGCCTACTTGAAAAAATATTTGAAATTGAAAAAAAAAAAATTGGCGTGGTACGTTAATCAGTACATTTACCGGCCCTAGCATTGAATTGGCCCTAGCATTGACTCATACTAACTCAATAGCCCTAGGCTCAACCAAAGATATGGTTAGGCCTACCGCGTGGGCATCTTTGGCGAGTCCAGCCTCCGCCTCCCAGACTGGTAGTAAGTGACCACCTCAGGATTTTCTTCACCAATTTGATGGTTCAATCTATCAGAAAGTTCATTTTTAAACCATCAAAAGATTACGATATTACTTATGATTTATTTCACAACAGCTTCACCGACGGCGGGCGGCCCGCACGCTCTTCCGTGCGGGGACCGCCTGCCGTCGGTGATTTGTTGTGAGAGAAAAGTACAAGTCTTTTAGTGATTGTGTTCTTGCCTTTTTTTTTATAACGTGTATATAAAAGAAATATACAGTGAAATCTCTATCCATCGATTTTCAAGGGACTAGGAAAATAAAACCATCCATGCAGGAAAATTTAACATTGATTATATGGGAGTGGGGTGAGACGAAATGAATGATACAAGCAAGAAAACAATGGATTTGAGAAGGATGCATAGAGGTTTCACTGTAACGGTTTATAATAAATTGTTCACTATCCCTAAAATTAAACTCCAAGACTCATTGAATGTCAAGAGCCAATTTTACAAACTCTTGGTCAAGTATTAATCCGCTAACTAATAGTCAAGGTACGAAAATAGCACGCGTAAACAACGATAATAGGCTAGCAAGTTAATCAGCTAACTATGACCCAATCCAGCTAACTACTATAACTGGACATTAAATTAATGAAATATTATTACTAATTATTATTTGGGGTGGTAAGATCGCCCTTGTGGTGCCTCATTCGAACGATCCTACCTTGCATGCTTAGCCTTAATTGGGAAATAATAATTTTGTATCAAGTTTCAACTAATACATTTTTTTTTTAAATATTCAAGGCATATCTTATCTGTAAAGCAAAAAGATCTGATCTTATCAATTTAGACCTTTAATACACCAAAAAACTTGACAGAAACGACTTGTGCTGCCATTGATTTGGTTTTGTTATTAGGCCCACAGTTTGTATTAAGGATAGGCCTACTAAATATGTATATATTTTTTTCACTCACATTAGGAAGAATTGATATTTTTTATTTGATTACCGGTAATTGAATTCATTGATTTATTTGAATTGATTAATTGAATTAATTAATTTACCAATACCGTATTGAAAAGCGTTACAATTTTTTTTTCAAATTACGTATCAACTTCGAAGCCTGATGCCAATTTATTGTTCCCCTTTTTAGAATTCAATATATAGACAAACAAAAACACTACAAACATGACCCAACTAAAGAATATTATGCAGACAAATATGATATTTGATAGCTTACCGTCATAGGATTGCCGAACGGTGTTTGGGGAACCCCATACATCGTTGCCGGATCCATCGTCTTCCTGCTTGTATCATTAATTTTTTCTCATCCCACTCCCATATAGGCCTACCGGTAATCAATTTTTAAATTTGTATGAATAGATCGTTTGCCTGCATGGATGGTTTTATTAGCCTGGTACCGTACTTTGAAAAACAATGGATAGAGGTTGCAGGTTTCAATGTATGTTCCGTATCTATATTCTATGTCTTATTTGTCAAATTGTATGGTGTACAATCAAAAGGGCGAGGTTCGGTCTTACGACCGCTCTTCCACTCAACCTCGTCCTCAAACTTACATATTATAACAGAAACAAAATCAAATAGAATTGGAGATAAGTTACGTAAGGTAATAATAATATCTGTGTGTAATAAGTTACGTACATACATAGTCGTAGACTATGCCTATACCTGGGCGATGATATGTAGGTACTTTAGTCAAGAAATGAAAGCATCCTTGAAGGACTAGAGAGACTAAGTTAGTCTTGGTGTTTAAACTTGATGCTTATAGTGTAACACTTGTATTTACAGCTGTGGAATCCAAACGGTGCTTCTTGAGAGATAAGCAAATTGCATTTGGAAAAGGCATTGATCTGTTCAAGCTAAGTCTACAATGTTATTTGCAAATTGTTGAGCCCAAGCCTACTGATGAAGAGTGCACATTTGTTCTCTACTTCTTCACGTCTGCGAAGCCAGGAAACAAGGCGGATAATTACGTTAAGCTCAACCGAAGCGGAGAAAACTGGAAACGTGAGCACAGATACCTAACGTTCATTTTTTACTAATTGTGAAAAGATATTTCAAAACCATTTTTTAAGAGTGTATGGGAGTGCATAGCAAAATATTTCTTGGTAATAACTCTCAATCTGTATGAGATATGAAATTTCTAATACCGGTACGGGACAAAAAAAATTGCTTTTCATTGTCCAGACAATTTAACTTGATTCGAGTGTAAGCCTACTTGGTTATTCTGTATTGTTGGCGCTGAATGACCTTGCTGTCGATGTACCTTGAAACCTTGATATTCATTCATTCATTCTGTATTGTAAATGTTAATAGACCCGCAGACAAGTCGACATTCTGACTTTGTGGGTCTATCAAATGTACTCATATATGTCCTTATGATGATGAATGAATGAATATCAGGATTTTAAGGCGCATCGACAGAGGTCATTTAGCGCCTGTCAAAACCTTATGACAGAAAAAAAAAACTTGAAAAACTTTTTTGAAGAATTTTTTTTTCTCCTTATGATGATGAAAAAACTTCTTGAAAAAAAAAATCATATTCTTATTACCTTCAATATGGTATTGGCCCAAGTTATAACTATTCACCTCATATTGCATAATTGTCAAACGTATACAGCTGAATAAACACATTTTTTGGCTGTTTATGTGATTATGCGGTATAACTAAGTTGTATTGTTTTCACTGATACCATCTTGAAGATATTAAACATAGGCCTATATCCGTGTTTCCCCCGTACCATATTAGAATTTTGATACCGTCTCACATCGTTCAGAAGTTATTAACGAATAACTGATATTTCGCTAAAGCGACTTCCAATCAAGCACTCTCGAGTTCTTAAATTAACATTTTTCAGAATTCTGTTTAGTTGTGTTGATCAGTTCTCAACTAATTATATGTGCATGACTATTAATCCTTTAATTGTCAACGAAACACGTTAGGTTATTTTCTAAAATGTTATAAGAGGATGATTTGTGTGAAGAGAAAATTAATAGCCTAACAATAGTTTATGTATTATTATTTTTACAACCTGAGCATAATATTTTCCACATGAACCCTGCACTTGATTATTATAATATTATTAAACTGTTCTTTTTACCGTTTCATGATACATTTTCCAATATTTTACTCTATATAATTTGTATGTATCACATATTTTGTAATTTGTGTACACCCACAGATAAGCCTGTCTCAGGCTTTGTGGTTATTTTATGAGCATAAAACACTAATTTATAGGCCTATAACATTGTATGAAACTATTCAAATGATGAAAACAAAAGTGCGGTGATATGCTCCTCAGTTTTCTCGGCCGTCTGGACAATTTTGTTGTGTACAGTATCCTCATTCCTTACATTTTTAAAAATATATTTTATTTCTACTCGATAAACTTTTTTTTTTTTTATAACATCGAAACTTGATACAAAATCATTGTTCCCCAATTAAGGCGAAGGATGAAAGATATGATCGTTTGGACGGGGCACCACAAGGGCGATCTTACCACCCCATTTCGATTATTTAAAACTAATGAACTTCAACACCAGGACTGCGCTGTCTGTGACCATAATTTTTCGCCGTAGATAAACTGGGAATTGAAGTGACATTCTGTTCTAGTCTTGGAATCGGAACCCCAACTGGCCGACCAAGCTGCGATGGCCAAGAAACTTGCAGAGACGGCCGACATACAAGGATTCCTCTGTCTAGTTAGGAAACAGTTTCAAGAATTGAAAACCAACAAGCGACAGTAGCTTATTGCCATTATCACCAACAGTGTATCAAAATATTTCATATCGTTAACTTGCTATTTGCTCTTGTAAATAATTTATGATTTACTCTCTAATTAATTTTCTCAGATGAAGATCTAACTAAGCCTACATAGTATAAGACCTAGGGATGACATCGATTAATCAATGTAAAACGAATCTCAAATTAAAAAAACAAACAATTTTTCCCCAATTTTTTTTTTTTTTCTGGTCAAGTGCTGTACTTTTATTTACGTCTTAATAAGTGCTCATTTCGTTGTCCATATTATTCTGTATTGTTGCGATATTGCTATCTGGACACAAGCTAGTCCCTTCGGTTACGTCAGACAGCCGAACGTTGACGGAAATACCCAAATGGTACAGTACAGTTCAAAGAAGTCTCTAGCAGCTATTTTTCATGTAAACGCCTTGGGAAGGTTGAAAAAAAAAGTTTCAAATTACACTCCTTTTTTTCAATTTAAAATTTTTTTTTTTTTTTTTTTTAATCAATTTTTAATCAATTTCAAAGCATGGAGAATTGATTCTTGATTTTGAGAATTGATGTCATCCCTAATAAGACCTATTAAATAAGATCAGCTTTCTAACACCAACGTGGAGCTAATTGATTTAGACATGATCCACCGCCTCCCTTTTATTAATTCGATCATCAACACCATGATTAATTGCAATCTATGTATGGTGTATCTAGGCGTAATATCTTTTGTATTTAAAGGTCCATTTTCATGGCTCACCGCAGACGCTTATTTTTCTGGCCAATCAGAATGGATGAAATTCCTACCGCTGCAAGACATGGATTAAAAACACCTTTGGATAAAATGCCACTGTTGAATTCCCTCACTCATAATACAAATTATTTTATCCAATGTTATGTAATTTTCTTTTTTGTTTTGTAATTTTGTTATGTACGTTTCTAACTGTATGTTTGTCAAAAATACAGCATTTAGGCATGGTATTACCAAGTTCAGTTAGTCTTTATCTGACAGTTCAAACTTGTTATCACCATGGTTACCCATGCTATTTGTTTTCACCAACTCTCAGATAAATACTAGCTAGCCTTGGTAATACTGGGCCTTAGAGCTAAATAAATATATACATACTACTTTATTATTCATACAAGTGGTAGAGTTATTGCAAAATATTACCTCTAAAACAGTACATTTGAATATACATTATTATTGTTTTTGCGTGCCACACGATATGATACTAAAAATCATTCGATTGCCTGAATTGAACTAGAATTATTTATTTATAAATAAGTCAAATCTCAAAGTGAATGCGAAGAAATGCGATTAGTGCAGGCGACAGGTGTCTTCCTAACTGCCGTTGCCTACCGCAAGCCATGAAAACGGGCCTTATCATTTTTGCTATATAAAGTGTAGATACGACCTGATGATTCAAACAGTTCTGAATATTAACAGAGAATTATGGTCATTATTTTGTTGATGTCTTTCAGTAGACTAATGAATATTTATATTCGTGAATATTTATATTCGTGAATATTTATATTCGTGAATACTTTAGGAATAACATTATGTAGAAATGGCAATAAATATTTTTATACTTTTTCTATTAGGCCTACGTTAGTTTGTTAGTATGCGCTCTGTGTAGATCACTTTAGGAATAGCATTATGTAGAAATAGCAATAAATATTTTTATACTTTTTCTATTAGGCCTACGTTATTTTGTTAGCAACGCTCTGTGTGGATCACATGTATACTTGTAACATAGCATATAGAAATGCTTGTACTCATGAAAGAAGGTGTGAATCATCGCGTTTGTGATGATTTATAGAGACGGACGGTAGATCGGAACCTTCTTTCAAGGTCACAATCACCGGTGTATCATCGTCTATGCATATGTAATTCAATAAAATAGGCCTGATTTATATGGAACTATCTTTGCCTGTATTAACGTCTTGATTAATGCCAATTAAAGTGGCCACTAGAGCATTATCTTAGTGCATAAAATTGTATTAGGTATCCTTATCTTCTCTTCTAATTTCTATTTAGTCTAGTAGCTAAAATATGAATATTATTATATTATTATTATATTATATTATTATTATATAGGGGACGTCCATAAATTATGTCGCACTTTTTTAGGCCACTTTGAACCCACCCTCCCTCCCATGTCTCAGTTGGTCACAAAACCTATTACCCTCCCCTCTTTAAATACGTTACAAATTCTCATACCTCCCCTCTAACAAAAATTGAAATTACCAGGTGGCAAAGGCACAATAAAATCAAAATATTCATTTCTCTATGTTTGCTTTTTGAGTAGTCAAACTTGATAATTATTTGATATGCATCCGCTGATTCTAGGGTGGGTATAAATATAAGAATCTACTGTATAAGAATAGCACAAAATACATAGAACAAAAAATGGTAGGTCACACAGTTGCCTTCCCCTGTCCCCCCCTTGTAACAACTTGTCACAAATCTTGACAATACCCCTCCCCCCGGCTAAGCTGTGACGTAATTTATGGACGTCCCCATTAAAATGGTAGTCATAGGATAGGTAGTAGATGGAGCTGTAATAACAATGTTCAACTCACAAAAAACAAATCAATATATGTTTATTAACATGACTGTGCATTTCAATACAAAACCAACATCGTCGTAATATTCTATACCAGCATGTATCAGTTCTTCCATCTGCAATCCATTATCTTTTCTCTGTAGAGGCACAAAAACCAACAAGTCTCGTAATACGTCCATGGCTTGCATCGAAAGTAAGCATCAACCAAGTAAAAAACGGTTCTTCCACTATTACTTCAAGCTATACTAAGACATTCATATTAATTCAACAACATATTTTATATTCCATCTATTGATTATCAAACTCTAAAATTAATTCTTATTTACACTGTACACAATATCAAATAATATCTAATTTGTTTTATTTCTATAGTTCATAGGTTAACACATGAGCTGAATTATGCTTAGATGCCATCTTCTCTGTATGTACTGTAGGCTTGAGGTACGTTCATAGAGCCACGGCATTTTTACCGGCCGTCAATCTTGCCGAGTGCCTTGGGACGTCCAAAGATTTATACCGTTCATACTACCACGGCAATCGATCGATTATATCACGGACTCGAGGCAATTATATATTGAATTGATGCGATTACCATGGCAACGTCGATAGTGATTGAGCTTGACAGTCGATGGTCCGTGCGCAAAACAAACAGTTTGAGTAAAAACGTGGCCGTGATATCGTCTACGTCATCACAGCAATACTATTGGCCGGTAAAAGTTCAACTTCAACAAGGCCACAGTGAACGACAAGCCTGGCTAATCTGATTGGCTCATCTATTTTGACGGCCCAACAAATTCGTACTGCTGTGGCTCTTTGAACGTGCCTTTAGTTAATTTATTTAATTCTAAACAAACATAATTAAATTAATTATATCACTGGTTATAGACCTACGATACTTTTTTTCCCTGTTTTCATTCTTGACCAAACTTGAAATCTTTCATTAGTCCATTAAAATATCAATTTTTATTTTCATTTTCTTGATTTGAAATTAATTATTCATTTTACTAAGCTGAGAGATTGTTTGTTCGAATTCAGCTTGACTTCTGCAATATTTGTAGTTGTAGTCCTTTCTAGGCATTGCTAATGTCCACTGTATAGGTAAAATATCTGTACCTCAAACGGTTGCGTTTAGCCTCTTATGGCACCAATCTCTGCTAAACAGAGACTACTAGGATGATGTTCACTTGATTTCCTCCACGTAGGTGGCCGGAAAGATGCCGACTACTCCGTTTAGTTCACCTAACCACCACCCGTCGGGCTGCTTGTCGTGAATATTGATGATGTCACCTAAGATATGGAAACCATGTTAATCAATAAATCATTTGACATTTATATTACCTAGGATTTTGTTCTACATTTTTTTGTATAGGCTTATATAAATGTTGGGTAACAATACACTCTTGTGGCGACTAAGAACTGGAGGCATCTGTGAGTGTTGATGGGATGAAAATTTATTTCATTATGGAAAGGAATCAGTTGTGGCTGGATTCTGAGTAAACCAGCCTTAACAACTGAGGTAAACCACAAAACACTGCGGTCAAGATGGTCAACCATTGAGGCAATCAAACCCCGTCCTCCTTTTTTTTTATTCTTTATATTGGGTTTTAACGACACACTATACTGATGGCTACGATCTATTGGCGTCGGTGGATGATGAATGAGATGATGGGATGGTGAGATGAAAGGTTATTTTATTAGGTGTTTTGGATGGTGGGAAGGAGTCGGTCGTGGCCTGTTGTTGAGGAACCATCCCAGTATCAACCTGAACGACAGAGGGAAACCACGAAAAAACCCTGTCAGGATGGTCGACCATGGCGGGAATCAAACCCCGGTCTCCGGAATGACGGTTCAGCTTATTCTACAAGAATTCGTCATTGACAATGAATATCTTTTTGTAGTAACCAACGTCTTCAACACAGATCTAAAATATCAGAGTTACCGTATTGACTTATCTACGGCAGTCTCGTTGATTTTTTTGATCATTTTCTTGGCACCAGCTCACGTAAAATTACCCGAGTTCAAATATGATATATTTTAAGATAGTAAGAAGAAACAAACAAAAGGTCAACAACATTTACACTTTACTGGACCCAGAATTTACAATCAATCACCACTCTCAATTAGATCACTCAAGAGTTTCAATATGTTTAAAATTAAGGTAAAGGTATGGATAAAACAGCTGGTAAATCTCTAAAATCATTTTCAAACTTCAAACCTCTGGGATATTATAGGATATGCAAATTTTTAAGAATGTATAAGAAATGTTTAAACTGTTCAAGTCTTGAAAAATTGTTCTAAATTTAAGAAATGTAATATTGGCTCTAATTTGACTATACTTATGTAATGCTTTTAACTATAGTTATAACTTTTACCACTTACTCTATAAATATATTACTGTCATCTTTGATATTAAATAATTATTTAGAATTTTCGAAATTTCATCCCACACAGAGAATTTTCTCTATGTGGGCTTTTTATCTTCATAAAAAAATTATGAAAAAAGAAATTGTAAATTGTTTAGAAGATGATAATGAAATGAGTTCTGAATGAAAAACTGATCTCGTCATACCTGGGGCTAGGTTGAGTTCGTCGTACAGATTTGCCGAGTACTCGTAGAGCGCTTTACATTGTCCAGTCATACCGCACGAAGTCGTTGATTCGCTGCACTCCGATATCACTGGATACGTCAGAATACTGCTCTGGTAGTCTTTCTCGCTGCCTTGGCTGGAAAACTCGTCTGAAACAAGAAATAATCAAGGAAATGTTTTTCATCAGCTGTCGTAGTACATCATTCAATGTGTAGACATTGTCATCAGATAATATTTTAAGTTATAATTAGTAATATAGTTAAAAGTAAGGAACTTGAATTTATTTTTCAAATTTTCTTTCCCAGCCTAACCTTATGGGGTTTTTAGAAATTTTAAGATGATATTTCTCAAAATTAGTTCAACCGATTCATTCCAAGAACTATACAGTTCCAAATTCGATAAGTTTGCATGTACAAACAAAATTTATGTCGATCAGTCAAACCCTGCGACCTGTGCAATGTTTACAAAAAAAAAAAAAACACAGACAAAGCTCTCTAAGAGTGGGATGGAATCTTCGCATATGCTCATCTAACTGAGTTGGTTTGTCTTACCGAAGTCGCTGTCGGGTTGCACAGAGTTGCCATCGGCTGCGCCACGGTCTGTCCAGTCTGGAGAGTCGCCAGCCATGCGGTCAATCGACTCCTTCCGAACCCACGGAGGGACCTGAAAACCACAGCACGGACAAATCATTAGTCCACGTCAAGGTGTAAATTCCTTTCAGGCCCAGTCCTGGTGATTTTTCATGGGTAAGCGAGATTCATTTGAAAAATTACAATTTTTTCGTTCAAAGTTCTGTAAATGCGATAACCTTCGTCTTTTAATTCTCAACAGAATGCAAAAACAATCATATTGATATCTGAAAAATTACGTTCGTGAGAGTTTGCGGCGTGAAATATGAGCGCCTGCGGCCTCTTAATTGGAAAGCTTATGGGAAACTTAGTTTAGGTCAAGTTCCGATGTTTATAAAAAAATGACGTTTTTTAACGAGTAAGTTACCTTGAGCACGCTCTGCTGCAACCCTTGCCTGTCTCTTGTCACTTGAATGTGCGAGGCGAGCGGATGAGGGCCTCTTGCTCGTCCGTCCAGCTCAGCCAGCGCGCTCTGCACCTTGTACCTGGCGGCCTCCAGGTAAGTCAGCATCGAACGCATCTGCAAGTCAACAATCACGACGGTAAAAGACCTCGTCAGAAACTTGTGACTCAATTCTTTGGAATGTGAAGCCAAGCGAGCACGAATTCGATTCAATTTATTTTGTACTTTACATGGTATACAGGAAATGAAGGTATACAAATGTAAATTCCCCAATGAGAGTAAATCTTGTGCTGGGGAATTATTCAAATTAACATGATCAGGTTTATATTCGAAGTGAACATTGAAAGCATGAAGTAAATGTAAGTTTAAAATGTAAAGCAGCTGGAAATTATCATTATTGTTATCATTTTTGTTTTATGATATATTAATTTTTCAATTTCATGTCCACACATATATATATATACATATATTCGATTTTGTATTCCTTAACTATTGAAAAGTTTTCGTTTATTTTTTCCTTGTCCAAGCTATTGATTTCATTCATCATCCCACAGATAAGCCTTTTTGGTTTTGTGGAAGAGCGTATTGATTAATCTTATATGTATGTATTATTTAAATCTAATGAAAAAAAATAATAATTATTATTATTTTTATTTTTATCATAATGCTAGGCACATGGATTCTAACTGATCAATTCCTGTTGAAAACGGTTTTGTAAATGTTTTTCATCTATTATCGTTCCACCGTTTGATTATCACTCACATAGTAGGGGCCTACCCCATATAGCCTAGCTGTTGGCACCACAAGAATTGTTCAAATTGAATTATAACTTTTCGAAAATAATTTATTGTCCAACTCACAAACGTATTCACATTCTTATATTTATTTTAAAAATATCTTGAATTAGAATTATAGTAGTTTAGTGAATTGCATTGAGGTGACTCAATTCGATAATTTGCCATTACTGTTAGTCCACATAATCATCAAAGAAATACTTTTTAGACGAATGTTTCTATTCTGTTAATGAATTTATTAATTGTTAAAAATGATTTTCTTTGTTAGGCTTAAAATAATGTTATACTCTGAAAACGACATCTGGTTTTTCTTTCTTCTACTTTTTCAAGTAAATGCATTTATGTACCTATATTTTATGCATGTATCTGACTCTGTACTGTGAATATTGTAAATTAATTATAATAATGTACAGTGAATAATTTTTATAATATTATCATTATCTAATTGACATTGACAATATCATTATGTATGATCAATCTGTCCAATAGACATATTATTATTATTATTATTATCATTTAATGAAATTGTGATTATGTTTGGATGATATTCAAGGAGAGAATAATTTTAAAAAACCTTATTCGTTTTGTAAAAACTCTTTGGAAGACTCCACTTGTTAATTTTGTGCTTCTCATAGTATTTGGTAGGCCTAGTATGTGTATTTTTGTTTTAAAACCAAGGCAACTCAATGGTATTTCAAATTATTTTTCAAAAATCCAGATATATTCATAATACTTATGCCATTTCTTTCCACAAAACTTGAAATAAGTACAGTTTCTCAGTTATAACAACAT
This sequence comes from Brachyptera risi, assembly GCA_964007535.1. Taxonomy (NCBI): domain Eukaryota; kingdom Metazoa; phylum Arthropoda; class Insecta; order Plecoptera; family Taeniopterygidae; genus Brachyptera; species Brachyptera risi. The sequence goes on along the minus strand of OZ023329.1, from coordinate 48,657,918 downwards.
TGTTTTGCATGATGAGTATGCAAGTATTCAGGTGCCGGCACAGTAAGTGGAACTAATTACAGTAGTTGGTACTATGAATGATTCGAAGATGAAAGTTGGTTACAGTCGTTATGTTTTTATAGACTGCTCGATTGTGTATTTTACTTTCTTAGAAGTTGAAACAAGCCTGAAAATAACTCTTGGATTAGTTGATTTTATTGCATTTATGTTCTCAAGTACGTACTTTCATTCACCGACTAATTATTACTGCTTGGCAACATTGTAAACGCCTTGTCAGCGTTCCAGTTAACAAGTTTTTAAAGATGTTATGGCTTTTGTCAAGTTTTTAGCTGCACATTTGAATATAAAAAGTGGACTGGGTACAATAAAATAAGGTACCAGTTGTTTCAAGTAATTACAGTAATCATCTGTGAAGGTCGAATAGATACGATTTTAAGAAAATAAAGAATGATCATATTGAAAGTATCTACTGCTGTTATATGGACTACAAGAAATTCCTGGAAATACATACCTAAAAACTCTCTAATGAACGTTTTAGCTTCGAATGACAGGTGCTGGTTATTTACGTTTAAAAAATGTATCTAATTAGTGATAATTGATTTGCAGGCATGCCGTGGAATGTTTCCATGTCATTTAGTTAAACGATATTAGACTGAACGATAGGATATTGTTGATTTGTTAAGTGAGCATTTTATCTTCAAATAAAAATAAAAAATGAAAATTTCATTTAGAATGAAGGTAATCAAAATAACCAACCAGTCTGAAACTGCAATTGACCATTGTAGATGGGCGTGACTTATACAAAGCAGGGGAAATTTTAGATATCTTGATTGGTTATTTCCCTATTTGCCCTGCCTCACTGTCCACTCGATTAGATTTTATATTTTGTGACATCACGAGGGTGGACGATCTACAACGGTCAATTGTATTATCATTCATATATTTTTTTATTTGTTCTTGATCAACTTGATTATACAACTAGCCTTTCTAGTCAATCAGAATATGATTTTAAGTAAATATATTTTCATCTTTTTTAAGTAGGCCTAATTTTAAATAATTTTCAATGTATTTTATAGTTGTTTGTGGTTTTCATAGAAAAAAATGAGTGCAAACTTTGAATCATTCTCACATAAAACAAATAATGAAACCAATTTTTAAAAAATGTGCAAATACATTTTGTTGCTCTGTTGAATACTTTTGAATCGAACAACAAGTCCAAATCATATCGAAAAATGACACTTCTTCCATAAGAAATAAACATGTCTTACATGATGCAGCTTTTCCGTCACATTCTGCTGCGAATCTTCGGCACCAAAGTTGGGAGTTTCCTGGAGAGCTCTGGCGAGATTCTCCACTCCCTGCTTCCCCCTCCTCTCCCGGTCCAGGTCCTGTTTAACGAGCTGGAGCAGTTTGACGAGGGCGTTTCGTCTCCGGTCTCGATTCATCGCCAGCGTGATGTGTTCTGCGTAGAAGTCCGGTAGGAGCTGCTCCGGGATCGGTTGGCCCGTGCCCTTGATCGAGACCACCGTCTGGATGTCTCGGGATACGTCGCAGTCGTGGACCGGCTCGCCCAGACGATCCGTGATCTGGACAAACAAAACAAGGAATATTATTCTGGAATGATTTTACTAAAGACTCAGTTCATTGTAAAGTTCAAATATTCAAATGAATAAAGACTATGATGAGACTATAATTATATATATAATATACGAATCATTCATAAACTATGCGGGGAAGACAAGTAAAGTGTATGAGCTACATTTCCACAATGAATTAATTCAATTACAACATTTTTAAATATTGTACACACATCAATACTGTACTTGAATTGATTTGACCATGAAAATAGATTTTTTAACACGGTTTTAATTCAATTTTTGTAATAGTCTATCAAGCTTATGAGAATTATAGTGATATAGTTAGAGAAAAATGAGTCGGAAAATTTTCTATGCCAAGAATTTTCACATTTTTCCAATGTTGCAGAATTTTATACAAACAAGTACCAAAAAGATGTACCTATAGTAGTAAGAGAGGTTAATCTTGGGCCACGTGAGATTTGTTGACATTCAATGTGGGGCTACATTGAAACCAAATAAAGAAGAAGTTATGATGAAGGCTGCTGCCTGACCTGGTTGCATAACTTTATTAAAAAAAGTTGCAGATTTTAATTTTCAATTTTTTCATTAATCATGTATTTGTGTATATTCCATAATGTACATTACGATTCATGGTGTGAAAAATGCGTACCTCCACCATCTTGGGTCCCATCTCCTGAAGATGTTGGAGATAGCACGAAGCAACGTCTTTGAGATTCTGAAGTCGTTCTTCTTCGATGGCTTGAAAACAATGACTCCCGCGTATTACAGCCGTCTCCCATTCGAGCCTCGCTCGTTCCGCTCGAATACAGAACGTGTAATATTCTACGTCCGCCTTCTTCACCGAGTCTTCCGCCTTGCGACGTTTTGATTCCAGCTGAGAGAAGAATGATTATAGGAATTACTAAATTACATCTTCTCATATTTTTTAAACTTCTAGGTAAGCTGCTGGCTCAATCATTTTGTTCAAATGAAGTTTCGAATGACCAACGTGTTCATTTGATTGCGTTTATCGTAAGATGATTGAAATAGAGGGACATCATAGATAAGTTAATAAATAACTTCAATTTGAATTTTAGTTAATTTAGTCTTGCTAAATAATTATAAAAACTAAATTTTAGTTTGGGGCTTACACTACGTACCTAGGACTTATTGATTAAAAATGATTTTTGTCAACATTTTTTAAAGCAGTCAACTTCACTCTTGAGAAGTGAAATAAATAATCAAACTTATTGTGATCTTATTTTAGTCTATACATACAAATGAAAGGTCATGAATATAATTTAAAAATGGTTTCAAAATTAAACTTGAGAATATTTTTTCTAGAATATTCTTTACATAATAGATGTACTAAAAATGTCTTCAAATTAGCTGACATTTGAAAAAAAAAAATCAGGAGTTTTCTGAAGAATACATTTTTTATGAAAACGGCACATTTTTCTGTTTTCTATTTATTCATTCCAGTCTTCATAGTCAATGTTTCATTTAAAGTCTTCTCTCAAACACACAGTCAAGTCCAGGCTTATTTGGGTTCTATTATTTTATTTTCAATGTGATTTACTTTTCAACTCCATTAATTAGGCCCTAACACTTTAAAATACTCCCACGTCAAATTGATGACCTTCATTTAGAAAACCTTTCATGAATCTTATTGTGAATTAATAATGTTATGTTCTTATGTTTGCACAATTCATAAATCATCTGTATTGTGTAGGAAATGATAATAATTGAATAAAATAGAATAAGTAGGCCGAGATAAATAAAATTTGTTCATAATAAAATTTGGAGTGGTAAGATCACCCTTGTGGTGCCCCGTCCAATCTATCCTATCTTTCATCCATAGCCTTAATTAGGGAACAGTGATTTTGTATCAAGTTTCGATTTTATTAAAAATAAAAAATAAAAAACATTGTGTGAACTGACCTTGGCAGATTCTTTATCGGACACAATCTTCTGACTCTGCGTGTGATGTAGCGCGTGGTTGCTACCGACGCTGTTGCGGCCTAATCGCACGTCCAACATGGCGTCTTGTAGCTTCTCGTTTTCTCGCGCCGACAGGAAGCTCTGCTTCTTGCTCTTGGTCTCGGCCGCACGCCACTCGGACAGGCTCTTGCCCGTCTTGTCCACGGCAGACTCCACGTTCTTGCGGATACGGTGCTGCGTCTCGACCATCTGTCGCAGCAGTTTCACAACCTCTTCGCTCAGCGCGGCGGCGAAAGCTCTGAAACACGGTGGAATTATCATTATTATCTCTCATACATTGCCTTGATTGGGAAACAATGATATTGTACCAAGTTTGGAAGTTATTGAAAAAAAAAATTTAAAAAAAATAGTTTTTCATTTTTATTGTTGTTATTGTTGGCTAATTCAATAAAATTGAATCTTGATTATTCATTTCAGTCCATAACATAATGAATGACAAATTGAAAATGAAAAATTGAATTAAATAATTGAAATATAACAAATTTAAAAATCTTCGAGAGTAGGCTATAATATATAGTAGTATTGCTTATAACTTTTTACTTTTATATAATTTTATTGATCAAGCGATAACTACTGGATTACCTAGTGATTACTCCTGGTCAACAATGTTATTTCTGTACATCAATTCATAGTTGGCTTAAAAACACGGTTTTTATTTTTCGTAAAATATCGTCTGAATCAATAATTATGTTTAATATTTTAGCCCTCTTCCATTAATGGCTTAATGAGAGTGATTTATAATCAGATTGGGTATAATACTTCAATTATACTGTACATAATATTTCAGCTATAGAATGAAAAATGAAAATTATATCTAGAATTTCTTCATTCAGTACTTTTTTCAAACAAATTGATCAATTTATATTCCTTTGGTTAACACATTCACATTAACTATCACTTCGTGTATAATAGTTAACTGGTTGTGATGTTACCCCACCTGTGTATCTCGCTCTGAGCCTCCATCTGCGTGCCGGCTCTCTGCCACGCCTGATTCACCGTCCCGACGCTGTCCTTCGACGCCTTGATCAGCTTGCACGACAGCTTGCTCAGGCTCTTGGCGTACTGCGTTTCCGCCTCGGATCTGTAACATCACAATACACTCGGTCAACGTCAGTCGGGAATTTATTAATGGTTGCATGTACCTATATTCAATTTGATTTTTCTTCATTTTGTAAAATACATATACTCCAGAAGTGAAATAATATAACATATAGGTCTAAAGTACAAAAAAGGCTATATTCAATATTTTTTCTTGGCAGGTCTGAGTCACTGCCCTATTGATCTTATATAATATGAATGAGTAATGAACGATGTATATATATATATTTTTCAGAGTTCATTTAATTTAATTCCACATTGTTGTATTTTTTAATTACATTTTTTTTCATATCTGAGTCAAGGGGAATGTAAGTCTGGGGATATCGGACATATTGGCATGCAATTTTGGGATAAGGTCAATAATATAGTAGAAAAAAATATAAGAATTGAAAATATTCAATAATTTTTTTTTTCTTTCAATTATCAATTAAAAACTTGAATTAACAATGAGTTAGAAAAAACCCTACTTCATTTTTGTGCTGACACTTGAAAATTTCATTCATTCTTTATTTCGTTGAGGACTGTTGGAAAAATGATAATTGGCATTTGAGTTTGAAAAATATTTGATGAAAACCTTTTTTTAATTTTTTTAATTTTACATCTTGTTAAAAATTGGGATTTTGTTGTCAATACAAGATAAAATTACATTCTACAAATGAGTTCTGATTTTTTAATGTTTTTGGAATGCCAAGTTTGGTTTAACAATTAATTAATAAGATAAGAAAATAAACCACAGCTTTCTATGTCTTACCATTGAAAACTAGTAGGAACTCAAAACAACAAAAGCGTGGCTAAAAATGTTACTGAGTTATCAATGTTTAAAGTTCAGTAACAACTAACACCCACCAATAATTCAGGGAAAGCAGGTAAAGTTAGCTTGCAAGCAATTCTTAAATATTTTTTCTGAAATACAACCAAACAAGTTATAACTTGAAACTTTCAGGACAGTAGGCCTATAACTATTAGATTGAACAATATATTGAATGAAAAATGGAGAAAATTGTCATTTTTTCAGTGCACATTTACTGTTAACTTCATTGTTCAGGATTTGTTAAATTAATCATTTCCTTCAAGTTGGCAAGACTGGCCTTGTGGTTCAAACGGTATTGATTCTGTCACAATCAATGTTTGTGTCAAATTTTCTATGTTGACAAAAACAGTAAAAATCTGAAATTTTAAATTAATCACTCACTGATAAACGACCTGCAGTCTTTAGACGAAGCAAGTTATCACAAAGAACTAATCAATTCGTGGTGGTGAAAATGTGTATATTTGTTAGTCTTAACAATGAAATAGTTTATTTATTTTTTGGAAAATGGGCCCTTCAGTCACGCTCCCCCAATGTTGCAAGAAATCACAGTAACACCCTCAACTGCAAAATGATTTCGGACCTTCTAAGATACCAATTCTTACGAGTTTACCACTGAGCGGCCCGGATTCACAAAGAGCCCCATCTTTAGGACGTCTCAAGTTGGGACCATTTTACTGAGTTAGGACCAATATTAGTCTCAAGTTGGGACCATTTTACTGAGTTAGGACCAATATTAGTCTCAAGTTGGGACCATTTTACTGAGTTAGGACCAATATTAGTCTCAAGTTGGGACCATTTGACTGAGTTAGGACCAATATTGGTCTCAAGTTAGGACTATTTCACCGAGTAGGGACAAATATTGGTCTCAAGTTGGGACCATTTGACTGAGTTAGGACCAATATTGGTCTCAAGTTGGGACCATTTGACTGAGTTAGGACCAATATTAGTCTCAAGTTGGGACCATTTGACTGAGTTAGGACCAATATTGGTGTCAAGTTGGGACCATTTTACTGAGTTAGGACCAATATTGGTCCTAACTCAGTAAAATGGTCTCAACTTGAGACTAATATTGGTCCTAACTCAGTCAAATGGTCCCAACTTGAGACCAATATTTGTCCCTACTCGGTGAAATAGTCCTAACTTGAGACTAATATTGGTCCTAACTCAGTCAAATGGTCCCAACTTGAGACCAATATTTGTCCCTACTCGGTGAAATAGTCCTAACTTGAGACTAATATTGGTCCTAACTCAGTCAAATGGTCCCAACTTGAGACCAATATTTGTCCCTACTCGGTGAAATAGTCCTAACTTGAGACTAATATTGGTCCTAACTCAGTCAAATGGTCCCAACTTGAGACCAATATTGGTCCTAACTCAGTAAAATGGTCTCAACTTGAGACTAATATTGGTCCTAACTCAGTCAAATGGTCCCAACTTGAGACCAATATTTGTCCCTACTCGGTGAAATAGTCCTAACTTGAGACTAATATTGGTCCTAACTCAGTCAAATGGTCCCAACTTGAGACCAATATTTGTCCCTACTCGGTGAGATAGTCCTAACTTGAGACTAATATTGGTCCTAACTCAGTCAAATGGTCCCAACTTGAGACCAATATTTGTCCCTACTCGGTGAAATAGTCCTAACTTGAGACTAATATTGGTCCTAACTCAGTCAAATGGTCCCAACTTGAGACCAATATTTGTCCCTACTCGGTGAAATAGTCCTAACTTGAGACTAATATTGGTCCTAACTCAGTCAAATGGTCCCAACTTGAGACCAATATTTGTCCCTACTCGGTGAAATAGTCCTAACTTGAGACTAATATTGGTCCTAACTCAGTCAAATGGTCCCAACTTGAGACCAATATTTGTCCCTACTCGGTGAAATAGTCCTAACTTGAGACTAATATTGGTCCTAACTCAGTCAAATGGTCCCAACTTGAGACCAATATTTGTCCCTACTCGGTGAAATAGTCCTAACTTGAGACTAATATTGGTCCTAACTCAGTCAAATGGTCCCAACTTGAGACCAATATTTGTCCCAACTCAGTCAAATGGTCCTAACTTGAGACCAATATTTGTCCCTACTCGGTGAAATAGTCCTAACTTAAGACCAATATTTGTCCTAACTCAGTCAAATGGTCCTAACTTGAGACCAATATTTGTCCCTACTCGGTGAAATGGTCCTAACTTGAGACCAATATTTGTCCTAACTCAGTCAAATGGTACTAACTTAAGACCAATATTTGTCCTAACTCAGTCAAATGGTCCTAACTTGAGACCAATATTTGTCCCTACTCGGTGAAATGGTCCTAACTTGAGACCAATATTTGTCCTAACTCAGTCAAATGGTACTAACTTAAGACCAATATTTGTCCTAACTCAGTCAAATGGTACTAACTTAAGACCAATATTGGTCCCAACTCAGTAAAATGGTACTAACTTGAGACCAATATTGGTCCTAACTCAGTGAAATGGTACTAACTTAAGACCAATATTGGTCCTAAACCCTTCAAATGGTCCCAACTTGAGACCAATATTTGTCCTAACTCAGTCAAATGGTACTAACTTAAGACCAATATTGGTCCCAACTCAGTAAAATGGTACTAACTTGAGACCAATATTTGTCCTAACTCAGTCAAATGGTCCCAACTTGAGACCAATATTTGTCCTAACTCAGTCAAATGGTCCTAACTTGAGACCAATATTTGTCCTAACTCAGTCAAATGGTCCCAACTTGAGACCAATATTTGTCCTAACTCAGTCAAATGGTCCCAACTTGAGACCAATATTTGTCCTAACTCAGTCAAATGGTCCTAACTTGAGACCAATATTTGTCCCTACTCGGTGAAATGGTCCTAACTTGAGACCAATATTGGTCCTAACTCAGTGAAATGGTACTAACTTAAGACCAATATTGGTCCTAAACCCGTCAAATGGTCCCAACTTGAGACCAATATTTGTCCTAACTCAGTCAAATGGTACTAACTTAAGACCAATATTGGTCCCAACTCAGTCAAATGGTCCTAACTTGAGACCAATATTTGTCCTAACTCAGTCAAATGGTCCTAACTTGAGACCAATATTTGTCCTAACTCAGTCAAATGGTCACAACTTGAGACCAATATTTGTCCTAACTCAGTCAAATGGTACTAACTTAAGACCAATATTGGTCCCAACTCAGTCAAATGGTCCTAACTTGAGACCAATATTTGTCCTAACTCAGTCAAATGGTACTAACTTAAGACCAATATTTGTCCTAACTCAGTCAAATGGTACTAACTTAAGACCAATATTTGTCCTAACTCAGTCAAATGGTCCCAACTTGAGACCAATATTTGTCCTAACTCAGTCAAATGGTCCCAACTTGAGACCAATATTTGTCCTAACTCAGTCAAATGGTCCTAACTTGAGACCAATATTTGTCCTAACTCAGTCAAATGGTCCTAACTTGAGACCAATATTTGTCCTAACTCAGTCAAATGGTCCCAACTTGAGACCAATATTTGTCCTAACTCAGTCAAATGGTACTAACTTGAGACCAATATTTGTCCTAACTCAGTCAAATGGTCCTAACTTGAGACCAATATTTGTCCTAACTCAGTCAAATGGTCCCAACTTGAGACCAATATTTGTCCTAACTCAGTCAAATGGTCCTAACTTGAGACCAATATTTGTCCTAACTCAGTCAAATGGTCCCAACTTGAGACCAATATTTGTCCTAACTCAGTCAAATGGTACTAACTTAAGACCAATATTTGTCCTAACTCAGTCAAATGGTCCTAACTTGAGACCAATATTTGTCCTAACTCAGTCAAATGGTCCCAACTTGAGACCAATATTTGTCCTAACTCAGTCAAATGGTACTAACTTAAGAACAATATTTGTCCTAACTCAGTCAAATGGTCCTAACTTGAGACCAATATTTGTCCCTACTCGGTGAAATGGTCCTAACTTGAGACCAATATTGGTCCTAACTCAGTCAAATGGTCCTAACTTGAGACCAATATTTGTCCTAAACCCGTCAAATGGTCCCAACTTGAGACCAATATTTGTCCTAACTCAGTCAAATGGTACTAACTTAAGACCAATATTTGTCCTAACTCAGTCAAATGGTCCTAACTTGAGACCAATATTTGTCCCTACTCGGTGAAATGGTCCTAACTTGAGACCAATATTGGTCCTAACTCAGTCAAATGGTCCTAACTTGAGACCAATATTTGTTCTAAACCCGTCAAATGGTCCCAACTTGAGACCAATATTTGTCCTAACTCAGTCAAATGGTACTAACTTAAGACCAATATTTGTCCTAACTCAGTCAAATGGTCCCAACTTGAGACCAATATTTGTCCCTACTCGGTGAAATAGTCCTAACTTGAGACTAATATTGGTCCTAACTCAGTCAAATGGTCCCAACTTGAGACCAATATTTGTCCCTACTCGGTGAAATAGTCCTAACTTGAGACTAATATTGGTCCTAACTCAGTCAAATGGTCCCAACTTGAGACCAATATTTGTCCCTACTCGGTGAAATAGTCCTAACTTGAGACTAATATTGGTCCTAACTCAGTCAAATGGTCCCAACTTGAGACCAATATTTGTCCCTACTCGGTGAAATGGTCCTAACTTGAGACCAATATTGGTCCTAACTCAGTGAAATGGTACTAACTTAAGACCAATATTGGTCCTAAACCCGTCAAATGGTCCCAACTTGAGACCAATATTTGTCCTAACTCAGTCAAATGGTACTAACTTAAGACCAATATTTGTCCTAACTCAGTCAAATGGTACTAACTTAAGACCAATATTGGTCCCAACTCAGTAAAATGGTACTAACTTGAGACCAATATTTGTCCTAACTCAGTCAAATGGTCCCAACTTGAGACCAATATTTGTCCTAACTCAGTCAAATGGTCCCAACTTGAGACCAATATTTGTCCTAACTCAGTCAAATGGTCCTAACTTGAGACCAATATTTGTCCCTACTCGGTGAAATGGTCCTAACTTGAGACTAATATTGGTCCTAACTCAGTCAAATGGTCCTAACTTGAGACCAATATTGGTCCTAACTCAGTCAAATGGTCCCAACTTGAGACCAATATTTGTCCTAACTCAGTCAAATGGTACTAACTTGAGACCAATATTGGTCCTAACTCAGTCAAATGGTACTAACTTAAGACCAATATTTGTCCTAACTCAGTCAAATGGTCCTAACTTGAGACCAATATTTGTCCTAACTCAGTCAAATGGTCCTAACTTGAGACCAATATTGGTCCTAAACCCGTCAAATGGTCCCAACTTGAGACCAATATTTGTCCTAACTCAGTCAAATGGTACTAACTTAAGACCAATATTGGTCCCAACTCAGTAAAATGGTACTAACTTGAGACCAATATTTGTCCTAACTCAGTCAAATGGTCCCAACTTGAGACCAATATTTGTCCTAACTCAGTCAAATGGTACTAACTTGAGACCAATATTGGTCCTAAACCCGTCAAATGGTCCCAACTTGAGACCAATATTTGTCCTAACTCAGTCAAATGGTACTAACTTAAGACCAATATTTGTCCTAACTCAGTCAAATGGTCCTAACTTGAGACCAATATTTGTCCTAACTCAGTCAAATGGTCCTAACTTGAGACCAATATTTGTCCCTACTCGGTGAAATGGTCCTAACTTAAGACCAATATTGGTCCCAACTCAGTCAAATGGTCCTAACTTAAGACCAATATTGGTCCCAACTCAGTCAAATGGTCCTAACTTAAGACCAATATTGGTCCCAACTCAGTAAAATGGTCCTAACTTGAGACCAATATTTGTCCCTACTCGGTGAAATGGTCCTAACTTGAGACCAATATTTGTCCCTACTCGGTGAAATGGTCCTAACTTAAGACCAATATTGGTCCCAACTCAGTCAAATGGTCCTAACTTAAGACCAATATTGGTCCCAACTCAAAAAAATGGTACTAACTTGAGACCAATATTGGTCCTAACTCAGTGAAATGGTACTAACTTAAGACCAATATTGGTCCTAAACCCGTCAAATGGTCCCAACTTGAGACCAATATTTGTCCTAACTCAGTCAAATGGTACTAACTTAAGACCAATATTGGTCCCAACTCAGTCAAATGGTCCTAACTTGAGACCAATATTGGTCCTAACTCAGTCAAATGGTCCTAACTTGAGACCAATATTTGTCCTAACTCAGTCAAATGGTCCTAACTTGAGACCAATATTTGTCCCTACTCGGTGAAATGGTCCTAACTTAAGACCAATATTGGTCCCAACTCAGTCAAATGGTCCTAACTTAAGACCAATATTGGTCCCAACTCAGTAAAATGGTACTAACTTGAGACCAATATTGGTCCTAACTCAGTCAAATGGTACTAACTTAAGACCAATATTGGTCCTAAACCCGTCAAATGGTCCCAACTTGAGACCAATATTTGTCTTAACTCAGTCAAATGGTACTAACTTAAGACCAAAATTGGTCCCAACTCAGTCAAATGGTCCTAACTTGAGACCAATATTTGTCCTAACTCAGTCAAATGGTCCCAACTTGAGACCAATATTGGTCCTAACTCAGTCAAATGGTCCTAACTTGAGACCAATATTGGTCCTAACTCAGTCAAATGGTCCCAACTTGAGACCAATATTTGTCCTAACTCAGTCAAATGGTACTAACTTAAGACCAATATTGGTCCCAACTCAGTCAAATGGTCCTAACTTGAGACCAATATTTGTCCTAACTCAGTCAAATGGTCCTAACTTGAGACCAATATTTGTCCTAACTCAGTCAAATGGTCCCAACTTGAGACCAATATTTGTCCTAACTCAGTCAAATGGTACTAACTTAAGACCAATATTGGTCCCAACTCAGTCAAATGGTCCTAACTTGAGACCAATATTGGTCCTAACTCAGTCAAATGGTCCCAACTTGAGACCAATATTTGTCCTAACTCAGTCAAATGGTACTAACTTAAGACCAATATTGGTCCCAACTCAGTCAAATGGTACTAACTTGAGACCAATATTTGTCCTAACTCAGTCAAATGGTACTAACTTAAGACCAATATTGGTCCCAACTCAGTCAAATGGTCCTAACTTGAGACCAATATTGGTCCTAACTCAGTCAAATGGTCCCAACTTGAGACCAATATTGGTCCTAACTCAGTCAAATGGTCCTAACTTGAGACCAATATTGGTCCTAACTCAGTCAAATGGTCCCAACTTGAGACCAATATTGGTCCTAACTCAGTCAAATGGTCCTAACTTGAGACCAATATTGGTCCTAACTCAGTCAAATGGTCCCAACTTGAGACCAATATTTGTCCTAACTCAGTCAAATGGTACTAACTTAAGACCAATATTTGTCCTAACTCAGTCAAATGGTACTAACTTGAAACCAATATTGGTCCTAACTCAGTCAAATGGTCCCAACTTGAGACCAATATTGGTCCTAACTCAGTCAAATGGTCCTAACTTGAGACCAATATTGGTCCTAACTCAGTCAAATGGTCCCAACTTGAGACCAATATTTGTCCTAACTCAGTCAAATGGTCCTAACTTGAGACCAATATTGGTCCTAACTCAGTCAAATGGTCCCAACTTGAGACCAATATTTGTCCTAACTCAGTCAAATGGTACTAACTTAAGACCAATATTGGTCCCAACTCAGTCAAATGGTCCTAACTTGAGACCAATATTTGTCCTAACTCAGTCAAATGGTCCTAACTTGAGACCAATATTTGTCCTAACTCAGTCAAATGGTCCCAACTTGAGACCAATATTTGTCCTAACTCAGTCAAATGGTACTAACTTAAGACCAATATTGGTCCCAACTCAGTCAAATGGTCCTAACTTGAGACCAATATTGGTCCTAACTCAGTCAAATGGTCCCAACTTGAGACCAATATTTGTCCTAACTCAGTCAAATGGTACTAACTTAAGACCAATATTGGTCCCAACTCAGTCAAATGGTACTAACTTGAGACCAATATTTGTCCTAACTCAGTCAAATGGTACTAACTTAAGACCAATATTGGTCCCAACTCAGTCAAATGGTCCTAACTTGAGACCAATATTGGTCCTAACTCAGTCAAATGGTCCCAACTTGAGACCAATATTTGTCCTAACTCAGTCAAATGGTACTAACTTAAGACCAATATTGGTCCCAACTCAGTCAAATGGTACTAACTTGAGACCAATATTTGTCCCTACTCGGTGAAATGGTCCTAACTTAAGACCAATATTGGTCCCAACTCAGTAAAATGGTACTAACTTGAGACCAATATTGGTCCTAACTCAGTGAAATGGTACTAACTTAAGACCAATATTGGTCCTAAACCCGTCAAATGGTCCCAACTTGAGACCAATATTTGTCCTAACTCAGTCAAATGGTCCTAACTTGAGACCAATATTTGTCCTAACTCAGTCAAATGGTCCTAACTTGAGACCAATATTTGTCCCTACTCGGTGAAATAGTCCTAACTTAAGACCAATATTTGTCCCTACTCGGTGAAATAGTCCTAACTTGAGACGTCCTGAAGGTAGGACTGTTTGTGAATAAGCCAGATGTAGTGTAGGTGGTTTATGTCGGCGAGTTCAAGTGCAATAGTGACACAAGTCACAAGGTAGGCCTACAAGTGGCAGTGGAATAAGAAGACATTAATTGCATGCTAACCACTTCATTGAGGCCAACCGTTATCACTCACCGACAGACTTCATTTCTAGCTTGATTAGTTCAACAGGACACTAAAGCAGACTGTTGATCAAACTATCAATAAATAAATAAAAAAATAAAAAATAAATAAATTGTCCTCCCTGTAAGATGATCCCAAAATGTGAGATGATTGGACCATGAGATATTACGTGTTTTTGGATAATGGGAAGGAGTTGGTCTTTGCCTGTAGATAAGGAACCATCCCAGTATCAACCTGAACGACAGAGGGAAACCACGAGAAATCTCAGTCGAGACCCTTAATCTCGAGATTATGAGATTATGAGATGAGATGAGATTATGAGATGAGATTATCATGATATGGTATTTTCATAGCATTTTCAGTGAGATTACCAGAATTCCACCTAAATAATCTCATCTCATAATCTCATAATCTCAAGAATAAGGGTACAGTATGGTCGACCATGGCGGGAATCGAACCCCGGTCTCCTGAATGACAGTTCAGTGTTATAACCACTCGACCACTTGTCTCAGTATATTTCTATCATAATAAGCAAAGACGCGAAGGTATGGAAATGATCGACACGTGCGAAGGTAATCAAGTGTCAAGAGTAGAACATGATCTGTCATTATCTGGTCATCTGTGATCATAGCTCGATGGGAGGTCGAAACTTTCGATAAGGGCGCGGTTGAGGTGAAGGGGGGGGGGGGGGGGAGGGGGGGGGGAGTCCGTGACAATCCGTGACCACAGATCCGGGCTAATATTTGATACCTCGTACTGACATGCGAGAAAATTACGAAATTATTGCATACAAAATTCTAAATCGATGTAATTGTGAAACGCGTGGATAAAATGCGTGCATCCTGCGAGTTTCTAAACATGGCACAGATTCGACATTTTGAATAAAAGTTATGAAATGAAATGTTATAAGAATTAGAAAATGTTTCGGGGTTTCTAGTTACGAATCGTTACAAGTGCGTAAATTTAATTATATAACTGATACAATTAAAAAAAAATTACATATCAGTTAATATTACACTTGAGATAATATATTCATGGTCTTTTAAATTGTATATATTACATTAATTCATTTATGAAGTGTGGCTTATTACTAGATATTTACAGTTTTGTTCAGTGTCTACATGCAAATTGGTATCCCTATACTCCTAAAGTGACCACATCGATGTATCTAAAAGAAACTATACAAATGTGAGATATGGGAACAAAGAGATTATAGAAACTAGATAGAAAGTTGGGCATGTATTATTTCATTTCTGAATTGATATAATTTGATGGTTATCGTTTCATTAACGACCCCACCAGTAGTTGGGTTAATTGGGAATGTGAAGAGCAGATGATATAGAATTAATAATGTCACAAAACATCCGTGCCTAATGCAGGACTCGAACCCACAGCCAACTTGACTTCGTTTTATAAAGCTTTAATAACAATGACAATTTTTATACTTGCTTGTTTTTAAAACATGTATAATTATAAGTGTATACAAAAAGCTCATAAAACTAAACTAAAATGAACCCTTGACTGCAGAGTACGTCAGACAGGCAGCTATAAGCTATGTTATCTCTTTGCGTAGTGCATTTGATGGAAATAAGTTTTTAAGCACTCATTTGTTTCAACCATTTGATTTTTCTTCATATTGGGTTCAACGACGCACTGTAGGTCTACTAAAATGACAAAATCACTAAAATCTATGGAATGAGATGAAAATAATGAGATGAAAGTTTTTTTTATTATGTGTTTTTGAATTGTGGGAAGGAGTCGGTCGTGGCCTGTTGTTAAGGAACCATCCCAGTATTGACCTGAACGACGGAGGGAACCACGAAACATTCTGTTGATGGTCGAGCAAGGCGGGAATCGAACTCCGGTCTTCTGAAGGACGGTTCTGCATGCAACCATCTCCAGTTTGTTATTTTTCAACTATTAAAAAGTGAAAAAAAATTTGTACTTGGGAAAAATTATATATCATGCCTTTAAATGAAGCATTCTATGATAAAACGCAGCCTACATGTCTTTAATGAAAATCCGACCCAAATAACTTTTATCCACGTGTATTGTTTAAACTATCTAATAATAGGCCACGCACAAGACTCACATGTGGAGAACATCTGTTTTATAAGTTCGAGCATGTATTAATATTAGTATTACTAATAGACAGATGTTCAATGTTTACGAATGATGATTGTATATATAATTGAAAGGTATATATTCATAGAGACATAAACCAAGATGCCTATCATACCAAAGAGGTTATTATCATACCTTTCTTGTAGAATCGAGCTGAGGTCTTTACAAAAGTCACCGCCTTGTTTGATGTAACGCCTGAGTTCCTCGAATCCATTCTGACCCTGCAACAAAACAAACAAATACAGAGTTAGATAATTATTCAAATTTCGAACACTTTTTATATAATTTTTTTTCATGCCTATCACTCATTTTTTTCTGTTTTGTATCATGATAAACTTTACATCTGAAAGAAGTGATCATTGCCCAAGTTCAAAGTGAAAGATATCAACATTCGTGTGTTTTGTTTACTCCATAATACCAATGCTGGTAATGTCCGGATATATATCACAGAAACAGTTTTTACTTATAATGTGTTCCGGACTTTCGGAAACTGAAAGACTTTCATCTGCGGCGGAAAATGATTGTCACAGACAGCGCAGTTCTGGTGTTGAAGCTAATTGTTTTTAAATAATTAAAATGGGGTGGAAAGATCGCCCTTGTGGTGCCCCGTCCAAACGATCCTACTTTTCATCCATAGCCTTAATTGGGGAACAATGATTTTGAATCAAGTTTCGATGTTATTAAAAAATATATATATTATCAAAAGTTGTATAATGAGATAGCACTGCGGCTGCGCACTGCACGATGTCAGGTCTCAGGTTGTGAATAGCAAATAGCCGGAGAGAAGTTGGTCGAGGGCAAAGCCCCGTCCACAAGGTAAACAAATACTGAATTAGTGATTGTAGAATTACACAATTTGGAGTTGTTATCCAGTATACATTTATTACACCAGTGTGACATCAGGTGAAAGAAGCATACAGTAAGTGTGATAACAGTTCTAAATTCAGTAAAAAATGAGCAAAATGTTTTTTTTTGTAACTAAAATTGGTAATAATGATCCTCTTTCCGTCAAAGAAAAAATTGTTATAATTTATAGCTAGCAAAAAATTAATGTTTCTCATAAGAATTAAATCGTTGTTTATTGCCACGGTAACAGATCGTTTATCGTCGCAAATAAAATGTCAATTTTTTAAAAACTATTAAAAATGCTTTCTATCTAGAAAATTACACCAACTAATTTAGGTCAAATATATTATTTCTTGTTTTCCGCTGTTTTTAATAGTAAATGGTAAACATTCAAGACGACGGATTCTCGACGTATAAAAAAACAAGCTGAGAAAATATCTGCCATCAAGACTTTCTCGGTGTAAAACATTCCATAAGTATATCAACACACACAAAAAAAAAGACAGCATTTTTAACATGATGCGGTTGTTTGTATTATACATTCATTCCTAAAAGGCTTCAACTCTTGGAATGTGTACATCGGAGGAAAAAAGAAAACATTTCAAATAGTCTATAGAAGAGATGAAAATCACTGTAGATATCATATTTGTACAGTAGATTTCTTTTATGTTGTACATGCTCATTGAAATGACCGTCTGTCCAATTACGACAACGACCTTAAACTTGGCCATGATATGGAGAATAACATATCACTCTGTATTAATCACAGTCATTCCCCAAACAAACGCCGTATTGTACTTTGCATTCAGTTCAATCGTTATACAAACCATTTGTCCTCAAAACGAGGTTTTGCTGTAATTAACAAGCAGACATGCAGTGTTTGTAACATCTAATGGAATACGGTTTTACCCCATCATGCAGTAAATATCAGCTGTTGAAGCCGTGTTTCCAGGATATTTACAAATGTATCGGACGAAATTAGTGTAATTATGTTAATTAAAATATCGAGTAGGTTGTTTTAGATTCCAATGGTTGCTAATAAAACTGTGTTTGTGTTGGTTAACGACCGACCACACTAGCAGCAGGCTATGGGAGCTGTATAGTTATATGCAGGCCCCTATACGTACGTCGTAGTTATAGTATAGTTTCACAGAAAGTAGAGCGAAAATTTTTATTTTGAAACTCCATTTTTTGTGTGTCTGCATTGACGCAGATGATAACTTGATAAAAAGTAGACGCAGTGACTTGTAATCAACAGTAAAACATAGATTTCAGTAATCGTCTTGATCCCCAATTACGCCCCCCGCAAGGACATTTTGAAAACTGACTTTTTTAAAATACAATTTCATGCGTTTCGGGCGGTTGCCCCAGTTGCTCCTGAGGTAGTTACGCCACTGATGAGACAGGTGGATTAGTCGCTAGAGCGCTGAACCGTCATTCAGGAGACCGGGGTTCGACTCCCGTCTAGGTCGACCATTAAGACTGTTTCTTTTTGTCGTAACACGAATAATGGGATAGCTCCCTAATATCAGGCTACGAACGTATTATAATTAAATAATAATTTCATGGTATATATTTTTTATAATAACATCGAAACTTGATACAAAATCATTGTTCCTCAATTAAGGCTATGGATGAAAGATAGGATCGTTTGGACGGTGCATCACAAGGGCGGTCTTACCACCCCATTTTGATTATTTAAAACTAATGAACTTCAACACCAGGACTGCACTGTCTGTGACCACAATTTTTCGCCGTAGATCAGATCAGTGTCTAGATCAGTATAAACACACGAATGTTGATATCTTCCACTTATAAAAGAGTATATAAAAGGTATATAAAAGAGTTTCATCTTCTTCCATGTAATCTTTATCGATTTGCATTGATCCGAGGTCGAGTCAACATCCAGTATAGCTTATTACTGGTCTACTCGCGCATTCAACTCTCCGCGAATTATGATGTACAACTTTTTTCACTCGCTCAATTCAACCATTTTCAAATTGGAGCATAATAATTCAACTAAACATATACAATATCACACATTAATATTAGTTTGTTTGGTGCCTATTCTTAGAAATAAGCTAAAACAATAATTGCTAACTTTGCCATCATTTCCAGCTAATTACAAATGTATAAGTTATTTTAGGGGGTGATAAAGAACAGTATTCCATTTCCTCAAGTGCTTTCCAGTTCCGAACCTTTTTGTTCCATGACCTCTTCGACTTTAGAACTACTTTTCTCTTTTGTAAGCAATAAACTCTTCTAGCAGAAGTTTTTTTTTATCATTTTCAAGTCATTGTTATTTAAATGCGATAAAAAGGCAACTTTATAATTTGAAATTTAAGTATCAGTATCTAGAGAGTATTACCGATAGAAAAGTCGGCACCATCTCAAAACACAATTATTACAGATATAAAAAAAACAATTAGGCCTAAATGATCTTGACTATTTAGAAATTCTAATTTCTAAATCTAAATTACAAATGGAGAGTCCTACATTTGACTTTAATTCAGGCCAAATATATAATAGTTGAACGTTATTTTTATGAGTGACAACTGAGAGGATTTCTTCGTTTTAAATTGGGAGCTAATAACTTCGGCCCAGTTTGTTTGTATTTATGTTTTGCCGAAAACACGTCTAACTATAACTGCACACGCACCAAAACGTGTGTTTTTTTTACACGAGACGAAGACAAAAACAGTCGTGCGTTTGAAATTATAATAATATAATTATGATTATGACAGCTCCAGGATGAATACAACACGTTAAATTAAAGAAATACTTCTGTCAATACATAATTTATTGTTAGATTCTTGAAGTGGGAAACATTTATACGAAGTTATTTATATTGCATTCATAAATAAATAATCAAATATATAATTAAAAACACGTATCAGCAGTGCTGAAATATGTTATGAGGAAAAAAGGAAAAAAATATATAAAAGATGAACAAATATATAAGGTTGATATATGAATAACGATCGTCACTATTATATCAACGCAAGAAGGTTGTTTACCCACATTAACACAAATATTACCATTGTGTTTATAAAGCTATTGTATTTTTATAGGCAATATGCATGATGGTTCAGGCGAGGTTTACGATAAATTACGCAACTGCGTCTTTCAAAAGCATCAAATCTTTGCAGTTGCCGCGAGATTATATATAATTATATCGACCTTTGCACCATTATTTGTATTAAGCAGACTGACCACGATGTAGTGATACCAACCTATTTTATCATAATATAAAGAAGGTCCCGATTGCCTGTAGCGCAACTATCGCTCTTATATCGAACTGTATGAAACAACAATGCTCAACAATGCTATACACGGCTCAGTAGATTACGATAATTATAGATTTTGTTAGTTAAACAATGCCACCGGTACCGTAGCCACTCTTATCTACATCTAGTTCACATGGGAATCTGCTAAATCGCGACAGACAATCGGGACATTTGGCTCCGAACTGACAGCAAGAAACCACAAAAGACTTCCATGTTATCAGTATGTGAGTTGGATCATCTTCGTTATGTTATGATGAAATAGGTTGGTGTCACTACATCGTGAACTGACTATACCTTCATCATTCGTGGGTTGAAGTATATATAAGTAGGCTACATATGTTTTTATAGGTCCACAGAACAGAATGAAAAGTTTCTTTTTGGTTTGTTCTTCAAATGAAGACAAATCATTTGATACCGCAAGGTTTCAGTTGATTTCCTCCAAGCTGTACCTCATTACAGGTAATGGTATGTGCTATATCTGCTTTATCATCTCACCTCATGTCCTTGTAAATCATTTAACATCATTAATATATATTATTAAGAGATTTCGTTTTCATCGTATTCAGAATAAATATCATGAACAGACGTCTACTCTGCATTAAGTGAAGATGAAGGTAATTGAGATTTAATTGGCTGTAAACACTTTTTTATTTTTGTTTTGTTGTATCATTTGGTTTAGTTATATTTTTAATAGCATCACTAGTCTGAAACATTATATATTGTTTGATGTTATATTTTATTCCATTGTTGTTCTGTGCAACTGCAGTTAATATATAATGGTAAAATCTTATTTATATAATGAATAACGATATATAATAATAGAATACATGATATAAGACAGTCACATAATGCTGGTACAACAATGAAATTATTAACAGACACAGAAAATACATACAAAATAAACAATCACATTTGCAAAAGAATAATGATAACAATAAAATTACAACACATCTTTCTGACACTAACACTTTAAAATTTTACAGTAATCATATATCTAAAAAATTTATATTGGGTAAAAAATATAAACCAATAATTCAATTGTATTTCCAACAATATGACAGACAAAAAAGTTCCGAATAATATATTGCAAATGTTAAAATCACAGCCTTCTTCATACAGATCATACTTCTCTGATATAAGAAATGAATTATTTGAATAAAGAAGGCTATGGTTAAAATTATCTTTTCGGAAACTCAATTTGGTGTGACGGTATTTAGCCTGACCAAGTAAACAGCTATAAGTAAATAAATTTGAAGAAATCTTTCTTCTTCACGAGGAATTATCCTCTCCAGTGACCACAGCCACTGAGAGTCTATCCACCAACCGACAGCTACAACACCATGTGTAATCGGTTATGTCATTAATTAAACCAAGAACTGCGGCCATTCATTACGGCCGTCAACCTTGCGTTTAATTCACAACACGCGATGGTGGGGGGGTGAGGGGGGGGCATTTCCGTATCCGTTTTACATACGAGCTGTGAGATGTGTGCATTGTAAGGCCAAAGGACGATAGCATTTCTTAGCCAATGACCTACTCAGCGTTTGAGAGTCGATTTAACGAAATATCAGTTTTTTGGTGATCAGTTTTGAATGGAATAAGATGTCAAAATTTTAATACAGGGGAAATATGGATACATTTAAGACCTTCATAGGGGTGTCAATACAACTATGTGAGTTGTATTGCATAATTTTGATAGGTACACCTGAAAAAAACATTTTTAGCTAAAAAAAAAATGGATAAACACATTTTTTAGCTGTATACTTGTAAAAATATTGGAATTCAAGGTTAATAACTTTATTTCACATTATTTTGAAGGTATTGAAGATGTATTTGTTTATCCTGCCATAGAATTTTGATATTTAATACCGATCAAAAGCGATGAAAAAAAACTGATATTCCGCTAAAACCCCATATTACCAATAATAAAAATGTGTTAATTAAGCTAATCTATTAATTAAGGTACAAAAATACCATTGGTAACTAAGGGTAATAACAAGCTAATCCACTAATCATCGCTTAATCAACACATTTATTATTCGTAATACCGGCCCTAAATCGACTCTATTGCACTATTCAAGATGTTTCAAAACTAGTCTTTATCATCTCATCATCCCAATATCTCATATATCATTCACCGACGCCAATAGATCTCAGTCATCAGGTCAGTGCGTCGTTAAACCCAACATAAATGAATACAAACAGTTGTTTTAGTTTGAGTGTTTCACGGAGGCGTGCCGAGTCACGTGATGTTTGCATGCGGCTCGTGGGTTAAGCGAATGGAATAACTAGTTGTTAGTGTAACGACGGGTTACGTGACGATGATGCAACTCGATGCACCACGGATTTAATTACTGGAGAGTTCAGTGAATGAAGCCACGACGGCTGAAGGTCTCTTCCTTTCTAGTAACAACTGAATGTGTTGCAACAATCCAATTACTGAATTAATGTAAGTTAGAAGCACAGGACTATTCAAATTAAAGGAACGTTTACTGTCAACTCGGAGTTTTTTACACAATTATGATGAATATTTCGATTTTGTTAAACATCACACAAACGGAATAGAAAACACTTTTTAATTTTTTAATTTATTAATTATTTTATTTTACGTACAACTTTGGATTATACAAATCCGGTGGTTGTAGATTTGTAGTTATACATACATATTGGTAAAGTATGACGAGAAGAATGAGTTTAGTGAATTACAAACACATATTATTTATAATTATTGTATTTGTTGAAAGTGAAAAACACACCCTTCAAAAATCAGTTATTTTTATAATTATATAGGGTATGATATTATTATTTGAAAATTATTGGATCCCACCAATAGTTTACTTTAATGTAAATTTTATTGTTTATATTTTGGTTGGGTAGAAAAAAGGGACATAATGAGCACAGAACTAGCCATTTTCATGGTGCTTCTTTTTTTGCCTGTGCTTATAATATTGTATTGCAGATGAATAAAATAACGACCCACATTTACTTCCTTACAATTCAAGCCATATTTACCATGCTTTTGTCCAATTTTATTATTTTAAATCTCGTGGATGTTATTTTTGATTTATGAAAATTCAGACTGATAGGCCTATGTGTAGCTCACCACTACCAATAAATTTGTTGTAATTTGTGCTATTACGTTTGTATGGGTGAAAATCATGATTTTTTTCTACTGATACACCATAGTAAATGAGTATTTAAAAACGTATTTTATAATTATGACTGTATACGCATGCCTATACTGTGGCCTAGCAGTAAATCTAAATGTTAAATTTTATTTAAATCTATTCCATATATCTAAATCTATTTGGAACTATTGTGAATCTACCGTGTTATTTATATCATGATATATTACGTTTTCAGGCCTTTATTAAAACATTCATCAGTTTCAATTGTATTTTTGAATAATGTGAAATATATTCCGTGCTTCATTTAATACAAAAAACTATGACTAACATTCATGGCTGACCCACCTTTCGTATGCAGAACAAATCCAATACAAAAATACAAACTAGAATAAAAACTGTCAAATTCTTTACAACTATATAAAAATCAACTTTAATAATTCACACCTTTGTTTCATGTTCTGTTTAACATTGTTTAGCGATTCTCAATCGAACTCATTGTTGCGTTTTAAAAAACCACTGCACACTGATATTATTCATGCATCGATGAGTTACGTTTAAAAACAAAACATCGAGTAGGCCGAGGGTTTAGCTCT